>JAPQNM010000023.1:9811460-9836036 GCA_029783475.1 Metacarcinus magister
AAGGTCCTGGTGTGTTTGAGTACTTTGAAGGCCAGGCCACCAGGCCAGTCTTGAGAGCCACCTAAGAGGTCATTTATTGCTGGTCTGCGGAGGTGAAGAGACGATAGTGAGTGGAGGAGTGCCATGCGGTGGGAGTGGTGACGAGGACAGTGTAGTAGGTGTTCTGGGTGTCAGGTTGTGTAGGGCACCAAGGGCAGTGGGGGTCCTCTGTCATGCCTAGCTTGTGTAGGTGGGAGTTTAGACGGCTGTGTCCAATTCGGAGTCTGGTGACGGCAGTGTCAAGGGCACAGCTGGGGGAGTAGGTCCACCAGGGATGTCGTGTGTCTTGTCTAATGCGTCCAAGTGAGGTGTACTGTAGGGCGTTAGTCAGGTCTAATACCTTACTGAAGTTAGAGAGGAGACTGATGGGCCTGTAGGAGGAAGCCTCCGACGGGTCCTTGCCAGGTTTGAAAATAGGAATTGTGATGGCATGACGCCACACAGAAGATAACGTGCTAGACACTCAGCTGGCGTTGAACACGTTCAGGAGGAGGACCAGAGAATCTGGGAGGCGGCGAAGAAACTCATTCGGGACATTGTCCGGCCCCGTCGCCTTCCCAACAGACAGTGCTTGTAAAGCTGATGAAAGCTCCTGGGGAATTATAGCTGTGCTAATTGTGTGGCCGTGTGAAGAAGTAGGTAACACAGGGGGAGGTATAGGGTCAGGGGAGTCGAGCACAGTGTGTATGTTGGAGGCAAGGCACTCGGCTTTTTGGACTTTATTGACAAGGAGGACGCCGTTACTAGTTAACGGGAAGGTGAGAGGGGGCTGAGGGTGAACCATCTTCCTGAAGAAAGATCAAGCCTGGGAGACTGAGGAAGAAAAGGACGAGGAGGCACAAAAGGAGGCCCACGCAGAACGTTTCTCATCAAGAATAACACACTTGCACTGGGCCTCTAAAAATTTGAAGCGACTGCGAAGGGGAGGGATGGGATTTTTACGCCACATGTTAAAGGCATGTCGTTTGGCCTGAAGGGCTGCCGCACACCTTCGGGACCACCAGGGGACCCGGAAGGAGCGGGAGGGACGGGAAGTGACGAGGTGGAAGTGATGGGACTCTACGTCCACCAAGGTGTCCGTAAGGTATTGAATTTGACTTTGTGAAGGGAGGATGGTGGGAGGGGTTATTAAATTAATCTCTTTTTGAAAAGAGCCCCAGTCTCCCTTTTTAAAGGACCGCCGAGGTCTGCGTGATGAAGTGTTGGTACTGAAGGGAAGGATATTACAACAGGAAGGTGGTCACTCCCCATGAAAGGGCCAGTTGTTATAGTGGTGAGGAGGAGGGGGCCATTCCCCAGGCAAAGGTCCAAGGTAGAGGGGTTCCCTGAAACTGGATCAGTCCTGGTAGGGAGGCCAGGTGAAGTAAGGAGAGAGAAAGTTGCACTGTTTGCCAGGAAGGTCGAGAGGGATAGAACCAAACGGTTTCTTCGGCTCCTGGGGAGGGCTGGTTCCCAGAAGTCGTGATGGGCGTTAAAATCACCCATTATTAAAGCTGGGGAGGAAAGCTGTGAAAACAAATGCTGGAACTCCTGAAGGGAGATATCCAAGCATGGGTTGTAAATCAAGAGGATCTGAAGAGGCCCTGAGTTAAAGGTAATAGTCACCCCCAGGTACTCTAGTTTGCCCCCGGGGAAAGGAGTGATAGTGAGAAGGCTAGAAGAGAGGGATTGATGGACAAGCAGTAGCAGGCCGCCTCCTGCTCCGCCTGCCCCCCTGTCCACTCTGTAAGAAGAATAGTTGGGGAAGGAAGGGGAGAATGCGTCAGTGAGCCACGTCTCACAGACACCAACAACTAGAGGTGAATAGGAAGACAACGTGGTTTTAAAGACTGGAAGTTTCCAGTACAGGGACTGGGCGTTCCAGAGTATGACGTGAGAGGGGAGAACAGAATTCACTGCGTGAGTGATGTGAAGAATGAGAGTAGTCCTGGCAAGCACTGGAGGAGGCTTTCTTGAAGGCTAGAACCTGTTAGGAAAAGGTTACAATAACACTACACCTTATATAAGATAATGGAAGGAAAATGAAATAGTGCATAAACATTTTCTGTTACATTTTTTACTTAAACTCACTGTAACTCCCTTAACTTTACTCGCATTGCATTTTAAATCACGGATTCAAAATCTGCACATTTTTCCGATCCTCATGGTATGTAACAAGTACTGATAAATAAAATATTAGGTGGTTAAAATGGCTGATAAAGTAAAATTACTGCAAACTAGCCTACCTTCCACTGCCTGAAGCACCCAGCATTCAGTGATGCCCTCCCGTGCAACCTGAGGCTGCATCTCTCCTGTTGCAAGTGTAGTGACAACACACATACACACACACCTACATACCCAGGTGCACACACACCCAGAGCCTATAATTACCTCCCTCGAGACCGCGGCTGAGGTCGAGATTACTGACCTCACACCACCTGTCCTGACCGGACGCTATATGACCTCCCACACACACAGGACACGGGAGGCAGTCTACCACCACACACAGGACACGGGAGGCAGTCTACCACCACACACAGTCCAGGCAACACCTCCAGAGTAGCGTCTGGGAGCCCCACGTCGGGGCTCCCCAGACAACACACACGCTCACCTTCCCTGGGCTCTGTCTACTTGTGTACAACCAACGCTGCAGCAATAAACAAACTAAGCCACATTCGTCTGTTGTCCAACCTTTGTGTGTACGTAACCCCCAAACCTCTACATTGGTGACCCCCGGAGTGACACACATTGGAATGACAGACGATCCGCCGCCCACGCCCACGCTGCCTCACGTCCCAGCATGACGTGCCACCACACTCGCCGCCTCACGTGCCTGCCGCGGCCTCCTGAAGCCTGTTGCTGCCTCTGACGCTACCCCTGCCCCTGCCGCTGCAAACGCTGCCCCTTCACCCACCCTTCAGCCCGCCGCTGATCCAAGGTGCTGCACCTACTGCCGCCCACGCAACCGCAGCACCGCAGCCTTGCAGCCGCCCCCATCCCCAGCCTGCCGCTGATCCAAGGTGCTGCACCTACTGCCGCCCACGCAACCGCAGCACCACAGCCTTGCAGCCGCCCCCACCCCCAGCCTGCCGCTGATCCAAGGTGCTGCACCTACTGCCGCCCACGCAACCGCAGCACCACAGCCTTGCAGCCGCCCCTACCCCCAGCCTGCCACTGATCCAAGGTGCTGCACCTACTGCCGCCCACGCAACCGCAGCCTTGCAGCCGCCCCCACCCCCAGCCTGCCGCTGATCCAAAGTGCTGCACCTACTGCCGCCCACGCAACCGCAGCACCGCAGCCTTGCAGCCGCCCCCACCCCCAGCCTGCCGCTGATCCAAGGTGCTGCACCTACTGCCGCCCACGCAACCGCAGCACGCCAGGATCGCTCCAAGCCGCCTCTCTCCCTCACCAAAACCATAATTGTATATAATGTTTTCTCTATGTACTATGTAATATTTTTTCTTTGTGGGGGAAGGGGGGTGATGTAGTGACAACACACATACACACACACCTACATACCCAGGTGCACACACACCCATAGCCTATAATTACCTCCCTCGAGACCGCGGCTGAGGTCGAGATTACTGACCTCACACCACCTGTACTGACCGGACGCTATATGACCTCCCACACACACAGGACACGGGAGGCAGTCTACCACCACACACAGTCCAGGCAACACCTCCAGAGTAGCGTCTGGGAGCCCCACGTCGGGGCTCCCCAGACAACACACACGCTCACCTTCCCTGGGCTCTATCTACTTGTGTACAACCAACGCTGCAGCAATAAACAAACTAAGCCACAATCGTCTGTTGTCCAACCTTTGTGTGTACGTAACCCACAAACCTCTACACAAGCAACACTCACCCGTCACCCTCTAGTTTGCAGTAATTTTACTTTATCAGCCATTTTAACCAATTAATATTTTATTTATCAGTACTTGTTACATACCATAAGGATCGGAAAAATGTGCAGATTTTGAATCCGTGATTTAAAATACAATGCGAGTAAAGCTAAGGGAGTTACAGTGAGTTAAAGTAAAAAATGTAACAGAAAATGTTTATGCACCATTTAATTTTCCTTCCATTATCTTATATAAGGTGTAGTGTTATTGTAACTATTTTACGCTCATGATATGTATCAATGTATCACGGACACGATGGTAGGCTCAGTTTTCCTTAATAGTATCTGGTAGTTTGGTAATATTGGGTTAGAGTACAATATTTTAATGCACTGGAAACGTGAAAATCCGCTTACCTTTTAAACGTCGACTTCTCAAGACCCTGGCCAGTATATTTCAGAGGCCCCGGTTACAGCCGTCGTCAGTCAGCATGAGTCCATTTGCCGTTCTTACCAGGTATTCTTACCTGGTAGGACTCAATATTGCAGTAAATCCTGCACTTGGGCACTGGTAAAGCACCCACCGAACCATAAATAGGGTTGGGGTAGGCGTGTATAGTTGTGGCTGCGAGAGATACGTCTTCACTCTACCGTGGTTCTCGCCACCTCCCCCATCGGATAATCGGAGCAGCAGTGCAACTGTTGCTTACAAATTTTTAGCTTGGACTTGGGTTGGGAGTCATGATCTTGATCTTGATGCCACAGGTGACTTGAAATTTCCTCCAAGTCAGGCCTTTTTATCGGCAGCTCCTGTGAGGGGAATAAGGGAAAAAAAAGGAAAGTACACAGAAAAAAAGAAACTAAATAAATCAAAGATGCATACTCTAAGTACATGCCCTAATCTCTCAATCTCGCATACCACATTTTCTCCAGGAATTCTTTCACCACGTCAATTATCCGTTCACTCGTCTCCTCACACAGTCCTAGCAACAACGCCATCCATTCCCTTCCAGTTCTTTCAGTCACCTCATTCATTTCACGTCCCATTTCTGTCAGAATCACACGCATCATTTCCATTCTGTCACGGTCATACTTCTCGCATTCTAGTACTACATGCTCTACCGTCTCATCCTCTCCCATGTCACACATCTGGCACACTTTGCTGCGGGACTCTGACCATCTGTAGTTCCTTGCATTCACATCCATACACTGTGCTCTAGCTCGGAAGAGAAGATCACCACCCAGGCTTCTATCATACCACCTTACATACATTGGGGCCTCTTTCTCTCTGTACCATTCCAAAGTCTTCTTTCGTTCCATCTCAGTCTTCCACTTACTTAGTCCCACACCTTTCACTGTTTTGTCTATCTCGCTTTTCCACCTTTTCACATCCTACTCTAACCCTTCTCTACTTCTGTTCATCACCTTCCATTCATACAACCATTCTCTCCCTTCACAAAATTTATGCACCCACCTAACGAGCATGCCACTCCTGTCTACCATGTTCAGACATTTCTTCTCCCATTTACTCCTCCTTACATTCCACAAATATACCTTCCGTGCAATTCTTGTATTCTCCATTCGTTCCAGCCTAACTTTATATCTCAAAGTTGCCTTTATCTGTCTCTCCCTGAACGTACTCCATCCCATGTCACCTCTCAAAGCTTCTACAGCTGCATACCTTGGTGCATTCAGTGCCATTCTTGCTACTCTATTCTGCCCTACTTCCAACTTGTCTATCTCCTTTTCACTCCATGCAATCACTTCCATACCATATATTACACTCGGAACAGCCACACTCTTCCATATCTCTCGCAACACGTCATATTTACTCGCTCTCATTCTTGCTGCACTCCCTAGTCTGCCAACCCACTGATTCACCATACTAATCTTTTCATTCTTAGCCTTCTCACATCCATTTGGGCTCATCCATATCCCTAGATACTTGTACTCACATACTTGCTGCAACTCTTTCACTCCAAGTCTCCATGTAGTATCCCTCTCATCTTCTGATCTATTCACTATCATTACCTTACTTTTTTCACAATTAAAATTCACTCCAAAATCTCTTCCATACTCATCTACCACATCTAATAAGCTTTGTAGCTCCTCTGCAGACTCACTCATTAAGACTACATCATCTGCATATAACAACATGCATACCTTGTCCCTCCCGACACTCACTCCTGCATTCATTCTTCTCAACCTGACTGCTAGTTCTTCTGTGTACATACTAAACAAGATTGGTGACAGAATACATCCTTGCCTGACTTCTTTCTCACTCTTCACCCATTCTGTCTCTATATACCCAGTGTATGATCTTGATCTTGATGCCACAGGTGACTTGAAATTTCCCTCAAGTCAGGCCTTTGTATCGCCAGCTCCTGTGAGGGGGATAAGAAAAAAAAGGAAAGTACAGAGAGAAAAAAAATAAAATAAAAGATGTAGACTGTCGGTGTAGCCTTTGTATCAGCTTTCTCCCACACACCTGCTGGAAGAAGCAAGAAAAACAGGGGCAGAAAACTAGAAGTATTTACTCCTTCCTACCTTTGTCAGCATTACACTCATATTTGGTTCCCTATAACTAGAGGGCCGCTTGTCTCTCATTCTTGTCCTCCATGATTTGTCTAAAAAAAACTCTTTCACACGCTCTAACACTCTACTATTACTCCTCCATTTCGCACTCAACCCCAGCAGGTACTCCATTTGCCTACTAACACTCCTCTCTCTCATCTCACTCCATTCTTGCACTTCTATCTCCTCTACCACTACCTCTAACATCTTACACCTTGCATACTCATACTTCTTGTATTCCAGCATCAAGTGTTCCACTGTTTCATCCACCCCTTTCTCACACATCATACACCTCTTGCATCCATCATTCTTCCATTTGCTAACCCGACTTTTTACTTTTAAAGACTTTGTCCGAGCCCTGAAGAGTAAATCTCCCACAAAGTGTAATGCCCGAAATCTGTATGTCTTGTACAGTACCCCCTACCGTCCTTTAAATCAGTTTTCTATGAAAAGAAAATTATTTCCTTATATTAGCTTAAATAACATTCATTTCCAATTAAAAGTAAACTCCATGTCTTAAAGTAATTAACTTAACTAGATTTCCCTTCATAAGTTTGATAAGACAAAAGATGATGTAACATCTTATTAACCTTACCCAAACACAGTTTTCGCGCCAAATCCCAGTGAGTTATCTAATGAGCACGGTTTTTCTCATGTATTAGTTGAAATCAAGTTCATTAGCTTAAATAGTAACACTTTTTCTAGACCAAAATTAATTCTATATAATTTAGTAATAATCTCATATCTCAATGATCTGTAATTATAGAAATCAAATGTAAGAAAAATTCTTAATGAATCACCCTTATAGACGCTATCCTGCCTTCGCGGGAATCCATTGTTAAGCTCAGTCCGCGTCTCTTCCCCCCCACGATCAGGTCTGTGTTGAGTGTTACGTAAACATCTCTTAATATTTCCTAAATCCTTAGTCATTCAGTGTTCTCATGTATTCAATAATCTTCCCTTTGAATATATAAGGTCATTTAAAGCCCTTTTAAGGCTGATTATTAATTAATAATAGCAATTCTTCCATTTTTATTATGGGGCTGCATCTGAGACCGCATGGTCCCCTCTTTCCTCCCTTAAATATGTTTCATTGGTCATTATATATTCCTTTCACCTTAATATTTGTTATATTGTTCAAGTATTATCCCCTTTGAGTGTGTTGGGAGTGTATTGTTTAACTCAGTCCGCGTCTCTTCCCCCCCACGATCAGGTTCCACCAGTGCCACACCAACACATATTCACACACACACACACACACACACACACACACACACACACACACACACACACATTGGTTTCCCCATTAGATGTTTGTCGTATTTTGGATCATATGTTTTGTTTAAGAAATAAGTCTGGAAAGTGAAGATTAAGTTGGACAGTGTTAAACCTAGGAAAAATTTGTGATTGAATTTGTTTTGTGTATTAATCAAAGTGAAAACCTGTGGAGTGACCACCAGTCCTTATTGAGGTCTTTTGTACCCGATAACTGAATAATTGCACTGTATGTTAACTTGGGGAAAAGGATGTGAAAAGTTAGTTTCGTTTTTCTCTTGTTGGTAAATAATAATTATACAAAGAAAATTAGAAGTTATTTCATTCGTGACATATGTCTCCCCCAGTGGTAACCAGAGTGACTCCTTGTGGCTAAGGTTAATTACTACCAAAATTACAACAATATTGACCAGTGGCCAACTTTCGAAAGGGTTCCTACTTCCCTCATAGTAGGTGGTGGCAGCGAAATACCGACCTGCTTAATAACATCATATATAAACCCCAGAGCATGACCGGGAGATGGTAATAAATGGTAATCATAACAGCATAAGAAGAAATAATAAACAATCTTAAAAGTATCCGCCCCCGGCATGACACTGGTGGCAGCGGTGGGATGAATCAAAGTAATAAATTACTTGGCTAGAGTTGTCACACCTCGTTACCATGTGGAAAATTTAAGTGGAAGACATAGTAAGGTGCCAAGGAAAATGCACATGTTACTTCAGGCCACCTGGTTCTAAAGAATTGTATAACTTGTAAAACATTTTGCCTCAGCATTGTAGACCAGTACAGTATGTTTGAAAAAAATTCTTCCCTCCCAAAACACAATACACACAAACAAAAACACACACTTGTGGCTGACTTCGGAGCACCGAGGACCATCATCCGTGACAGTGGTGGAGAGCACGTATCCAGGCAGTATTAGGAGCTCTATCCGAGACACCATGTTCACTGTTGCCACGCCACGCCCTGCAACCCCTCCCGCAGAAATGGAATCCCCGGAAGCCTACACCGTCCTCCCAAGATTATCCTCCCTAACATTCCCAGTGCCCCCGAAGAAGCTGAAGAGCCCCAGTGTTCCCCTGTCAACCCTCTAGAGCCCCAGTGTTCCCCTGTCAACCCTCCAAAACCCCAGCGTTCCCCTGTCAACCCTCCAAAACCCCAGTGTTCCCCTGTCAACCCTCCAAAACCCCAGTGTTCCCCTGTCAACCCTCCAAAACCCCAGTGTTCCCCTGTCAACCCTCCAGAGCCCCAGTGTTCCTCTGTCAACCCTCCAAAACCCCAGCGTTCCCCTGTCAACCCTCCAAAACCCCAGTGTTCCCCTGTCAACCCTCCAGAGCCCCAGTGTTCCCCTGTCAACCCTCCAAAACCCCAGTGTTGCCCCTGTCAACCCTCCAGAGCCCCAGCGTTCCCCTGTCAACCCTCCAGAGCCCCAGTGTTCCCCTGTCAACCCTCCAGATCCCCAGTGTTCCCCTGTCAACCCTCCAGAGCCCCAGTGTTCCCCTGTCAACCCTCCAGAGCCCCAGTGTTCTCCTGTCAACCCTCCAGAGCCCCAGTGTTCCCCTGTCAACCCTGCAGAGCCCCAGTGTTCCCCTGTCAACCCTCCAGAGCCCCAGTGTTCCCCTGTCAACCCTCCAGAGCCCCAGTGTTCCCCTGTCAACCCTGCAGAGCCCCAGTTTCCCCCCCAGATTGCGTACACCTCCATGCAGGTTAAGAAAATGGTAATCAATAGTAGAAAATAGTGTCCCCCCCCTCCCCAATGTGTCCATATTTTGTAAATGTAATTATAATTTTTTTTGGTATTAGTAAGGATTGTTAATCAACTTGGTAGGAATGATGTGAAGTTACCGGCAGATGTGATAAGGTATCTTTACCAATCACACTTTTCCCACTGGACCTAGTTTGAGTCCTGGTATGTTTCTAAAATGTCTTCTTGAATAGTAGTAGTTGAAAGAGAGTTAACTCACTTTATGGAGGGACCGTGGATGGTTTGCCCTCAATACAGTTTTCCGATGGAGAATGGTGGATTAGTACAGTAGGACGTTGCCGAGCTCTGTCATTTGCTTCGTACGGATTTCCCTGCTGCGGATACGAACGGTGAATGGATGTGTTGAGTGAATGGGGTAAGGTGACTGAAAATTTATTTATATATGTTAAGAATGAAAGGTCATCTTGCAACCGAGTGTGCTGGACTTGCTCTAGTTTGACAAGTCGTCTGTACATTCTTCCGGGTGAATTCTGGGGTGAGAAACTCTAGTGGAAAGTGTATTGTAACAGAGTTCTGTTTGTAAGTGTGCCATTAATCTGTAGCTTCAAGATAAAGGCACTGAAGTTGTAGTTATTATCTAAAGATGGATGGGAACTGTCGGATGTTAAGTCCTGTTGTGAAAATCAAGTTGAATATTGACCTTACTATGTAACCTAACATTGTTTATTATGTACCCACACACTCTAATTGTTTTTTTTGTAAAAATGTGTCTTCAGTCATTATCCAGTCTGAATTCTGGTGTGAGAAAAAGTTTTAAAACGGAGGGGAATCTCATGTAATGCCCGAAATCTGTATGTCTTGTACAGTACCCCCCTACCGTTCTTTAAATCAGTTTTCTATGAAAAGAAAATTATTTCCTTATATTAGCTTGAATAACATTCATTTCCAATTAAAATCAAACTCCATATCTTAAAGTAATTAACTTAACTAGATTTCCCTTCATAAGTTTGATAAGACAAAAGATGATGTAACATCTTATTAACCTTACCCAAACACAGTTTTCGCGCCAAATCCCAGTGAGTTATCTAATGAGCACGGTTTTTCTCATGTATTAGTTGAAATCAAGTTCATTAGCTTAAATAGTAACACTTTTTCTACACCAAAATTAATTCTATATAATTTAGTAATAATCTCATATCTCAATGATCTGTAATTATAGAAATCAAATGTAAGAAAAATTCTTAATGAGTCACCCTTATAGACGGTATCCTGCCTTCGCGGGAATCCATTGTTAAGCTCAGTCCGAGTGTTACGTAAACATCTCTTAATAGTTCCTAAATCCTTAGTCATTCAGTGTTCTCATGTATTCAATAATCTTCCCTTTGAATATGTAAATTCATTTAAAGCCCTTTTAAGGCTGATTATTAATTAATAATAGCAATTCTTTCATTTTTATTATGGGGCTGCATCTGAGACCGCATGGTCCCCTCTTTCCTCCCTTAAATGTTTCATTGGTCATTATATATTCCTTTCACCTTAATATTTGTTATATTGTTCAAGTATTATCCCCTTTGAGTGTGTTGGGAGTGTATTGTTTAACTCAGTCCGCGTCTCTTCCCCCCCACGATCAGGTTCCACCAGTGCCACACCAACACATATTCACACACACACACACACACTCACATTGGTTTCCCCATTAGATGTTTGTCGTATTTTGGATCATATGTTTTGTTTAAGAAATAAGTCTGGAAAGTGAAGATTAAGTTGGACAGTGTTAAACCTAGGAAAAATTTGTGATTGAATTTGTTTTGTGTATTAATCAAAGTGAAAACCTGTGGAGTGACCACCAGTCCTTATTGATGTCTTTTGTACCCGATAACTGAATAATTGCGCTGTATATTAACTTGTGGAAAAGGATGTGAAAAGTTAGTTTCGTTTTTCTCTTGTTGGTAAATAATAATTATACAAAGAAAATTAGAAGTTATTTCATTCGTGACATATGTCTCCCCCAGTGGTAACCAGAGTGACTCCTTGTGGCTAAGGTTAATTACTACCAAAATTACAACAATATTGACCAGTGGCCAACTTTCGAAAGGGTTCCTACTTCCCTCATAGTAGGTGGTGGCAGCGAAATACCGACCCGCTTAATAACATCATATATAAACCCCAGAGCATGACCGGGAGGTGGTAATAAATGGTAATCATAACAGCATAAGAAGAAATAATAAACAATCTTAAAAGTATCCGCCCCCGGCATGACAAAAGCTGCCATCATAGAAACTTTCATACCTTGGCTGGTTCTTCCCTCTATACCATTCCAGTGTTGATTTTTCATTCATTCCCCTTCGCCATTCCTCTTTTCCCTTCTCTTCCACACACTGATTTATTTCCCTTTTGCATATTTACATATTCTCATGTCTCATAACACCTCTCACAAACATTCCCAGTTCACCCACCCACATTTCCACTTTGATTGAATCTTTCATCCACTTTCCATACATGTTCCATTCATATACCTTTCTTGCCCATCTGTTCTCATCCATTAGAGCTCTGCAGTCTGGCTCTGTACCTCAGCCCTCCCTTTGCCATCCTCTCTCTGAAGATGCTCCATCCCATGTCCCCCCTGATGCCTTCCACTGCCACATACCTATTAGTGCTTAGTGCTATCCTGCCTGCCTTGTTCTGCACCACTTCCATTCTTTCTAGTTCATTCATTGATCAGGTTTTAGAAATTAGTAATCAGGATAGGACACGTGGAAATGGGTACAAGCTAGAAAAACTTAGATTCAGGACAGACCTAGGTAAATATTGGTTCACTAACAGAGTGGTGAACGATTGGAATAGGCTTGGTAGACACGTAGTGAGTGCTGAGTCAATAAGTAGCTTTAAAAGACGGTTGGATCAGAGTATGGATAGGGATGACAGGTGGGATGGCTAAATATTGGATTATTCCAAGGGTGGGAGACAAGGAACTGCCTCGTGTAGGTCATCAACTGGCCTCTTGCAGTCTCCTCATTTCTTATGTTCTTATGTTCTTATGTTCTTGTCTATACAGTGGTTTCCAGACCATACATAATGCTAGGGACAGCCATACCCTTCCTTAGCCCTCTCACCACTTCATACTTGTTGGCCCTAAACCTTGCCACACTGCCTAGCCTTCCAACCTACTGGTTTGCCCTTGCTATCCTCTCATGTTTCGTCCTCTCATATCCTTTCTCATCCAACCAAATACCCAAATACTTATACTCTTTTGTCCTTCTTATTTCATTCCCACCTAACTTCCAGGTCCTGCCGCTATCAGAGTCATTTCCGTTCACCACTATTACCTGGCTCGTCTCTTTACTGAAATTCACATAAAAATCTCTGCCATAATTTGTTACTGCATTCAACATCTCTTGCAAATCATTATATTGTGGTTTTCACTAAGGACTACCACGTCATCCACATACATCAGCACACTCAACACGTCATTCCCCACTTTCACACCTAGACCCGTACGCTTCACTCTCACTGCCAGTTCTTCAACATACAATCCGAACAGTAAAGGAGAAAGGACGCAACCCTGTCTCACTCCTCTCTTACTATTCACCCATCCTGTCTCCAGGTCTCCCATACTAAGCTTTGCCCTTGTGTTCACATACATGCTGCTAATTATCCGAACAACCTTCTCACTCATGCCAATCCTTTCCAGAACCTTACACAACATTCTCCTATTCACCCTGTCATACGTTTTTTCAATATCTATTAGAGCTAGGTATTTCTTCCTCCCATCTTCCCTTGCTCTCTCAATACATACATGTTGTCCTCACCTCTTCTGTTTTTTCTTAAACCATTCTGTTCCTCACCCATTATCTCATTTCTTTCAACTACTTCACACAACCTATCATTCAGTATACCACAGAAAATCTTGCACACCGTGTCACACACTGCTATAGGCCTATAGTTTTTAATCTCCCTCTTACTCTTGTTTCCTCCTTTGTGTATCAGTCACTCTACTTTCATTCCACATTTCAGGTACACTTTCCTCCCTCCATATGTGTTTGAACAACTCATGCACTCCCTTAATTGCTCCCTGACTACCCTCTCTGTAAAATTCATTTGGGATACCATCCATTCCAGGGGCCTTGTCCTTCTTTAACGTTTTAACATATCTTTCAATCTCATCCATCATAATCTCTTCATCCATCCCTTCCTCTATTTTCCTACCTAAGGTGGAGGTCCCTAGGTCCCTATCTGGCTCATTCAACCCTACCACATCTTTCCAGAAGTCTTCCACAGCCTTCACCATTTCTTCCTTCTCTCTTACTATCTTGCCATTCACCATCAGTTGTTCCACATTCCCTGTTTTTCTGGCTTCTTCTCCTCTCAAGAACTTATATCATTCCTTACCTCTTTCCTCACCTTTTTCTCTAAGTTCCCTAATCAATTTTCTCTCTTCACTCTTTTTCGCCTTCCTCACCAAATGTTTCATCTTGTTTTGCTTATACTCATACTCCTCCCATGCCCTTTCATACTCTCTCCTTTCTGCCTCGCCTTTTGCTTTATTCTTTCTCAGCCTCCTACACTTTCTGTTTAACTGCTTCCTTTTCTTCCTTACACTCTCAATTTCACTGTTCCACCACCTCTTTCTTACTTTACCCTTTTTTTCTCTTACTTATTTTTCCTATGCTTGCCTCTGCAATTTTGGTTCAACTCCTCTACACCTCTCTCTGCACTCAAACCGTTTTCATCTATCCTCCAATCCTCTTTATCTAACTTTTCTCTAAACCCAACCCAGTCTGCCGTTCCAAGTTTCCATCTTTCTTTCCTCTCTTCATTCGTATACACACGGTTTTCTTTTATACACTCATACTCCATCACCAAGACATTGTAGTCGCTCGTAACATTGATTTTCCTCTCCTCATCCACCCACATGCTACTCACTTGTTCTCTAGCTTTCTGATTCACTACAATATAGTCTATAGCTGATTCACTCTCCCTTCCACACCATGTCACTTTCCCTTCACCTTCAAATTCAGGATTTCCAGCTCATTCACCTCTGCAAAATCTAGCAACAATTGGCCATTCCCATTCACTTCCTCGCCTAGTATTCCTATGTGGCCATTCATATCTCCCATCACAATCATACTTTCACCTTTACTCTGTTCTACTATTCTTTGTACAATTCTATACTTCCTTTCATTCTCAGCTCTCGCTCCTGTTCCTTCCACCGACATATAGCATACTACCACCAGAAAACTTTCTTTCCCCTTACCTCCCTTGTATTCTAACTGTGCTGCCAAAATATCTTCACTCATTTCACACTTACCTACATCAAACTCTTCTACCTCTATCCCTGCATCTACTTTCACGAGCACACCTACCCCACCACCTTTCTTCTGCCATTTACTCCTGGTATATAGACAGATTTGTCGATCTATCTACATACCAGGCTATTATTCTCCTAAACATGGGTTGCCAAGACAAGGATCACATACACACACCCATGCACACATACATACATCCCGTCCAATCACAGTGCATCAGGTCAGTCATGCAAATGGGGTCAAGGGTCGTATCCACAACAGAGTCCCAAGATTAATATAATATAATATGCCTGCATGTTTGCAGCATTTTTGTAGACTATGTGCTTTATGACATTCTGTAGACGTGATTTATGTTTGCAGGAACATATCACACCTAATGTAATGCAAGCCTTTAGAAAAAATAACCCTATACACAAATTTCTTATTTATGAACTATTTCCAAATTAAAGAATGTAATTCCTTTGTGAGTTGTGGTTTGCTTGTTAAAAAATTGTCATAATCTAGTTGGAAAATCGAGGAAATAAGATTCTGACAGACAGGCTTAAATTTATCTTAAATCAAGTCATGCATTTAATTTAAAATACATTTTTGCTTGAAAATCTGAAATATCATAGACTAGCTAATTTAAATATATGAGAAGGGGTGGTAGTGTTCATTTGTAAACAATATGGTAATACTTTGAAGCCCTTTTGTGGCACCCATTTTGTACTTTGTAACAGTGACCTCTCCTACCCCTGTTATGAATCATGAAGAAGCTTATTTGTGAAATATTACAAACAAGGTTGGCAAGTAAAATTTTCCTTCTATAGGAATACAGCCTTTTAAGGAAATCTCTGATAAGCACTATTATGATTGACAAACATGAAGACCTTGCTGCTGCAAATAAATGAGGGATAAGTTAGTTGGTGGGAACTGGGGTAATCCAGGGTTCACATTTAAGGTAGGTATTTGCAGTGTACTGATAGTTTTATGCATGAGCATTGAGAACTTATAACTCGGTGGAGTCAAGGTAATCCATGATGACTGAAACTTGTAAGGAAACTTCCCTGGGGCTGTAATTAGTGTTCTATTCCTCAAGGGTTAAAGGAGATTAAATCATCTTCCCAAGCTAGGTAGCTTTAGACCATATAGTTCTGCTAGGGTTAACAAGAGAGCGCTAACCCTTTCACCTAGAACCTGCCGTGAACCAGGGTTGAACTCTCAACTTATAGGCCACTACTTGCTGAGTACTGTGGCATAGAGCCATCCAGCCCCCTCCCTCAAGGGTTAGGGAGCCTGGGGGCTCTATAGTACAGTGCTTGGCTCGTGGCCTAGAAGTTGAGAGCTGGATCCTGGCTCACGGCAGTTTTGTGTGAGGGGCAGCGTCTTGTTAACCCTAGCAGAACTATATGGTCTGTAGCTACCTAACTTGGTGGGGGGAGGGATTGTTTAATCTCTTTTTGATGAACAAGTACTAAACACTGCCCATAAAAGCACTAAGTAAAAGAAATTTGAACAAACTTTTAAATACATGATTATTTATGGAACCTTGATGGCCTCCATATTTTTTTAATCTCATTTAGTCGTGAGTGTTCAATTTTAAGGTGAAGGCGATGCACCTCATCTTACCAAACCGTTATAATGTAGTCGTACTGTGATGCCAATTAAAGTTTTTGGTAAGTCATAACATATTCATACTTTCAAATTTATGTAATCTATTTAAAGTTTCAGTGTTAGTCTAGACAGTTCCTTCAATTATATTTGGAAAATCATTATAGTTTATTTTAGACTTGCAAGTTTTTTATTTTTATTTGGGAATGACAAAATATTTGAATTTCGTACATAATGAAGTGTACAAAGGATAGGAAAAAAATTAATTGTGCCAGATTATGTAGTTGACTGCCAGGGTAATTAGTGAGTTATTTTTTACAGTGCAGGTATATAGCACTACTTTTATTTACATATGTTTCTGATAGAGATGTTGCCCAAGTATATGCTTTAGAACTTTAATTAAAATATTAAAATTGTGAAAGCTATATTTTGTATTTGGGATTTCGTTAAACACATATTTTGTATTGCTGAAAAAAGAAATTATATAGAAAATTGAAGGAATATATCTTTACAAAGCTTAAAATTTTTAATGCTAAACAATAGGAAAATATTAGGTATTGCACTACTGATCAATAAAGTGGACATAATGGATAACTCTGTCAGGGTAAATTATAAAATCATGTCTTTGTGAAAACAATCAGTACAAAGCTTTGTAAATATAATCAAGTGTATTCTTTCTGTCATTAGTTTCTGCCTCAAAAACCCTAAATGTGAAAAGCTATGGGATGGGATCACAAATTAAGGATGAAACAGATCTATTATATAGTTTTTTAATCTATGAATCTTGGATAAATTGATACTTTGTTTTATTGAACTGCATATGAAGTTAAACAGTTAACATAATCATCATGGATCTTATTAGTACTCCATTACTATGAAGGAAAGGAATGTCAACACAAGGAGTGAGTGAGTTAATGAGAATAAAGAAAGCACCAAACATCAAGTCACGGCGCTATGATCTAGAAGGCAAACGACAGAGGACAAAGGAAAGAAACGGTTATTGATAGCAAAATGGTCCGATCAGACAGAGGATGTGGGTTTGTCACAGAAAGGAAAATATATTACCAAAGGAGAATTGTGGTGATTCTGCAAGTGTATCCTTAAGGCGGTAGGGGTCAGGGGAGATGAACTAAGGAAAAGCTGCAGCAGTGTAACAAGGACAGAAGGGGAGGATGTGGTATACAGGGAGGGGGTTTATTACAAAGGGTTGGTGGAAAGCATGTCATAACAAAGAAGTGTGAGGTTGATATTGATAACTGATAACTTCCCTGCAACTTCCATTACTAAACCCAAATCAATGACACATGAACCACAATCTTTCTCAACAACCCTACAATATGTGAGTAATAAATGTAATCCTATGATATATGTTTTAACCTGTACAGTACACTTGAATAGCCCTGGCTAGACCTGTCTAAGTGTCATCCTAAAGGAGTTCAAGATCAAATTCCCATCATACACTATAATGCTTCATTGATTAGCTATAAGCATGTCTAGATTACACATACAATAGCAACTGGCTTACCGTTACAGGTTGCTGCTGAAGTCCGACTACGAGGTAAATGACATCACCACCATTAAGGCGCAGGTGAAGGAGTAGAAAGGAAGAACTTACATCTTACTTTCCAGCTTATCATTATTTTTTCTATAACATGATGACCAGAAATTGAATGCAATGTTCAAAATGAGGGCGAACAAATGCATTATATAGTGAAAGGATAATCTTTGCAAATATGTACTCGAAAGTCCTTCCGAAGAAGCCGACTTAGTTTGTTAGGAATCTTAACGTCTGAACAAGGTGGGCAACCCAGTCTTAAAAAGCTTGACCTTCCATTCCCTCAAAGGACATTTGGGACCTTCGGCTTGACCAGAAGATGCGGCATCTTCACTTTTTGGTGCGGCCCCTCAAACCTACTGTTAGCCAGAACTACCAAATGATCATCAGTGATGGTGAGTGTTGTCAGCACTCATGATTAGTAACTGGGTAAAAAGGACTACCAATCAATCAGTGAATAGGTCCAATCATCCATTATTTACTCATATGATTTCTGGTGAATTGATTGCCTAACACATTTGAACATTTGAAGGAGTGAAACTTGAAAATCATATGGTTGGAACCCTAGGTGCTCAAGTATTAACAAAATTTGAATTTGATGTTTGGTATATAATTATTCTGGTGCTTACACAGATCTAGGTCTACTAGGGATACTCGTATAAATGGCAAAATGCCGCACGTGTAGCATCGTGAATGACAAGTAAAAATTTCCTTGGTAATTCAATAATAGAAACACTCAAACACTAGCCGTGACAGATTGGAGCACGGTTAACATGTGAGAATACAGTGCAATATTGGTGCTATATGACACCCTAAAGGACTCCAGCATCATCTCCCTGTGTTCCTTCCTCTGGCATTCCTCTTCTTCTAACCAATTCAAAATTTTATCGATATCATTCTCATCAATATCTTCAAGTCTGTCACTAACCATCTGAGAGAAAGACTGTGCTCTGTCATTATTCATACTCATTTTATCAATTATCTCTGAATTTAAACTTAGAACTTCTTCAACCTTTGCACCAAAGTTAAATACCTTCTTCATAACATCCGGATCTAATGGAAGATCTCCCTTTTCTTTAGTTTTGTCATGTTTATCTTTTTTCTCAGACATTCTCGGACTCATCCGACTGCATTTCCTCTGTGGCTGTGGCTCATGGCAAGCACTCACTCTCTTACGTTTTCCACTTCTATTCTGTTGTGATCTCCCTGTGTTTAAAGAAATGTCTTCCAATTCAACTTTTAACACTTTCTTTAATTGGACAACTGGTGAACTTTTTGAGGATGAGGTTGAAACAACCTTTGTTAAACCAGCTTTCTGTTTATGTAGCTTTGATGTGTATATTCTGTTGCTTTTCCTAATGGTCATACCATTTCCAAGTCTCTTCAAAGTTACTTGAGCCTCCCTTTTGTAGATTGGATATTTTCTATTTCCTTTTTGTAGTAGAGCTTTGGGAAGAGCTTTTAATACAACTTTGGGTTCCCTGTATTTTGATCCCAGTAACTTGAGGTCAGATGAACCTGTGTCCTGAAGTTCTTTCTTCGTCTGGTTGCTCACTTGTACATCTTGCTCTTTTGTCACACCACCTGAAATGTGAATTTTTACCAGTGAATAGTTGAAAATTATACCAGGTGGTACAATACAAGTTCATACATGTGTGAGTAGATCATCATTATGAATTACACCTAAATTCCTGCCTGTTATTGTTATGTTGTGAGGCAACACACCTTCACACAACATACAGTAGAACCTCACAGTACAAGTGCACCATTATACGAATAATTTGCTTTACAAGCTGAGACTTGTGAGTATTTTTGTGTTGAAATAAGAGTAGAAATCCACAGTACGAGCGAGCTTCATATTAGCCGTTGCTAGTCAGCACTGAGCTCACATGCACTCCCCCCAACAGTAAGAGACTCCGGGCATTACAGTTCACATGTTCATCTTATTGAGGTAACATCGCGATCATTTTGTTCAAGTTAGAGTTGAAAAGGAAATAACTGAAGAACATGGGATAGGAGTGCGTGTAGTGGACTTAGCACACCAATATGATCAAAACAAATTGACGATGTGCACTTTTTCTGTTTTAAAAAACTCATAAAAAATTTTCTTTTGAGCTGGAACAGATTAAATATACTTTAATTAATTTCAACAGCAAAAATTGATTTGTAAAACGAGTAAATTGCAATATGAGTTATGTCATGGCACAAGGTTCTACTGTACGTGGTGTGGAGGGTTACAACGACCCAATGTTTTGAGGGGTCAGTGTTGCGGTGGCGTTTTTTTGCCCTCTTATTAATTTATAAATTAATTTGATTTTCTACATTATTGTGGGTTGTCAAGATGTCTATACAACCGTCATCAAGATGTCTATTTCTACATTATGTTAAGTTTAAAACGCTACTCTTTCCCAACTGCGCTGAGAAAAAAATAAGTTAAAATATCCATCTAGCTATACACCAGGCTGTTATACACCTAAAAGTGGGTACCCAAAGCAAGGCACACCAGGGATTTGTGGAGACATACTCCCTCCGCCACCCTCTGCAACTTATTTTTTTGTAGGAGAGTATACTGAGGTTTCCCACACCCTTCACTCTGTCGCCTTTTACGAGCTGCAGGGATTACAGAAGTAGAATTTTTGTAGCCTCCAACACAAAACTTCTATCCTGACCTGCGTCTCTCCTCTCCCTCTCCTCATCGTCCCATATACACAGTCACAGTTAAAAAACTAGAGTGTGTGCATGATCTCGGGATACACGGCTCTGGGTGTCGCCACCACTCCATGCTATTGGTCATTTTACTAGGCCAAAATATCCAAAAACCAATGATTTCACACACCTCACTCACCAGATTTCCTGACACTACTACACTACCACATAGGAGACTGCCACTAGACCCATATAATCATTAGGCATTCCACAAACCATCCTTATAAGTCCTATCATATGCTTTTTCTAATTCCATAAAAACCTGAAACGCCTCTTTTCCTATTGCCAAAAACATTTTACACACGCCCATCTAACATCAAACAGCAGATCCACACATGTGCTCCCTCTTCTAAAGCCAACCTGCTCTACATAAATAATAAAATGGTAAACCTGAAACATCTTTTACACATGTAACTGTCATTCTTATAATATTTTTTTCCACACAACTCAAATTATAAATGCAAAAAGTGATAAAAAAAAATTAAAAATTAAAAAATAAGTAAATATTGAAACTGCCTTTACATTCCTTTGCATAAAAGTAGCCCATTTGATGTTGATTTTACCTTTGTCATCCATGTATCGCTTCAATTTTTCACTTATTTTTGAGATTCTTCTGCTCCTGCGAGGTTCTTGCTCTGAAACAAGCACACAAAACTATATAGAAATGCCAAAAATATAAATATGAAAAAAAAAGACATTCAATTATTGAAGTAATTTATGCTTGAGAGGATTTTACTCTTTCAATAGACAAGGTGAAGTGTTTATTGTTTCTAAGATAATATACACCAAAAATTCATCATACGCGAGGGACGGTCATTACACAAAGTTGACGTATAGTGTGAAAATGCATGATGTAAATAATAATTTTAATGGAGAAGATAGGGATGTATTACAGATGGTAAAGTGAGGACATACGCTGTAGCTGTGTGTAGCTGCATGCGCTCATTGGCCTTTTAGCCTGTGGTGGAAATTAATCCATTACGCTGGTATACGCAGGTTCACTGTGACATCCGACTTCCACAGTTTACTTTCCCCAGGTACCCATTTATCGACCAACCTTTTTGGGAGGATGAACAGCTGGGTGAGCTGTGCGCCAACTGTCTTCTTCTGGGATTGAACTCTGGCCAGCAGATTCATAGTCAGACGTGCTAACCACTGCACCACTGAGGCAAAGATGACTTCTAAATATTTTTTCTTCTACTATCTATCCACATTTTCACAACACAATGGTAACCAAGAAACAAAACTCTTCCATCTCTCCATCACAGCAGAAATGTCATTAAACAAAACAACTTACTTTTATCTCTGTCATCTTCACAAATGAAGTCATTAAGCCTGGCAGGTGTTTTAGATTTTCGCTTGACTTTCTTTGTTGGGGCCATTTCACCTGAAAATAAATATGGTGTGTAAATCAACAAAAAATACCCATTAGTGTGAAAAGAATGTAAAGGGTCAACATGCTAACAGTTTTTACAAGGTGTGGTACAAAACACCGCACAAATTTGATGGCAAATACTAGATAGTATTTGCAGCAAGACTTTAAATTATCAAGTTATGTGGATCTAGTAAGTCACTGTATTAGGCTCTATGAAGGAAAACAATTTAAAACCACAATACTGTATCATACACAGACATAAGACAAACTGGAGTTCCTTCAGACCAGCTAATGCTCTCCCATAGTGACCTCGCCTAACACACACCCAAACCCTAACCCTAACACACACCCTAACCCTAACCCTAACACACACCCAAACCCTAACCCTAACACACACCCTAACCCTAACCCTAACACACACCCAAACCCTAACCCTAACACACACCCTAACCCTAACACACACCCTAACCCTAACCCTAACACACACCCTAACCCTAACCCTAACACACACCCAAACCCTAACCCTAAGTAAAAATATCCATCTAGCTATACACCAGGCTGTTATACACCTAAAAGTGGGTACCCAAAGCAAGGCACACCAGGGATTTGTGGAGACATACTCCCTCCGCCACCCTCTGCAACTTATTTTTTTGTAGGAGAGTATACTGAGGTTTCCCACACCCTTCACTCTGTCGCCTTTTACGAGCTGCAGGGATTACAGAAGTAGAATTTTTGTAGCCTCCAACACAAAACTTCTATCCTGACCTGCGTCTCTCCTCTCCCTTTCCTCATCGTCCCATATACACAGTCACAGTTAAAAAACTAGAGTGTGTGCATGATCTCGGGATACACGGCTCTGGGTGTCGCCACCACTCCATGCTATTGGTCATTTTACTGGGCCAAAATATCCAAAAACCAATGATTTCACACACCTCACTCACCAGATTTCCTGACACTACTACACTACCACATAGGAGACTGCCACTAGACCCATATAATCATTAGGCATTCCACAAACCATCCTTATAAGTCCTATCATATGCTTTTTCTAATTCCATAAAAACCTGAAACGCCTCTTTTCCTATTGCCAAAAACATTTTACACACGCCCATCTAACATCAAACAGCAGATCCACACAGGTGCTCCCTCTTCTAAAGCCAACCTGCTCTACATAAATAATAAAATGGTAAACCTGAAACATCTTTTACACATGTAACTGTCATTCTTATAATATTTTTTTCCACACAACTTCAAATTATAAATGCAAAAAGTGATAAAAAAAAATTAAAAATTAAAAAATAAGTAAATATTGAAACTGCCTTTACATTCCTTTACATAAAAGTAGCCCATTTGATGTTGATTTTACCTTTGTCATCCATGTATCGCTTCAATTTTTCACTTATTTTTGAGATTCTTCTGCTCCTGCGAGGTTCTTGCTCTGAAACAAGCACACAAAACTATATAGAAATGCCAAAAATATAAATATGAAAAAAAAAGACATTCAATTATTGAAGTAATTTATGCTTGAGAGGATTTTACTCTTTCAATAGACAAGGTGAAGTATTTATTGTTTCTAAGATAATATACACCAAAAATTCATCATACGCGAGGGACGGTCATTACACAAAGTTGACGTATAGTGTGAAAATGCATGATGTAAATAATAATTTTAATGGAGAAGATAGGGATGTATTACAGATGGTAAAGTGAGGACATACGCTGTAGCTGTGTGTAGCTGCATGCGCTCATTGGCCTTTTAGCCTGTGGTGGAAATTAATCCATTATGCTGGTATACACAGGTTCACTGTGACATCCGACTTCCACAGTTTACTTTCCCCAGGTACCCATTTATCGACCAACCTTTTTGGGAGGATGAACAGCTGGGTGAGCTGTGCGCCAACTGTCTTCGTCTGGGATTGAACTCTGGCCAGCAGATTCATAGTCAGACGTGCTAACCACTGCACCACTGAGGCAAAGATGACTTCTAAATATTTTTTCTTCTACTATCTATCCACATTTTCACAACACAATGGTAACCAAGAAACAAAACTCTTCCATCTCTCCATCACAGCAGAAATGTCATTAAACAAAACAACTTACTTTTATCTCTGTCATCTTCACAAATGAAGTCATTAAGCCTGGCAGGTGTTTTAGATTTTCGCTTGACTTTCTTTGTTGGGACCATTTCACCTGAAAATAAATATGGTGTGTAAATCAACAAAAAATACCCATTAGTGTGAAAAGAATGTAAAGGGTCAACATGCTAACAGTTTTTACAAGGTGTGGTACAAAACCCCGCACAAATTTGATGGCAAATACTAGATAGTATTTGCAGCAAGACCTTAAATTATCAAGTTATGTGGATCTAGTAAGTCACTGTATTAGGCTCTATGAAGGAAAACAATTTAAAACCACAATACTGTATCATACACAGACATAAGACAAACTGGAGTTCCTTCAGACCAGCTAATGCTCTCCCATAGTGACCTCCCCTAACACACACCCAAACCCTATACCTAACACACACCATAACCCTAACCCTAACACACACCCTAACCCTAACCCTAACACACACCCAAACCCTAACCCTAACACACACCCTAACCCTAACACACACCCAAACCCTAA
>JAPQNM010000023.1:9843714-9857747 GCA_029783475.1 Metacarcinus magister
CCAGGGCCAGTATGCAGAAAACTTTATAAAAGCTCCTCTTAAAGCCACTCATAAATCCAAAATTCTACTCATAGTTATGAGCTAGACTTGTGAGTCATGCAAAGAAAGTCACAAGGCGACTCCTAACTATGACCTAAGTGATTTATGAGCTACTCATAAGAAGGCGCTACGCGGTGTATCTTCCGCTAGTAATAGCACTTACGTTTGGTTAAAAACACTCCTATCACGATGATATGGATATGGTGGTATGTTGTTATCACTAAAGTGAAAAATTGAAATTTCGGTAATGTCCTAATTGCAGAAATGGAAATCTATCAATATATTATACCTCAAAAGAATATATGTGGATTTACTTGGGCGGCAGTGCCCGTCTCAGCTGAGAACAAGTCACAAGAAGAAGACGCCCATCCTACATCAATATCAACTAGACCAGACATCAACCTTGCCACCATGGAGCCAGCCCTGCAGATATGCAATTTTTTAATACTATTTACTTAAACATTTTTCTGATAGCAACATCATAGTTTCAGGGTACAAGTTTAGGGTATTATTTTACATCTTTACCATAACGCTCTACACAATTCAGGGTTAGATTTGTGCATTAGGTGATGCATTTGGAGAAGGTTTTCTTAATTACATTTCCATTGCAAATTGTTAGTTAGTGAGGTATTCAATGTTTTCTGTGAGACCTCTTCGAAAAATAAAGTTTAGTTTGGTTCAAATGTTCTGGAAGAAGTGGAAATTTTTGCACGGGGGAAGCAAATATGACATAAACATGGGCTCCCAAAACTAATCAAACCTAACCTAACCACCTAACCTTACCCAACACTCTAACCTTGCCTAACCTAATCTAACTAACCCTATAAACAAGCCTAACATAACCTAACTTAACCTCCTAACCTTACCTAACCAAACCTAACCAAACTTAATAAAACCTACCCAAACCAAACGTAACCAATAATCTAACCTACCCAAACTAAACCTAAGCAAACCAAACCTAACCTATCCTAATGAGGAGGCTGTGCCCCTCCTGAAGTGTTAACTAACCAACCTTGACATTACTGTATAACCTCGTATAAGTTAAGTTAGGTTTGGTTAGTTAAGGTTAAGTTGCGTTAAATGACCTCACCTAAGCTAAGTCTTCTGCTGTTCTCGTTGCACAGGAAACACCCAAAAAGAAAAGAATGAGGAAGGCCAATTGGACCGATGACCATACGCTGTATCTACTGGCCCTCATCAATGAGAAAAAATATAATAAAGGGCTCTCTCTCACCTAAACTGACTGCAAGGATGAAGCAGCATGCATGGGATGAGATAGTGACTCTCATCAACACATCTCATCCCATGGTAGTCCCCAACAAGGCTGAGTGTGAGAAACGGTGGTATACCATTCTCTCAAAAGCCAAAGAGCGCATTAGCAGCTTTAAACATGGAGTAGTAGGAACTGGTGAGTGAACTTTTAGCTAAGTATGTAGTGGCTTATTAGGTCTTATTGGACTGGCTTTCAAATGTCTAAACACCCACAATTACCTGCTTGCAAGTATTCCTATTATAATACTGTATGTTTTACAGGTGGAGGTCCTCCTACTACTCCATTAGATGCCATCACCCAGGCTGTGTATGACATCTTGGGTGATGGTAACGTCACCTTTGAAGGTGTCACGGGTGGGACTGACACCAGTTTGAAGCAAATGCGGCTGCTGGTGGTTGACAGGTAAATATAGGGAATCAAATAATGAGGGTGGTGGATTGTGATGTGGTTGTGTGGATGAAGCATGGCACAATTGAAGTACATTCCAGCATGTGAAGCTGCTGCTATCTGTCGGGTAAAAAATAATCAAAACTAAGCCATAACAACATTTACTGGTTGATTTAATTATATGTATACAGCTTGTATCATACATCTTTTGTGGTATTCACATAAAGCATTCATTAAACACACACACACACACACATCACTTTGTAATGGCAACAGTATAAAAAAAAAAATAGATGCATTATGGGACCCTTCCATTACAGTGACTTGAACGGTATGCCGATGCTGGCAGAAGAGGAGACAGCTGCAACTCCATGTTGCGAAGCAACGTATGCCAGCATCAGCCAGCCTCCTCTTCCTCCTGTGGTGGACCAGCAGGAGAGTGATGATGAGGCAACCCTAGAAAAGAAAAAAAGAAAACTTGAAATAAAGTCTTGGAATTACAGAAACAATGGTACCATGACGAGGCAACCCTAGAAAAGAAAAAAAGAACAATTGAAATAGAAGTGTTGGAATTAAAGAAACAATGGTACCAAAAAAAAATTAAAATTGCACAAAAAAATTGTACACAGTTATTTTCCTTTGCCTTTGCATGTGTCACTTCCAATGAATAAATATAAAGACTATGCAATACTTCCTCTCTTCGGAAGAATGTTATATATTTATAAGTGTAAGAGTAAGTTAGCAATCTTCAAGTTAAAAAGTATGAATGTTTTTTTGGTATAATGTTTCCATACACATTAATATTGCTAAAAGAGTTTATCAGTATATTACCTGGCAGTATGTTGTAGAGAAGATTGAGATTCAGTGGCCTTTCCTCAGTCAATCATCATTTCTGGAGAACAAAAGATAATTCTGAAATTAGGCTGATAAGAACAAGTAGGGAAGAAAGGAATGTGTAGAAGACAATACTACCATTAGATTTATGGAAAAAGCTATGTAGTGGCAGAGTCCATTATTATGTATTGTGTATATGATATCAGATACTGCTAGCTTTACTAATATCAACTCACTGAAAATGAATATTGGTGAAGTGATCCCTGTAGCGTAGACCATCTTGAGGAAGTCCTTCCACACCCACAACCACATCTGCTTCTGGGAGAGGCAACACATTGTTGTCTTCAACCGCTCCCTCCTCTTCCTCACCATGCAGAATGATGTCACGGTTTTTGCAGATATTGTAAATTAATGCACAGGCTGTGATAACTTGGCAGGTTTTCTCTGGACTTAACCGTATTTCACCATGGAGGACATGGAAGCGACGTTTGAGTTGACCAATACCCCTCTCGACCATACACCTAGTCCACTTATGTGCTTTAAAAAAAAATATATGTATATATATATATATATATATATATATATATATATATATATATATATATATATATATATATATATATATATTTTATTTATATATATTACGGTTCACATACTATCATAATATTGTGATACTGATATATATATCAATTTATTTGTTGCTTCAATGTTGAAATCAAATGAATGAATACCTTACCTGTTGTATGCCTCCTGAACATTGTTTGCCCGGATAACCCGAGTCTCCCAGTAGATGACATCCTCTTGGTATTATATTGCTGTCCATCAGGTTCTTCAGTCCACTTTCCCTTAATATGCGAGCATCATGTGTTGCTCCAGGCCATTTAGCCACCAAATATATAATATTGTAATTTGCATCAAATGCAATTTGAGTGTTGATGCTGTGAAAATGTTTCCTATTCACATATTCTGCCTCAAATTCTTTTGGTGCAATAAGTTTTATATGGGTGCAATCAATAACTCCGACCACCGCAGGGAAGCCTGCAATATTCATAAACTCATCTTGATTCCTGTGGGCATCTCTTGGAAGATTGGGGAAGCGGATGAACCGTGTCACGACGTGTGGTCTTGTCAGTGCATGTAACACCTGTGTTATGGCTCGGCTGATGGTGGGTTGTGTCAGTCCAAAGTCATCACTGTTACATAGTTGCATCTTACCAGTTGCGAGGTATCTCAAAGTCAGTATGACTTTGAGCTCAGCGGAGAGGGATTTGTTCCTTGATGTGAGGCTCAAGTCCGTCACGAACAAGATCCCAGCACGGTCCATCCTGTACCTTTTGATGAGCTCACGGTCATCATACATCTCCAATGGGTCCTTTCTAGGTGAAAAGTTTGGACGCTGTGGTATTGCAAGTTGTTGTTGCTCCACCATTATCACTGTGAGTAGCTCTTACGCTTCTTAGGAGTCCTTGTCCACGACTCATAACATATTGACGCGCTATGACTACTCATAGCTCATTGTGAACTTTTCTGCATTACTCATACAGCTTATGAGCTACTCTTACAAGGTTTATGAGCTGCATCCGGCTCATAACAGACTTATCACCTTTTCTACATACCGGCCCAGTCTTTTACAAGTTTTGTTTCCTGCACTCAAGCCTATTATATATTTGTTTATGTCTCCTGGGTCAGCTGCAGTTCTTCGACATCACCTGTGCAGCAGATGTTTTAGTGGGGGCATGTGTGAGGAGCTGCCCCTGCCTCGTTCCGCCCCCTCCTTAGTGGTTGAACTACCACTCTAGTCTGTCAGCGCTGGTTCACCTCTCCAACTGCTTGTTCACCGGCTTCCCCGCCACTACCCCACCCCCTTGTCCAGGGGTAGGGGTAGTCTAACCGAGGCAAGCTCTACGCCGCCGGACCAGGGACAGACAGAATGCCTCAGCTCTCTCACCTGACAACACCTCACCACCTGCTGCTGGTTCTCAACATTCCGAAGGCATTTCTGGAGACTTGGGCTCCCTTCCAGTGTGCCCTTCAACTGTACCTACACCATTCGACCCTCCCTGCTGTCTGAGGTGCTATCTACGTTGCCGACTGTTGCTGCCGCGCATCTCACCCTCCAGACAGCTGTTCAGGGAGTTATTGGGTACCATACCTCTGCTCTGGTAATTGTTTACAAGCAGATCGTCGTTGGTGATTTATTTTGGCTTTTAGCCTGCTGTTTGCTATTATTGTGTGTGTAAATATATTCAGGGTATCATACTCCATGATTTTTCTTCCCCACAACTCTATAGAAGCATAATATTAATTGGTAGTCACCTCGGCCCTGACATACGGGGTTTCGTTCGTTAAGACGTGTTCATACAGAGTTGTTACAGTAGGTAGTACTGTAGGTAGCAGGTATGTAGTAGGTAGCAAGTGGCGAGAGCACGAGCGCGACCAACCCTTCACAGTGAGAGCTAACTGTGGACTGAGTGGCGTGCGCGTCGGCGCTTTCATGTTCAAACAAAGTGGAGAGTTCGGCCGGCTCACCCCACGCCTCGGATATAATGAAATTTGGTTCATTATATCCGACTTGGTTCGGCCAGGAAATGACATTCATTATATCCGAAATTCGCTATAAGCGGGTTCGTTATATCAAGGTTTTACTGTACTAACCAACAATGAAGAAAAAGCAAAGGAAATAATAGAGGAAACTATCAACATCAGCACAAAACATGGACTAGAAATTAACAAAGAAAAAAAGCCAAATAATAATCTACAATCTTAAAGATAAACCAGAAAAGATAAAAGATATACAAGTCACTAACAAAATTAAATAATTGGGAATTATAATAAATGACAACAAAAAATGCTTCAAAGAACCCAAGAAAAATATAATTGAAAAAGCAACAAAATTAGCTAATATGACATGCCCAGTAATAAATAAAAATTGTTCAAGAATAATAATAGGAAAAACCTTCTGGAAAAATATAGCCCTACCAACAATACTATATGGAATAAATATTATGGATTTGACAAAACAGGAAATAGAATCATTACAGAGAATTGAAAATAGAGTATACAGAATGATCCTGAGAGCACCAAACTACACCCAAGCAACAGCATTAAGAGGGGAAATTGGAGCAGCAACAATGAAGGCAAAAATATTAAAGGGACAATGGAAATACTTAAACTATAGTGTAAAAGAAGAAAGCAATGATTTATTAAGAAGGATAATGGAAGTGACAAAAGAGCAAAACACCAATAGATGGATGAAAGAACTAGTGCAAACATTGAAGAAGACAGGGATGACAGAGAGTGGAATGGTGAACATTACAAATGATGAAATTAGTAAGAAAATTAAAGACTGGGACACGAAGGAATGGAAAACAACATTAAGTGAGAAAGAAAGTTTAAGTATATATAGAAATTGGAAGACAGAAATAGGACATCAAGAAAAAATATATGATAACAGACCATGTTCAGTGCTGCTCTTTAAATGCATAACGAATAACCTAGATTTAAATGTAAGAACAAAATTTGGTAAGTCTTACTAATAGCATCTCCTCACGGATCACCAAAATATTGACATAGGTATGTAATGTACAACACGTTTGTGGTGGTTTTATTTGGGGGACGGCCTAAGTTTGTCCAGAGGCTCTTTAAAAATCTGGTAGCTGCCTCAAATTCTAAGTCCACACAGATGTTAAGTTATGGTTAGGTTAAGGTTATGTTATGGTTATGTTAGGTTAGGTTCGGTTCAGTTAAGCTCAGTTATGTAAGATTATTAAAGTTTATGACCCAAAAGTTAGGGTTCTCAACCTTAGATTTTTTTCTGGATTTGGATAATAAAATTTTAAAATCTTATATAACCGAGCCTAAGTGAACATAACATAACCTAACTTAACCATAACATAACCGTAACCTAACCATAACTTAACATCTGTGTGGACTTAGAATTTGAGGCAGCTACCAGATTTTTAAAGAGCCTCTGTGGCCAAACTAAGGTCGTCCCCCAAATAAAACCACCACAAACCTATTTGAATATTTGGTATTATTTTACATCTTCACCACAATGCTCTAGAGAATTCAGGGTTATATTTTTGCATTACCTGATTCATTTTGAGGTTTTCTTCAATTACATTTCCGTCGCAAATTCTTAGTTTGTGAGATATTCAATGTTTTCTGTGAGACCTTATCTTCGAAAAATAAAGTTTAGTTTTGTTTGAACAAGGTTCTGTTATTTGTCAATGTAGATTAAGGTTTGGTTAATATAGGTTATGTTAGGTTAGGTTAATATAGAAGCTATCAAATGTTCTCTATGACCAAAAGTAGGGTGTTGGACGAGGTGCAGTCCGAAGATGGAGACGTAAACAAACACCATTATGGTGAACTTACCTGGTTGGCTCCCTTGCATTACGAAGTATAGCACTAGGTAAGCAGAAGGCTGTAAGAAATAGTTAGGGGGGGAGCCCAGAGCTGCTGGTGTGCCAGACCAAGTGATATACGATCTACAATACTGTCTTAAATAGTAATGACTGGATTGTGTTCACCATTTGCACCATTTAAGATCCGTGATCCGTGAGATGCTATTAGTAAGATTTACCATATTTTGTTCTTATATTTAAATCTAGGTTATTCGTTATGCATTTAAAGAGCAGCACTGAACATGGTCTGTTATCATATATTTTTTCTTGATGTCCTATTTCTGTCTTCCAATTTCTATATATACTACATGTGAAGATGTAAAATCTTACCGAATATTTTGGTGATCCGTGAGGAGATGCTATTAGTAAGATTTACCAACTGACCAATAATAACAACAATAAAACTTTGTGATTTCTGTGGCTTTATTGTTGTTGTTATTGTTTAGGGCAGCGAGGATCCTTGGGATCCTATGTGCCCTGGTGGAGTCCTGTGAGGGTATCACAGGCGAGAAAGCTGTCCTGTCTTCTTGAGGAAGGCACAGGTGAGGCGGATGACGGCTGGTCGCCGAGCAGGATGGGCAGGTCGAATGTGGTGACAGGGCTTGGAGTTGACTGTGTAGTATTGCACGATGCGAGTAGAAGCGTGGACAGTGCAGCAGGAAATGTTCAATAGCCTCAGGGACTGTTTGGCACCAGGGACAGTAAGGGTTAAGGGACAGACACAGGCGGTGTAGGTGAGCTGTGAGTCTTGTGTGGCCTAGGCGCAGGCGGAGGCGGGAGAGAGCAACATCTAACACTCGGGATGTTTTCCGCATCCAAGGCGGCCGGGAAGAGTCTTGGCGGTAGAAGCCCATGAAAGTGACGCGAAGGTCATTGGCAAGGGAGTTATCCCAGACAGTGTGACAGGCAGTGGAGATGAGGCGTTTGTTTGTGGAGTAAGGTGACGGGAAGGGGGTAATGTTTACCTCTGAGAGTGCCATCTTAGCGGCAGCCAGATTGGCATTTTTTTGCCAAATTCTTAACTTTTGGCACTTTTTTTTACTGTGTTTGGCAGGAAAATCTGATGGTTGGCATTTTTCAGAAATTGGCATTTTTCTTGGCGTATTCATTTATCAATACATTATTGCTTTAAAAAAGACTGTTCTGCAACATGATTACAGAATGAGATAGGAACGTTGATTCAAGTAGCATTTAATTCAAGTCACCCAAACTTTAGTGTCCCTTAAAATAGACCTTTGAGTCCATTTTTTTTCACTCCCCGATGGCGCGCTTTGTAAACAATAAACATAACAGCTGACAGGCACCAGGTGTAGTAGGTACGCTTGAAGGAGGAAACATACGACCTTCAGAGGACTCGCGCTAGAACCACGGTAGTGTAAAGACCTACCTCTCTCAGCCACAACCACATACGCCTACCCCAACCCTATTTACGGTTTGGTGGGTGCTATACCAGTGCCCAAGTCCAGGATTTACTGCAATATTGAGTCCCGCCGCATCGACAGACGACGAACGGCAAGGGACTTATGCTGACTGACGACGGCTGTGACCCGCCGGTGTCGTAGAAAATACGGCCCCCAGAAAAAACGCACTCCGGTGTGGCATGTAAAAGTGACGACCGTCGAAAAAGTGGCGACATCGCTTCTGCGCATGCGCTGGGAGTAGAAATCTCGTACTGCTGTCGGCAGAATGTTGAGGAGATGATGGTGGTCGGTCATCACTACAGTCGCTCGCTGGACGCGATAGAATGAGGAAGAGTCTGTCATTAATAAAGTTATGTAAATATGCATCCACCATATCATTTCTGTTATATATATATATATATATATATATATATATATATATATATATATATATATATATATATATATATAAACGAGTGGGTGGTCAGGTGGCAGATGAATTGTATTATTGACAAGTGTAGAGTAATGAATGTTGGTCGGGAAAATGGTCAATTTCCAGTTTCACCTAACCAACGATTTTCTAATGCGTTTCGTGTTTTTCTGATTCATGTAATGAATTGATTGATTTTCTATCTCTTCTGTCGCAAATGGCTAGTTTTCAAACAATGACCGACTGTTTTTCAAGTCATGCCTACCCCTCATCCCCAATGATCTTGGGGGATCTGTTGGAAATCGGGCGCCCAGCTAGGAGGATATTACGTGAGTTCTGGTTAGGTTGGAGGGGTCTGGGGGCTTGCCTCCCCAGTCAAGAGGTTACTACGTGAGTTCTGTTTAGGTTTGGTTAGGTTGGGGAACTCTGGGGGGCTTGTCCCCGCCTATAAATTGTCCGGGAAAATCCTCACAACAGGTACAACATAAGCAAGATAACACTGAATAGATCAGAATGTGAGAGAAATTTGGGTGTACTGGTTAGCTCAGACCTCCATCCCAGAAAACAATTAATTGAAGCTAGAAATATGTATTATAGAATGGACATGGGAATGCTAGAGCCAGTGCAGAGGAGGGTGACCAAAATGTTACAAGGGATTCGTAATTTTAGTTATGAGAGGAGACTAAAGCTTTTGAAATTACACTCACTGGAGAGGCGTAGAGTAAGAGATTATCTGATTGAAGTATTTAAGTGGGTGAAGGGTTTTAATAAGGGGAATGTAGGATAGTTTTTTGCGGTCAGTAGTCAGGATAGAACAAGAAATAACAGATTCCAACTGGAAAAATATAGATTTAGGAGAAGAAGAAAAATAGGCAGAAATTGGTTTACAAATAGGGTGGTAGATGATTGGAACAGACTTAGTCAGCAGGTAGTTAGTGCACAGACAATAGGGAGTCTTAAAAGAAGACTAGACGGCTTTATGGATGGGGACGAAAGGTGGGTGTAGGTAATAAAGGAGTATTGGAGTAACAGAATTACCACGTGTAGGCCTCCGGGCCTTTTGTAACTTCCTTATACTATTCTTATGAGTGCCCGACGAGCACGGATCATTGGATGCATATCCCTAGCTTCTTTTTTTTTAGTATTGTCACCAGATCACGCAGTACCAGGCTCGCTCGTGCTTTCCTCGATTATGACCTCATCTACGCTCATGCCCATGACCCACCTTCCATTGGTATGAATTGGAATGCGAACTGGTAACAATGTTTGCTGTGAGGCACTGCCTACTTGTGTTGTTGGAGCCTAATGGCAGAGAAGAGTATCAAGATACCTCTTCACTCTCTCATAACCTCTGTAGCACATACTTTTAGGGGAGTGATAAGCGGATATTATTCTATTTGAATTCTTTAATTTTCTATGTGCTTGAACATATCCCTGGAACAAACTAAATTTAATTTTGACTAGGAAAACATGTGTTGGTTAATTCAAATAGAATAGACATAAACAGTATATTTCTAATTAATCCACAGCATGTATAGCAGTTCGTCTTAATAGATGTCCTTGAACATTAAATATTAATTCCAATTTTACAAGGGATACTAATTTTTGGGGCTAATTAAAATGCGGTCAACACAAGAAATATTTTAATAATTCCTCTACATGTACAAATCCATTGTATGTATGTATGTATGTATGTTTGAATCAAGAGAGGTGCTCGTGTGTAAATACAACATATGTCAAGACTTTATCATTGAATTATCCTCTGTGTCTCTCTCTCTCTCTCTCTCTCTCTCTCTCTCTATATATATATATATATATATATATATATATATATATATATATATATATATATATATGTGTGTGTGTGTGTGTGTGTGTGTGTGTGTTTATTTTACACATTTTGGAGGTGTAAGATCATATAGCTCTCAATTTTCTAGAATCTAGAGAATTAAGAGCTATATTTTTGCATTACCTATTTCTGAGGTTTGCTTGATTACATTTCCGTCTTAAATTCCTGGTTTCTGAGATAATCAATGTTTTCTTTATGACCTCTTCGCAAAGTAAAGTTTAATTCGGTTTCAACAAGGTTCTGTTTCGACAAGGCTAGGTTATTTGTCAATATAGGTTTACAAACTATCAGATTTTTTCTATGACCCAAAGCAAGGACTTGAATAGATCGAGTCCTTGCCCAAAGCCACGACCATGTTGAAGATGTATAAAGTTACCGTATATATATATATATATATATATATATATATATATATATATATATATATATATATATATACATATTTATTTATATATACATATATATATATATATATATATATATATATATATATATGCAAATTCCTAGTTTCTGTATATATATAGGCTATATATATATATATATATATATATATATATATATATATATATATATATATATATATATATACTGTTATGCATCTCGGAGGCCAAGTTTCAGCCTGATAGCTGGGTATACGGGGAGAGAGCGGGACAGTCCGACATACAGGGAAGGGCGGAGCGGGACTGAGGCGAGGGAGACAGATGGAGAGAGTGACGCTAGCAGTCTCTGCAATGTTTGAGTCGTGCGGCTGGCAACGAAGAAGGCGATGTCGCCACTTTTTCGACGGTCGTCACTTTTACCCGCCACACCGGCAGCGTCAAAACTCTCATACCGCATCTCACTCACTCGTCTCTCAGTCTCCGCAGCTGAGGCTCAGTATGCACCAACTGATTGAGGGGGGTGGGTGTGTAACATTGGGTGCTTGTGAGTGTTTGTAGCTAGTTGGTCCACTGGAGAATGAGAAAACTCAGATCCAGTTAAGGTTATTTATTTTATCAAAAATATAGACTGTACAGAACACATGCTGAGGAGCTGATGAACATGGTTTTTGAATATGCGCACTGTTTGTGGACAGTGCGCGCCAAGTTGATGGGTGTGCGCTGGTCAGCAGCACAACTAAATAAATAGTAATATTATAAAAAGAAATACATAAATAAAGATGTATATTGAATACAATAAATAATGAAAAATATAATAAAAAATAAAGTTATAATAGTATGTGGTGGAGCAACACATTCTCACCAGAGCTGCTAACCGCTCGTTCTCTATGGTGTTGGGGAGACTGCTACAATACTCCCCCCCTAGTGACGAGGAAGGGAGGAATGATGTCATCCTGTGGATGCTTGTTCGCCTGGGAAGAGTTCTCGCGTTGGGCGGAGGCTGGTGATTGACCGTTCGACTGCGGGTGGTAGCTGGGAGTCCTGTAGCGGCGGTTGCCGAGAGGATGTAGCGATAACCGGCAGTGTGGCAGAGGGGCCGACGAGGTCAAGTGCCGAATCACCATGGAGGCTTGACAGTCGGTGCAGGTGTCGGTCCAGGTGAAGTCCCCCCAGATGTGCCGTGAAGCTCAGATGCCAGGGTGAGGGGTCGTGAAGCTGATGAAAAGCGATGATTTGCATCTGTAGTTCCATCAGCATAGAGCGACCATGATGCCTGGGAGTGTAAGAAGACGACACGGCAGTGGAAGAGGGCGTCTGCTGGAGCGTTGTCTGCACCGTACTGTACTATCCACGGGCGAGTAGAGTAATCCACAGGGCGATGAGTAATCCACAGGGTGATGAATAATCCACAGGGCGGTGAGTGGCGATGAAGATCACTTTAACGCCGCGAGGCGGGGGGTAGGGGTTGAACATGACGCGAGAAGGCGTCAGAGTGTGTAGAGTGCGTGTGAGGCAGCTGAAGACGCAGTAAGGCGTCTGAGGGGGTAAAGGCCGCGCATGCGTGCGCATTAGGCCGCTGAGGACGCAGTAAGGCGTCTGAGGGGGCAGGGCATAAGGCCGTGCCGATGACGCAGTGAGGGCGTCTGAGGGGGTAGAGGCCGCGCATGCGTGCGCATTAGGCCGCTGAAGACGCAGTGAGGGCGTCTGAGGGGGCACAGAAGGTGCCAGGGTGGGTGGGAGGGGGAACCTTACAAGTGACAGCTACACAAGTGTGTAGAATATTCCCGTCCGTCGGCTCATTCTCACGAACCCCATAATGGAGGTGAGACTTTTTGCCTTGGGAGTGTGAAAGCGAATGAATCTGTAAGACCCAGGCCTTCACACTAGGAACATGTGCTCTTTGTTCAGCACAGGCAGTATGTCACTGTTTGACCATAGCTCACTCTTGGGTCACCAATTGTGGCATTGGTAGCTGGTGAGTGTTTGTAGCTAGTTGGTCCACTGGAGAATGAGAAAACTCAGATCCAGTTAAGGTTATTTATTTTATCAAAAATATAGACTGTACAGAACACATGCTGAGGAGCTGATGAACATGGTTTTTGAATATGCGCACTGTTTGTGGACAGTGCGCGCCAAGTTGATGGGTGTGCGCTGGTCAGCAGCACAACTAAATAAATAGTAATATTATAAAAAGAAATACATAAATAAAGATGTATATTGAATACAATAAATAATGAAAAATATAATAAAAAATAAAGTTATAATAGTATGTGGTGGAGCAACACATTCTCACCAGAGCTGCTAACCGCTCGTTCTCTATGGTGTTGGGGAGACTGCTACAGGTGTGCCCGCCCCTCTCTCTCTCTTTCTCTCTCTCTCTCTCTCTCTCTCTCTCTCTCTCTCTCTCTCTCTCTCTCTCTCTCTCTCTCTCTCTCTCTCTCTCTCTCTCTCTCTCTCTCTCTCTCTCTCTCGTTCTGCTGTGAGAGCGTATATATATATATATATATATATATATATATATATATATATATATATATATATATATATATATATATATATAGCGCATAAGGATGGTTCTCTCTCTCTCTCTCTCTCTCTCTGTGCATATATATATATATATATATATATATATATATATATATATATATATATATATATAAATAAGGATGGTTCTCTCTCTCTCTCTCTCTATTTCAATCTTTATAAAAGTGCCTTTCAAGAGCAATAGTGCGCGACGCTCACTACTACAAGTTTAGAGCACTACTGAGTAGCGAGTCCAGTGAGCAGCGCGGGATGAGCTACGCTACATCTGGCAGCTGAAGGGGATACATTTCTTTCTGGGAGTCTGAATTTCCTATGACACCGGCAGCTGCTGCCATCCATGCTGCCAACCACATGGACGCCACCACCACTGTCTCCAAACAGACCCGCTCTCCTTCTCCATCATCGGGTGAGGTCCATGAACACACAGCTAAGTCCAGCAAATGCAATGCTTGATCCTTCGCCTCAGTAGCTGCCTTGCCACCCTCACCTAA
>JAPQNM010000023.1:9857847-9877847 GCA_029783475.1 Metacarcinus magister
TCCGAGGAGGAAAGTGACACCGGAAATTAGGAAGTCGGCACAGTACAGTGAGACTATCACGTTGAATAGGCTTGTGGACGCCCTTAATCACCTGTTTCGGGTCAAAGGAAGGCTAGGGATTCGAACCCTTGTCCACAAGTTTCCCCAACCGCGGTGGTTTCACGATTACGTCACCATGGCTACCCCCCCCTCAGGAGGACGAAGGGTGGATGGTTTTCTCACAATGGGAGAAACAGGACGTAAAGGGAGAAGATGTGGCATCGGACAAAGACAGTTTCGACCGCTTAGAAGACATGTTATTTTCGAACAAGACTGTAGACCCAATCCGGCGAATATTGAGGCCATCAAAACTATGAAGCCCCCGACCAACGTGAAGGGAGTGCGTAGGGTTCTAGGTATGTGCAGATTTTATCGCAAGCACGTCCCAAAATTTGCCCAGCTAGCCGCCCCACTGACTAACCTCACTCAAAAAGACACAAGATATTTCTGGATGGAGACCTGCCAACAAGAGTTCGACCAACTAAAGGACCGGTTAGTCCAGGCTCCCATATTGGTGAGGGCAGACGTTACCAAACCCTTCGTCGTAACTACCGACGCTAACGAAACACACGTAGGAGGAGTGCTGAGCCAACTGCAGGAAGACAGTAGTAATAGAGCCATAGGTTTCTTTTCAAAGAAATTAAAGCCTGCTGAAACCAGATACGCGGTAATCGACAAAGAGGCGTTGGCGATAGTCCTAACCTGTAGGAATTTCCATCTCTACTTATGGGGAACTCACTTCACCATCGTGACTGACCATCAACCCCTTGTTAGTGTATTTCGGAGGAGGACAAAATCCCCCTGAATGAACCGGTGGTGTCTAGAGATGAGGGAATATAATTAGAACTTTCAGTACATTAAGGGGAAGGACAATCAGGTAGCAGACAGCCTTTCACGCCCAGTATTGGTCATTCAACGCACCCAAGAAAACACATTGATAGGGAAGACGAAGGAGGAATTAAGGGCCTTACAGTTAGAGGAAGGTAGATGGAGAGAGATGATAGAATACTTAGAAGGGGGAAGAATACCACGTCGAAACTATCCCTGCAGTATGCTTCACCACTTCACCATATGGGAAACTGTTTTGTATTATTGTATACATAGGAAGGATGGAAGTGTGGGTTATTGTTTAATTGTGCCCCAGGGACTTCAAGCACGTGCATTGGAGTATGCACACGCCGAGGTAGGACACATGGGTCAGAAGAAGACTCTCGCTAAGGCTGAGGAGTGTTTCTACTGGCCCAACCTGAAAACTGATGTGTGTCACTATGTGAAGAGGTGTATAACTTGTCAACAGTATAAAGAGATCACTGGGTTGCAGCAACAATGGCAAGAGTTACCTCCAGTGGACAAACCCCTGGAGAGGGTTAGTTTGGATTTAGTCGACTTGGTTGCTGGAGCTCAGGGATATAGATATGTGTTTATTGTTATTGATCACTATTCGCGCTTTGTAAAAAAAAAATTTCGTTTAAGTCTAAGAACACGGAAGCAGTTTGTAAAGCATTCTCACAGTTTATGTCTGATTTTGGGGAGCCTCGAGTTGTGTTAGTAGATAAGGGGGGAGAGTTTACCTCCCATAACTTCCGTACCTTGTGCCGAACCCGTGATATCACTCTCGCTTATACCACCCCCTATCACCCTCAAGGGAATAGTGTGACGGAACGCATGCATAGGACCCTGAAAAGCGTTCTGGCTTGTCTATGTAAAGGATATCCCTTGAGGTGGCCGACACTACTGCCTCACTGTCAAACTATTATGAACCGATCAGTGCATACGACCACGGGACAACAACCATTCTATGTTTTCTTTTCACGCCACCCAGGACGCTTAATAGAGAGTGAATTGCCCAGTGTTGATGCCACAGACGAAGGCATAAGTGAGGCCTATGCCATACTAAAAGAAACTCACCAGAAAATGGCCAGGCGGTATAGGGCAGTGGCAAATAGGACGAGAGAAAATAAAGCAGTGGATGTGAATAGTTTGGTGTGGGTGAAGGCGGAAAAAACTTCACTAAACACGTGTAGGGGGTTAGATCGTGTAATGCCCGAAAGGTAATAGTCCTATACAGTCCCCCATTTCTTAATCAGTTTTCTATGAAAAGAAAATTATTTCCTTATACTCGCTGAATTAATATTCACTTCAAATTAAAATCAATCTCCACATCTTATAGTAATTAACTTAACAAGTTTTCCTTTCATAATTTTAATAACAAATGATGATGCAACCTGTGGAATATTCCTACCCAAAACACAGATTTCCGCTAATATTCGTTCGAGTTCCCAGTTACTCAAAATCCCTTTAATGAAGTATTTGAAATCAAATTCATTAACTTAAATAATAACACTTTTTCTACACCATAATTAATTTTGTATCAGCTAGCAACAATATTAAACCTGAACAATCAGTAATTAAAGTAATAAGAATGTAATGAAATTCCTATCAAGTCACACCAAGGGACGCAGTGTTGACTTCCAGCCTCCACTGTCCTCAGAAAGCGTCTCACCTTCCCCAAACCAGTGTATTGTCCCGAATAATCTATTTATATTCGCTACATCCTTAATCATCCAGTGTTCTCATATATCCAATAAGCTTCCCCTTGAATGTGTCAAGTCAGTGAAAGCCTTTTTAAGGCTGATTAAATGTTGATAATAACAATTTTTCTATTTCTATGTTGTGGCGGAGACCGCCCCACAGACCACATGTTTCTCTTATTCCCCCATTTATGTTCAGTGTTTACAACGTATCCCATTCCCTTTATTGTTTTGCTTATTGTGTTAAAGTATTATCCCTTCTGAATTCTGGTGTGAGAAAAAGTTTTCAACCGCAGGGGAATCTCACCTTCCCCCAACCCACAGGTTCCGTCCAATTGCCTCCACAAACGCATATTCATACGCGCGCACACACACACCCACACTCAAAAATGTTCCCCCATCAGATGTTTGTCTCATTAGTTAGAGTATTATTAGGAATGGTATTATGTTATGGTGATCATGTGTTTTTGATTAGGAACAAGTATAAGTCTGGAAAGTGAAGGGTAAGTTATCCTAAGTGTGTTAAAACCAGGAAAGTTTGTAATTGAGTTTATTCTGTGTTAATCGAAGTGAAGCTATTGTGGTGAGTGAGCCACAGTATTATTGAGGTCTTCTTGAATGGGTGTCACTCAATTAGGTTAGCAAAGTTTGTGTAACATTATTATATTTTTTTCTGTGCTCTTTGTTTATTTTTGTTGGTCTAATAAATTAATAATTGCACTATATGTTAACTTGTGGAAAAAGGTTGTAATCAAATACTACACTATGATGTGAAAAGTTAGTTTTCTTTTTTGGCAAATAATAATTATACAAAAATTAGAAGTTATTTCATTAGTGACATGTCTTCCCCAGTGGTAACCAGTGCGACAAAGACCAGTTGCCATTTTTTCGAAAGGGTTCCTATTTCCCTCAACATAGGTGGTAGCAGCAATTACCTAAGACTCGCATGATAACAAAATAAGACCCATGTAAGGGGTTGTTGGTAGAGTGGCTGTGGTTAAATAAGGCTCGGAGACGTGGCGTGGGTTTATTAATCAATAAAGACAAAGGAACTGGACAGAGAGAGTGACGTGCGTGACCTTGCTGTAGTAAGATGATGCCCGGACTGAATGCGAGCTGGGAGGTCAAGCCAGGTGACGCGTTGGGTCGACTCGTAGTTGCCAGACGTCACAAGATACATAGAGCGCGCCAAATACAAATACAATACATGACAATGATAGATATAATAATAATAATAATAATGATAATAATGATAATAATAATAATAATAACAACAATGATAATAACAATGATAATAACAATAATACATAAAACAAACAAACAATAATAGCAGTAACAGCAAGAAGCGCAAAATTAGTGATAGCATTCACAGGTATTTATGGCCGAGAAAGTTAAGTGTACAGCATCATGCTGTGAGCGAATGAGTCTTGCACCAGGCAGTGCGCCTGATGACCCACTTTACTCAACCCTGGACACGCAAAATTAGCAGCGAAATAATATGGGTCGCCTTCCGTGAAATATACAGGGTCGCGAGGTTTTGAGTGCATTGAAATGTTGCACTCTAACCCGATATTACCGAGCTACCAGATAATACTAAGAAAAACTGAGCCTACCATCGTGTTCGTGATACATTGATGTATATCATGAGCAAATAATATTTACAGTAACACTACATTTATAACAAGATAATTGAAGATAAATGAAATAGTGTATAAACATTTTTCTCACATGTTTTACTTCAACTCGCTGTAACTAACTTAGTTTTACTCGTATGGAATTTTGAATCACGGATTCGAAATCTGCACACTTTTCCGATTCCGATGGTATGTAACAAGTACTGATAAAAGAAAATATTAGGCGGTTAAAATGTCCGAGAAAGTTGTTAGGAACATATTTCCTATACATCTAACTGGCCAGTCAGGCATCAGACTGTAGTCATTATAATTTACGGAGCATTTTTACCACGCAATGTTTTTCTTATCAGTACTTGTTGTATACTAACAGGATCGGAAAAGTGTGGAGATTTCGAATCAGTGATTTAAAATTCCATACGAGTAAAACTAAGAGAGATACAGCGAGTTTAAGTAAAACATGTGAGAAAAATGTTTATACACTATTTCATTTCCTTCAATTATCTTGATATAAATGTAGTGTTACTGTAAATATTATTTGCTCATGATATACATCGATGTATCACGAACACGATGGTAGGCTCAGTTTTTCTTAGTATTATCTGGTAGCTCGGTAATATCAGGTTAGAGTTCATCATTTTAATGCACTCAAAACCTCGCGACCCTGTATATTTCGGCGGCCAGGCTAGTGAGCCACTGAGGGTGAGCGACGCACTGTGAAGGAATGAGTAGTGCGTCTGGCAGTAATACGACGGCTCAGTTTACTCAAGGCGACCCATATTATTTCGCTACACCCGCCCTATAACCACCCTTGGCCCTCCAGAACACCCGGGAAGTAGCCTGAGTGAGGCCCAGGGCCCATACTTATAAAAAATTATGATTTGATCCTAAGATCGCGGCTTAACTAAGCTAGGACATTTGTCCAGCTTAGGCGCGGAGCTTAATTAAGGATGGGTCTAACGGCCATATGTTAAGCCAAATATAGGGTCTATCTTCTAGGGTCTATACTCAATTCGTTATGTTAAAATGTAATCACGGCCCTATACTTTGGGAAATACTATAATTATGGAAAGAATTCCAATACTCCTTTTTAGTCTGCTTGGGTGTGTCTTTCGGGAACCCTAAATGTAATTATTATCGTCAAATGAACTACTTACCAATTTAAAACATACCTATGCTAGTCTGATATTTGTAAAAAAATAAGGAAAGTTCTTGTGTGCAAAATATCTCAACACGAACACAATTCGTAAATTTCTAAACACTGACGCTGCTACACCCTATATTGGAGTTCGAGTCAACATCAACACCCGGGGATGTCTGTCTTGTCAGGACCACATGAGGAGTCTATTTGCAGTATTAAAAAACACTTTTATTGTTTGAAATGCCTATTCAGAAGTTAAATACTTCAATGTCTCATGTATTGAGAAATTTTGACCATACATAACTTTAGTCTACGAATGTTGGTTCAGAAAAAGAAAATTAAATACAATTATTCACTACTTACTTCCCCTTTGAGTTTTCCCATATCTTCTTCAGCTGTTGTTGAGTTCTTTGAGGTCCATAACCAGCAGAATTAAACAATGTTGGGATAATATTGAAATAAACTTAGCGTTAGGTTAGCCACGGAGGGTTAGTTAGGTTACAATTAGCCCTGCAAGGATAGGTTTGGTTAGGTTAGCCACGGAGGGTTAGTTAGGTTACAATTAGCCCTGCAAGGATAGGTTTGGTTAGGTTAGCCACGGAGGGTTAGTTAGGTTACAATTAGCCCTGCAAGGATAGGTTTGGTTAGGTTAGCCACGGAGGGTTAGTTAGGTTACAATTAGCCCTGCAAGGATAGGTTTGGTTAGGTTAGCCACGGAGGGTTAGTTAGGTTACAATTAGCCCTGCAAGGATAGGTTTGGTTAGGTTAGCCACGGAGGGTTAGTTAGGTTACATTAACCCTGCAAGGATATATTTGGTTAGGTTAGCCACGGAGGGTTAGTTAGGTTGTAGCAGTCTCCCCTACACACCATAGAGAACGTGCGGTTAGCAGCTCTGGTGAGAATGTGTTGCTCCACCACATACTATTATAACTTTATTTTTTATTATATTTTTCAATATCCATTGTACTCTATATATATCTTTATTTATGTTTTTCTTTTTATAATATTATTATATATTTTGTTGCGCTGCTGACCAGCGCACACCTATCAACTTGGTGCGCACTGTCATCAAACGGTGCGCATATTCAAAATACCATATACCACAACTCTTCAGCAATTGTTACTTACAGTCTGTATTTTTGATAAAATAAATAACCTTAACTGGATCTGAGTTTTCTCATTCTCCAGTGGACCAACTAGCTACAAACACTCACAAGCTCACAATGTAACAAGGTTACATTAACCCTGCAAGGATATATTTGGTTAGGTTAGCCACGGAGGGTTAGTTAGGTTACATTTGCCCTGCAAGGATAGGTTTGGTTAGGTTAGCCACGGAGGGTTAGTTAGGTTACATTTGCCCTGCAAGGATTGGTTTGGTTAGATTAGCCACGGAGGGTTAGTTAGGTTACATTAGCGCAGGGATATGTTTTGTTTTGTATATTTCAAAATGGTAACTGTTATGCCGTTAGCATTGTAAAAGCATTATATCCTACCCAGAAATAAATAGTCAGTGTTTCAAAATTTGTAGGATAAACTTATCTCAATAATCCCCCAATGTTGTTATTTCTTCCCATGCCTCTTTCTTGTTATTAATGATGCGGTAGTCGTGACTCTTGTCAAACAATACACCTTTCCTCTCTTCTATAGACCTTAATAGAAAATCTCGCTCATTAGCAGTGATATATTTCGTTCGAAATCTGTTCTTAGTTTCCTTTTTTTTTTAGTTTTTAGTAGGTAGGTAGGTAGATAGGTGACGAATGTGTGACATATGCAACACAATTTATCTTTACCGCCCAAATTATGTAAATAAATGTTGTCGCGGCATACCAACTGTTCATCGACACCCGTATATGCTTGGAGCAGGAGTACCAACCGCTTCCTTTCCCTAAACCAGATTTTAACATACCGAGTTTGAAATTAAGGTCTGTTTACCCTTTCCATAGTGCGAAAAGTAGTACCTATAATTTGGGAAACCTATATTTGGCTTAACATATGGCCGTAAGACAGCGGCGCAAGCTGCCAGGAACATGTCAAAATAGCGCTACTTATAGCAAGCATTTGGTTTGGATAACGTGATTTTAACCACTAAAAGTTTTAAAAAGAGTGAAAATAACGACGAAAAATAACAATGAGTATTTTTATGATTATTGGTTAAGACTAGAATTAAAAAATACATATACGAGGATATGTTTTTATCGTCGATGCAACGCTCCGTTCAAAGGGCCCAAATAAACAAAAAAATTGGATGCACTCAATTCAAATGAAATTATGGACTCTACTGTTACCTTCAGTTTTAAAAGTTTTACAAAACCAGGTAGGAAAAAAAGATAAAAAAAACCCCTCCAGGACAGAACCCCTTATGAATTTTTTTTTCTCGATAGGTTAGATTAGGTTAGGTGGTAAAGATTCGTTTCCTTAACCACTATAATGCACTGCAATTTAAACCTCAGAAACTTGTTCAGATCACCTCAGTTATGCCGCTGAATTACAGAAAAATACGATTTTCTTTTCTTCTTGAAAATTAAAGTTTAGTTTGGTTTGAACAAGGTTCTGTTATTTGTCAATATAAGTTAAGGTATGGTGAATTAATGTTATGTTATATTATGTGTTAGAAGCTATCAAATGTTTTCTAAAACTAGGGGATTGTGAGAGGTGCAGACGCCATTTTTTTCGTAGCCACACGCCATTCTGGTGAATACATAAAAAATCACCGAAAAAAATAGCTTTGTTAGCATAACCTTTCCAGAACTACAGTTAAATAAGCATAACTAAAACTAACCCAACCAAACCTAACTAAACTTAACAAAACTTCACTAAACCTAACCAAACATAACTAAACCTAACGTAACCTGAAAAAAATTTATTCACCAGAATGGGGTGTGCTACGAAAAAGAAATGGTGTCTGCACCTCACACAACCCCTGCTTTTAGTCATAGAAAACATTTGATAGCTTCTAAATTAACATAAAATAACATAACAACCTAACTAAACCGAACCAAACCTAACATAACCTAACCAAAAAAAAAATCGTATTTTTTTCCGTAATTCAGCGGCATAACTGTTTAAGGTGATCTGAACAAGTTTCTGAGGTTGAACTTGCAGTCCATTGTAAAGGTAAGGAGATATCGACTGGGTCGTCTTACGAGTCTTGACATCACGGTAACGATTCGGAAGACGACCCAGTCGATATCTCCTTACCTATATAATGCACTGCAAATTCAACCTCAGATACTTGTTCAGATCACCTCAAACAGTTATGCCACTGAATTTCAGAAAAAAATATGAATTTTTTTTTTTGGTTAGGTTAAGTTAGTTAGGTTTGGTTAGGTTTAGTTACGTTTAGTTAGGTTTGGTTGGGTTAGTTTTGGTTAGGCTTATTTAACTGCAGCTCTGAGAAGGTTATGCTAACCAAGCAATTTTTATTCGGTAAATTTCTACATCTTCACCAGAATGTTGTGTGCTAGGAAAAAGAAATGGTGTCTGCACCTCACACAACCCCTACTTTTAGTCATAGAAAACATTTGATAGCTTCTAAATTAACATAACATAACATAACAACCTAACCAAACCTAACTAAACGTAACGAAACCTAACCAAACCTAACATAACCTAACCAAAAAAATATCGTATTTTTTTCTGTAATTCAGCGGCATAACTGTTTGAGGTGATCTGAACAAGTTTCTGAGGTTGAATTTGCAGTCCATTATAAAGGTAAGGAGATATCGACTGGATCGTCTTACAAATCTTTACCAAAATATGCTTCTTAAGGGGTTCCATTGGGAGCAGTCTTCTGATTAGGTTAGATTTGGGTAAAATTTCACTTTCACACCCGCCCAATTCCCCTTACATTCCCACATGTCCTCATGTTTTTTTGGGGAAGATGGAGAATGGGGATATCTTATTAGCAGCTATTTATTTGCGACGGTAATGAGTGTCAGAATCGTTTGTGTATATCAATGTATCAATGTTAGGTTTCCCTTGGGTATATCTTCTTAACTATTTATTTACTACGGTTATAAACTTTTTTTGTGCCTAGACTATTATTTCTTCAACATTATTTTACCATTTAATCTCCTCCACGTACATATAAGTTGTTTTCTTAGGAGTATATATCAAAATTCAAAGAACATAACAAAATAGTTTAGAGGCTGCCGTTATATCTCCCTTGTTTCTGGTATTCATCACCATTATTATACAATTTTGTTCCTACAGCAGCATTTCTACAACGTTTTTCTGCCACTTAATATCTTCCTCGTATATATACACTGTTTTATTGGAGGTATATATCAATATTAAACTATGAGTTGAGGCTGGCTCAGGCTGGTGCGAAACGGAAAACCGCGTATGAGTGTCGTCTGCTAGTGTCTTAGGACTAAAGTCTAGCTGCTATTCGCTCCCGCACCCGCACTTAGCTTAGAGCGCGACTCTGACCTTATTCCTAATAGTTAAGGGCTGTATTCTTAGTCCCGTCGGGTCCCGCGGATATTCAAATGTTCCCGCCTCCCGGCCGCATATTCACCAATTGGCAAGCGAGTACCGTACGGGAGGCGGGTACATTTGAATATCCACGGGACCCGACGGGTACTTAGGGCCGTATTCTTAGACCGATTTCCAACGATTTCCACCATTTTGTGTGCTTAGGATTGTCTGAGACCGAGTCTTTGCTTTATAAGTATGGCCCCAGGAGTTGAAGGCCCAGGAGAGGCGTGTGTGTGAGGCTGGGAAATGGTGCTTGTTTGGAGGGAAGTGCCAGTCTGGCGCCAGCACGGTGGTGCTGACGTGTCAGTGTGGAGCGAGTCTCAGTAGGCAGGCCTGATCAAGCCGCCCACCAACACTTACTACGAGAGAGAGAGAGAGAGAGAGAGAGAGAGAGAGAGAGAGAGAGAGAGAGAGAGAGAGAGAGAGAGAGAGAGAGAGAGAGAGAGAGAGAGAGAGAGAGAGAGAGAGAGAGAGAGAGAGTGTGTGTATGTGTGTGTGTGTGTGTGTGAGTTGGCAGGACAGAGAAAGGAGATACGGAGAGGGAGAGAGAAAGAGAGTGAGATGAGAATGGGTTACTGTTATTTACCATCTGTCAGCGAATACCGTGTAAGTGTTTTTCTGAATTTGTAGTTAGCTGCGTGTCGGGGAAGTAGGGCCCTCCTCACCCTCTCATCTTGGCAAATTGATGTTCATGAAGCTGTTTATGGTATTTGTTTATTTTGTTTGGAGACTGATTGAATGAGGCGTGGAAGATATTGGCATTGGTTGTTGTTGGGTGTGTGTCTCAAATTTTTCGGTGTATTATTCACCGGGTATTTCATGATTTATTAAGAGCAAACAGATGTGGTAATAAATGTTAGGTATATTAACGTAAATTATGTTTTCTGTGTGGTTACATGGAGTCGCCGTGGTGAAGGTGAAGTGAGTTTGGTGTTTAGAATAAAGTAGGTTTACTGGACACCCGTTCTCATTTATTGCCCCTAGCCGGGTAGTGATTTACGAACCTGGAATTAGAAGGTTGGTATCGGCCGAAACAAGATACCTGATGGCAGCAATAACTACTTAAATTTATTTTCTTTGAATAAGGACGTCAGGTTAGTTTTATTATTTATTATTGTTCTTGTCAATGTTTAATTTTTTTCCTGACCGTCTGATTAAGTTTTCAAAAGTTTTTTTTTTAAAGACCATAGTAAAAAGTTCGACCCGCAACCACTTTACCGTGTAGTGTCCTTGACGTTCCTCAGAAGAAGGAGGAGGACAGTGACCTCTGTGACCTCAGTGGGAGTGGACGTGTTCGCTCTCCCAGGCCAGTGGTCAAGTCCTGTGGCGCTAAGTCCAGTGGCGACAAAGACGCGAACAAAGTGCTTCTCGAGTGACTTCGGCATCTGCTGCCCAAGGCTCAGTGCCTATTTGCCGGGCCATGTCGGCAACATCACCCGCGATGACAGCCACGGCTGCGGCTGCACCTGCTAGAGCCCAGAAGCAGGAATCAGTTAAGCGAGCACTGAACCGCTCACTATCTGCTTCCCCACCGAAATGCTCCACGCCCAAAAAGGCCGCCCGCAACCTAGAGCATGAGTTCACGGACGAGAGTGCGCCACTCGTCCACGACGTGTCCCTCAGAAGTGAAGAGGAACAGGAGCCGCAGGAGGAGGACCAGGACCAGGGATGGATCACCGTCACCAGGACCAGAAACAGGCCCAACCACCAGAACTCTCCGAGGCCCAGGTTCAAGCTGGGGAATCTGGAGGACCAAGGCCGCGCGTACCAGGTCATCACAGCGCTCGAGAGAGAACACCTAGACCTGAAAATGGAGGTAAGGCCCAACCTTAGCGGTGAGTACGTCCTCACCCCTAAGGACGAGGGCTCGGTGGCCATCCTGCGGCGCCTGGCTGAGGAGGAGAGGAATAGGGTGATCCTCCTCGACCCAAACCTGAGGAGGTTCAAGGTAGTGCTGGAGCGCTACCCTCTCAACCTCCCCCTCGACGCGGCGGAAGCGCACCCCCACGTGCTCTCCGCCAAGAGACTCCGCTACGGCAGGGACAACATCCCCACGAGACAGGTGCTCCTCGTGCACGAGGGGCCGCCACCGCCCAAGCTGAACCTGGGCTGCTGGGGCACCTACACCTTGCGCCCCTACCAGAGTGAACCTGTGAGATGCTATAAGTGCCAGCGATACAACCATCTCCAGGTAAGGTGCGAACACTCCGTCAGGTGTGGGGTGTGTAGCCTGCCCCACCCGACGGAGGAATGCATCGACCGTCACAAGGCCAAGGAAGTCACCACCGCCAAGTGCCCTAATTGTGGAAAAAAACGCCACGCATGGAACCCCCAGTGTCCTGAGAGGCTTCGGAGGATGCCCTGCCGCGTCAAAGGAATCGGCACCCAGCTCACCCTGGCAGGCAGCAACACCACCACCACCACCACCCTCCACGTGGCCAGCCCCAGCCACAGCGCCAGCAACAGGAACGCTTTGTTCCCGCCCCCCCGCCGGCCAAACCTGCCTGGATCAGTCGGTCTCCCCCCAGGGACCCCACCCCTTATCAAGCGAGGTCAGGTGTCAGGGAACGGCCACCCGTGGGAGCGGCCAACACCACCACTACCGCTAATCCCCCGCCTCCAAAGCAAAACGGGGCAAGACCACGCCGCCCACGCAGCCCCCCACAAGAGGAAGCAGCCAGTGGCGCCCCTGCAGCGCCACCCGCTGCGCCGCCCGCAACAAGGAAAAGACCAAGCACGGCCCCACGCGACGCCCCTCATAACGCTGATGTTAACATCAACAAGGAGATCAGCGCCATAGTGAAATCCATCGTGGGACGGTTGATGGAGGTTATGAGTAGGCTACTCAACCGACCGGAACACGCCCCCACCAGTCAAGAGGAACTTCAGGCGCTCCTCCTCGAGGAAACGACTACTGCCATCACGGAAGGCAGCCGCCACCCACCACCAACAACGAGGGACTCAAACGAGTACTCCCTCCACGCCCACCACCCCAGGCTACAGTCAGTGTCGCCAACTAACAACACAGGCCGGCATCTGTCAACGCTGCTTGAGGAAATCCCTCACATCAAGCTGCTAAACACCGGGGAGGCGACCCACACCCGGGGAGGACGGCTGGATCTCACCTTGGTGTCAGATGACCTGACGGCAGGCGCCACCTGGCAGGTTCATCCCACATCCGCCACACCCAGGGGGATAGACTGATTGAGGTGCTTAGAGCAGCTCCCCCTCCCCGCTGATCCAAAAGTCACAGGCATCCCATCGTCGCCACATCAATACGCACGGACCAACCAAGGACTTCCTCACTGGCGGGCTGGCGCCCGCATTGTATTCTTATGTACAAATTATTTATTATCTTTGTATGTCTAAGCATAAGTTTACAATAAACCTATTAGGAGGAGGAGGAGGAAACGGGCGGGGGCACTACAGTATATTATCACCTCTCGTGGGTTTCTTTACGTGTTGACTTAAGCTATTCTCTAACAAATTATTATATAAGTCGTGGCCCATAAGAGATTTAAGTGAATTTTCCATGAAGTTACAGGACGATTAAAATTTCCTAAATTACACTTTCAAATTAATTACTTACTTTGATTATCTAATCAAATAGTTTTATATCGCTATTAATATTGTTTGCTGGTGGTCTATAAATGAGTCCGATAATAATTTTCTTAGAATGTGTTTTATGTTGTAAAAACATAACATCTATGTTATCTATTTTATTAGTGGGTTTTCATTAGTGGCCAAATTTAAGGCAAACATCTGGTGTCCTTAATCAACACGTTATGAGGCGTCCTGTTAGGATTGAGTGACCAGGTGGGAGGTGCGCATACGCGAGATCACTAACTTGCAGTAGTGGGCAGAGACAACACACCCATCGCCACACACTCTCTCTCTCTCTCTCTCTCTCTCTCTCTCTCTCTCTCTCTCTCTCTCTCTCTCTCTCTCTCTCTCTCTCTCTCTTTTTTGTATACATATTAAATACATGCGGTCTGTATATTGCCCGCTGTACACTTATGTGCGGCTTAAAGTGTCACTTTTCCTCGTGGCACTATTTCAAAAGCCGAGTTTGTTTGTTTATGTTAACATGGGCGTGGGGAATGAACCTCGCCATCTGTGAGCAGCCACCTTCACTTGTTGTGTAGACATATCTCGCACTGAGGGAGGTGTTGCGGTAAACACATTCCAAAATCAAGAGACTCTGGCAGTGAAAGTCCTCTGGTAATGGCTGATGTGTGACCTCGGCACCCCGACCTGCTCGTGGCTGGAGAGCACCGTTCTCGTGTCTCTCACAGCCTCTCGCGGGAGAACCCTAAGTCCTGCAAGGTTCTGCACCTCCTTTACCTGCGTTTTGTGGAGGACCACCAGTGCAACAACATCCTGGCGGTGCTCCAGTGTTTCCAGGGCAGGTATGTCCTGTGAGGGAGGAGGGCAGCTGTTGCTCTCGATCAGTCGCTGCATTCATCGCTCCACCTTATCGAGTCTCCGCAGATGTGTTGCAGCGCTGGACATCCACGTCAGGGCCCAGTACTCCAGGTAGGGCCTTACCTGTGCCTTGTAGCGTGTCAGAGTGGCAGGAAGCCTGCCACTCTACGTAAGGTAGAGACCCGAAGGGAAGACTGATGGGCGATGTGGTGGATTTGCTTATCGAAGCGGAGCTCTGCGTCGAAGATCACTCTAAGGATCTTGACGTGGTCCTGGAGTGGGAAGGTGACAGAGCCGAGCTTCACCTATCCCTCAACAGCTTGTGAGGCATCCGGGGACCGAGACATCACCATGGCCTGTGTCTTTTCAGGGGCATAGCTCACCTGCCAGTGCTTTCCCCACCTCTTTATTGTTTGCAGTTGCTGATTGACGTCAGCAACTGCTCGCTGGCTGTCCTGGCTAGAGTAAGAGGGGGAGAGTGTGCAGTCGTCAACATACTCGGAGACTGCTGGCAAGGTCCTGAAAATATCGTCAATGTATAGGTTCCAGAGAACCAGTCCCAGCACAGATCCTTGAGGGACTGAGGCCCCTACTGGGAGGTTCCGTTGACGACAACATGGAGTGACCTGTCGTGGAGGTAGTCACCCATCAGCATCAAAAGGTGACCTTGAATGCCCTTGGCACGGAGCTTTTCCAACAAGCCCGCGTGCCACACACAATCGAAGGCACCCGCGATGTCGAGAGCAACGACAAGGGTATCTAGGCCGTTATCTAGAGAGAGTCGCCAGTCCCTGGAGAGGAGCATAAGTAGGTTCGAGGTGGAGCGGCCAGATCTAAACCCGAACTGATGGTTGGACAGGAGGGATTTGTTTTCAGGGTGGTGGGTGAGGGTCTCCACCACTATCCTCTCGAATGCTTTGCCGACCATAGACAGGAGGATGATTGGCCTGTAGGTGTCAGGGTTAGTTCTGGATTTCCTCTTGTGTACAGGTACTACACGAACCTCTTTCCATATGGAAGGCCATGTGTTTTCCCGGACACAGGAGGTAAAGACCTCAGTGAAAGGCCCTGCCAGCTCACTCAAGCAGTGGCGTAGCACTTGTGGGCTCACATCATCGGGCCAGGACGCCTTCCTGACGTCCACTGCTCTTAGGAGTTGCTCCACCCTCTTCTGTATCACCTCCACCATTGTTATTACCTGGTCACACTCCTGTGCCAGCTGAGGTGGAGGCCTGCTCGGGTCGGCGACGGTCATTTTGGCAGAAAAAAGTCAGCCAGCAGGTCTGGCTTCTACTTGCTGCTCGTCGCAGTGGTGCCGTCTTGCCGAGTGAGAGGAGGGATGGTTTCCTGGTGGCTGGTACCTTGCTTCTACTTAACAAGGGACCACCAGATCTTACTACCCACCCCTGGTCCACACAGCTTAGAGCGGAGGTTATTTTCCCACCTTCACTGTGCCCACTTGCTGGTGGCCATCATGTTCCTGCATGCCTCGCGGTGAAGAGTCTTGTTGCGGTGAGTTGGGCTCCCCTTGTATCTCAGCCACGCAGAGTATTTCTTCTCTGCCGCAAGTCCTCATCGATACCCAAACCAGGGCTGATCGGTGGGTCTCGTGTACTGACGGTGAGGAACATGCTGCTGCTGAAGAGACTTAAGCCGTTCGTTGAATACCCTGGCCTTGGCGTCTGCGTCTGCACATCCAGTCAGGATGGCACACCAGTCCGTGCGCTGAAGGTCCCTCCTCAGCGAGGACCAGTATGCCCTGTCCCACAGCCATATGGTACGGGAGATGGCCTCCTCACGTGCGTCAGGATGGCATGATGGTCAGAGCTCCCAACCTGTCCAAGCTGGAGGCAAGTGCCCTCACCCAGGTCCGTGATGGCGGGGCTCAGTGTTCCACCACGTTCATCGGTTGGGAAAGTGACATAGTCTGTTAGTCCCTGCACCGTCAGTAGGTTTCCGCAGGCAGCTCTTTCCATGTGATGGTTTAAGTCACCCACAATGAGGACATGCCTGCAGCGATGACGTGTCAACAGGTCGTCTAGGTGCTCCGTGAGGAGGTCTATGGGGGCGGGGCCTTGCCTTAGGGGGCGATACATGGCACAGAGCATGAGGCCTGTGCCATTAGCCATCACTACTGTGAGAAACACCGTCTCTGTCAAAGGTGGCGTCTCTATGTCCAGTCTGTTCGCCTCAACACCTTCCTTAAGGCACATTGCCACACCACCTCCTGTCTTCCTTGTCGGTCCTCTCTAATCCAGTGGGTGTATCCTGGGAACTTACCGAAGGTTAACTCCACCTCATTAGTCAGCAATGTTTCGGTCACCACAGCAATGTCTGTTCGGTGCCTCAAGATGAAGTTGTGAGTGAGGTCACCTATATTAATGCGGAGGCCGCGCACGTTGGCAGAGAGGACTGACAGATGAGGTGAGATAATTTTACCTGAGTTGATGCTGGTTGTCGTGGTTGCTTAGGTAGGGAAGCTTTGACATCCACTGCCATCCAGGTGTCTGTCCCCAGAGAGGAGGCTGAGGCACGATATGTAAGAATCCCGGTGGAGGCGGTGGGAGGCTGGGAATAGGCTGTCTCACTTCACCTCTCTCTCTCTCTCTCTCTCTCTCTCTCTCTCTCTCTCTCTCTCTCTCTCTCTCTCTCTCTCTCTCTCTCTCTCTCTCTTTCTCTCTCTCACTCTCTCGCACTGTTAACATATTTCCTGCTGCTAATATTCCAACTTATATATATATATATATATATATATATATATATATATATATATATATATATATATATATATATATGGGGAGGCGGTGGTATAGTGGCTAGCGGTCGGGCATACCAGCTCAGGGTCCCGCGTTCGAGCCTCGGCACGGGCTGGCCACTTTTCTTCGTTACTACCACCGAGTGGCCTAAGATCACCCACATGCTGCCATAACACCATCCTTGCCGGGACTGCAACGTTATATGCGCGAGGAGCTTCCGCTGGCAGCATGAGCCTATCAATAAGAAGAAACAAGGCGTCACTTAAAAAATCTAACCCGCGCTACTAACGGGCGGAGGCCAACCATCTAAGGTCTCCCTGAAGCCTACCGGCGCCATGGGTAAAATATATATATATATATATATATATATATATATATTATATATATATATATATATATATATTCACTAGAGTGCTTCTAGCTCAGCTGACTATTCCGACACTGAATTACCAATGTAATTTGTTATTCCAAACGTATACTATTGGCAATAAATATCAATCAATCAATCTCTCTCTTTTCTTTCTCTCCCTTTCTCTCTCTCTCTCTCTCTCTCTCTCTCTCTCTCTCTCTCTCTCTCGCTCTCGCTCTCGCTCTCTCTCTCTCTCTCACGCTGTGTGTGTGTGTGTGTGTGTGTGTGTGTGTGTGTGTGTGTGTGTGTGTGTGTGTGTGTGTGTGTGTGTGTGTGATATTCATATTCAGATTCAGATTCAATTTATTTTGCTCAGACTGTGTAAACAAAGTATGGAGCACAGCTCCTCATATAATTTCAATGATAATTACAAAAAAGAAATAAACAGTATCCTAACAATAATAATACAATCCTGGAGTAAAACTCTTTAGCGAATTACCTAAACATTTTATAGATAGCTCTCAAGAAATAGGAAACATTGGTCTATTTTTTTGCATTTTTACTTTGCATCAAAGTAGTAAATTTATTTAAATTTGGGTTATTTCTATAATAATATGAAATATATATGTTCCGTAGTTCAACAATATTTTCATTAGGACATAACAACATTATATGAAATTCATCTCCCACAACATTACTTCTACACTTCGTGCATAATCTTTCTTCTCTACTTACATTTTCATATCTTCCTATCACAACTGGTAATCTATTATTATTTGCTCTTATTTTAATAAATGGCATTCTGGTATTTTTTCTTAATTTCAATAGATAATCTTCCATAACATACAATTCTTTATACATGCTATAACTCTTACAAATTCCCTTTGTTGAAATATTACTATGCCATGTTGAAATCCATTGATCTTTCAGTTTCCTTTCTATTGATTTCTTTAGCCATTCAGGATTATTAACTTGTTGATCTAACCATATACCTGACATACCGCAGCTATTCAAAATATTTCTTATATGACTAATCCAAAGAGATGAGTACATGTTTGTTGAGTCTAGATATAATAAACTTTTATACATTATCAAGCTTAATTTAGTAGTTTACCTGTTATCAGCCTTGACCAGTATCCTATCATTCTAGTGTTAATAACTACATCAAGTGGGTGTTCTCCTAACTCGCCGTACACAATATCTGTACTTGTATTCTTATGAACGTACAATACATGTTTGAAAAATTTCATCTGCAGTTGCTTCACCTCTCTATCAACACTGTAACCCCCTATTTCACAAGCATATGTCATAATTGGGATCACAGTTGTATTAAATAATTCAAGTTGTAAATCAATTGGTAGGTCATATTTACGACATTTTCCAATAAGTGAATACATCGCTCTGGTAGCCCTTTTTTTAAGTTCTAATTGGCCAATTCTAAATCTGCCATTATAATTAAATGAAATTCCAAAGTACTTGTATTCACTTATTGTTTCTATATTCTCTTCCCTAAACACAAAATTATAGGTGTCATAATTCATCCTCCCTCTACTGAACACTACAACCTTTGTTTTACTGTTGTTCATCTCTAACTTCCATTGTTCACAATATGATTCCAATGCTCTAAAAATATTTTTCATTTCTTCTTCACTATTAGCTAAAATAACTGTGTCGTCAGCATACATCATTATTAATAAATTTAAATGTAAATCAAGAAAGTGATCATCAAATAACAAATGATTACAGTTGTTTTCTATCAAAGAATCTTCAATATCATTAACATATAGAGCAAATAATAATGGAGAGAGATTTTCACCCTGTCTTACTCCTTTAGTACAGATAAAAGTGTCAGATGTTTTTTGGTTCAACTTAACACATGATTTTATATTCATATACATAAAAATAACATTAAATACTTTACCACCTATATTTGCTTTTATCATCTTATACCAAAGCCCATCCCTCAATATTGTGTCAAATGCCTTCCTGTAATCAATAAAAAGAGAAAATTTTTTTTCCTCTTCCATAAAAACAAGTCAATTATACTCTTAAGTAGGAATATGTGGTCGAGGGTACTATAACCTTGCCTAAACACGGCTTGTATTTCTTTTACAATATCATGTCTATTTAAAAAATGTGTTAATCTGTCATTTATTATTGATGTGAATAGCTTACCTAAACAACTTAGCAAAGTTATACCCCTATAGTTATGTGGACCATCAACATCACCTTTATTTTTATACAAAGGAACAATAACCCCTATTAACCATTCCTCTGGTAAATATCCTGTATCTAAGATTCTATTCAAAAATTTAACATACAAATTATAAAGAATATTTTTAGTACCTTTGATGTATTCATTAACAATGTAATCATAACCAGGTGCCTTGTCATTCTTTAGTTTTCCAATAGGTTTCAACACTTATTTTCTGTTATGGGATCATTCAGTATTTGCATTTCTCTTAACTCATGTGCAGAACTTTCCGGTTCCATTATTCTTGGAATAAGCAGTAGACACCTGCCGCCCGGTGGAATACTCCAGGAGAGGTACTTACGGGGATGTAGGCAGTGCTGCAGACTGAGTGATTCCCCGTGTCCTCTCTTCCCGGTTCCCTTAGTGTCTCATTTACACAAGAGAGCAGCTGCAG
>JAPQNM010000023.1:9887847-9889371 GCA_029783475.1 Metacarcinus magister
ATTCCTTGACTCAACAGTTGCTCAACCTCTTCCTGGTAGTAGTGCTGGAGATGGATTGGCACCGGGTAGATCTTCGCTTGTATTCTCTCCGTTGTAGTGAGGGTGATGTCGTGCTCGACAGTCTTGGTGCAGCCAGGTTGATCCGAAAAAGTAGACTGGTATGTGAGAAACAGGTCTTCAACCTGAGCAGACTGGTTCCAAGTGAGAGCGTGATTAATGATAGGTTCTTCAGCATTAGTTGGACTATCAGGTGTTAAAGAAAGCTCAGGTAAATCATCAATACCCTCATTCAAATAGGATGACTTACTCTTTTCCTCGGGCTCGCTTAAAGGTGAAATCTCGTCGAGGACTTGTAGCTGGTTAACTTGGGCCCGCCGGTGGTACTTCTTGAGGATATTGGCGTGGTAAAGTTTAGGTCCTCTTGGCATCTCGATCAAGTAGTCCACCTTACCCCGTTTTTCCAAAACTTTGTGAGGGCCACTCCAAGCAACCAACAACTTGCTGGAGTCACTAGGCAGTAGTAACAATACCTCATCGCCTGGCTGGAATTGACGGTCTTGAGATCTTACGTCAAAGTAAGACTTATACCGGGCGATACTCACATCCGCGTGTTTGGCAGCAAGCTGGGCGCATTCGGTCAGTTTCTCCCGTAGCTCGATGACGTAACGGAAGGTTGATCTCTCATCTTCTGGGATCCTACGGTTTTCCCAAAGGTCACGGAGCACCGAGAGGGGGACCCCGCACTGACCTGCCATAGAGGAGTTCAAATGGAGAGAATCCAGTCCGGTCGTTAGGGATCTCTCTGAGGGCAAACAAAGTAGGGATCAAATATCGATGCCACTCCTTGGGCTTATCAGAGCACAGCTTCCGAAGGGCAGACTTCAGGGTACCGTGCAGCCGCTCAACTCGCCCGTTTCCGCTGGGGTGGAAAGGCGTGGTGAAGATGGGTTTTACTCCCAGTAGTTTGTGTAGCTCTGCCATAAGCTGGGAAGTAAATTGAGTCCCACGGTCGGAAAGTATTTCCCTGGGGATTCCCACTCTGGCGAAGATGGTTAGCAGAGCTTCAGATACAGATATGGTGTCAATATCTTTAAGAGGCATGGCTTCTGGAAACCCAGTGGAGAAATCAATTAGAGTGACAATGTAACGGTGTCCTTCAGAAGATGGTGGAGACAAGGGACCTACCAAGTCAATGGCAACTCTGGAGAAGGGTTCAGTTACGACAGGTAACGGTTGAAGAGGTACTGGACGTACCCTACCCTTAGCCGACATACGTTGACACTTGTCGCAGGAACGGCAGTAATCCCGGATGTCTGCACACATCCCTGGCCAATAAAAGTCTTGCAAGACCTTCATCTGGGTCTTCCGGTGGGAGAAATGTCCAGCCAAAGGACCTTCGTGAGCAACACGTAGGATGACAGGACGGCAATCGCTGGGAACAACCAAGGATAAACCATTTACCTTTTGAAGGTGATCCGATGAGAGACATTTTCGGTACAGGAGGCCGTCCTCATGTATGAACTG
>JAPQNM010000023.1:9901219-10008237 GCA_029783475.1 Metacarcinus magister
ATGAATTAAACAGAAATAAAAATGTATTTAATATTTTTGCTGTTATACAGTGCTTGTCATAAAAATTGTCGCCGGAGACCATGGTATCCATTTGAAGGATCAAAACGCGCGCGCTTTCCTTTGCGGGCATAGGGTGCTTTATATTAAATTATTACACATCTGGCATATTAGCCTGTGTGTTGGGCAGCTTGTCAATCACTCTGACTGGCGGGCGCTTTGTTGCTGTCCTCCCGCGCCACCCCCCCAGATTGGCTTGCAGTTACTCTGTTGTTTAGCTGTTTTCCTAGACAATGGTGCGCTACCAGATCTTGTCACGGGATGACATTGCAGCCATCTCAGCTCTCCACAAGGCTGGACACTCCACACAGGCTATCTCTGACCAGACAGGTGTCCAGGTTCAACGATAGGTGAAGCGTATGGCTGAACTTGGCGGCAACAAAATACCCGCCAAGAAGAAACCACCAGGAAACACCCGCAAAACTTCCCTGCTAACCCTGAGAGTGGTACACATTGAAGTTGAACGTAAGAGTGCAGGAGACGTCAAGGGAAGCCAACAAAGTATTAGTTGTAAGTTCAATAAATTTCTTTGGATGCAGTACATGTTTATATTACCTGGCGCAGCATGGGAGAGGGGTGCGACAATGTTTATGATGAGCACTGTAGACTAAATAATATTGTTTCAATTCATCCCAACAAAAAAAAGTTTTTTGGGTGAATTGAGACAGGTGTAAAAACTGTTTTATATGGTAAACTAACGAACACCCTCTTACTTGTTCTTGAATTTACTTGATATCTGAATTAAATAAGATCAGTTCAAATAAAAATACACACCTTTCAGACAATTACGGTAGTTACCTATTTTTCCCCCTTTGGAAAATAACAGTATGAATTTGAATTCCGGGTAACTAGTGAAAAAAAAAAGAATAGTAACCTACTGTTACTTTGTGTAAGTGTTAGGGAAGTGGTTACATCATACTTTGTTTTACATGCATTTTAAAGTCAACAAAAGCTTTATCAATCGTCTTAATTGTAAAAGTATGTGTTCCTGACACTACCACTGGTCCACTGATCAAGTGTATCATATTAACCTCATCAATAGCATCACGTTTGGACCACTACACTCCTACTCATTGTTCATCCTTCTTTCTATGAATTTAATTGTTACACTGGTTTTCCCAACTTTTAGAACTCTTCCTATGTATGCCCTAACATAGGTTACTATATAGTATTTCTCTTCCTCAGGGTAATCTTCCACATGCTAACGGACAACAACTGTAGGGCACAAGTCCCTGACCCACCTGCACGACGACGGCACTGGGGTGCAGGGGCTGATCCTGCAGGGAGTGGAGGTGCAGGCAGCCGTATTTAAGGCTGATTCTTCCATGCCTACTCTGCCCTTTTGCATGGTGAACAGCGAACACGAGGCCGTCCTGCAGCAGGTTCCTGACGGGCTGAGTCATGCTACGGAGGTCCTGCACCTGCACCTGCAAGGGATGAAGCGGTAAGTGGAAGGAACAGCAACTTGGCAAAAGAAAGTTATATTGGGAAAGTGTCCACCGAAAAACACTTCTTTGGAGAGAGAGAGAGAGAGAGAGAGAGAGAGAGAGAGAGAGAGAGAGAGAGAGAGAGAGAGAGAGGAGAGAGAGAGAGAGAGAGAGAGAGAGAGAGAGAGAGAGAGAGAGAGAGAAATAAGGGCTGTATGATATCGATGAGTAATGGGAAAAAGGAAGGAGTGTGTGAATGAGAAGAAGAGCAAAAAGGCAGAGTACCAGGAGAGGAGAAAGATAACATTGTAAAACTAAGATACAGTGTGTGTGTGTGTGTGTGTGTGTGTGTGTGTGTGTGTGTGTGTGTGTGTGTGTGTGTGTGTGTGTGTGTGTGTGTGTGTGTGCGTGTTTGCGTGCGTGTGTGTGTGCGTGTGTGTGCGTGTGTGTGTGCGTGTGTGTGTGCGTGTGTGTGTGTGTATGTGGTGTGTGTGTGTGTGTGTGTGTATGTGGTGTGTGTGAAGAGACTCACTGCAGCAGGAGAGAACCATGGAGTCACCTCCTCCGCCTTGAAGGGTGGTGCCATCAGGGCCTTGAGCCTGTCCGTGATGGAGGAGGCTGGTGCTGCCGGCTGGTCAGTGTCACCTGCAACACAAGCAGAACTACCCGCCATCTCCTGGGCAGCCTGGAAGCCCATGGTAGCCAATAAGGCAGCACTTAATGCTTCTTTCACCTGAAACAGGAACACAAGCTAAGGTCAGTTCTCGGCCACACCCTCACTGCTGCCTCCACACAGGGAAGGGAGGGAAGCCACACACTGGCTCCTCCAAGCCCACACAGGCAGAGAGGGACATGTCAAGAACATCTTCCTGCTGCCACTACTGCCATGGCGAGAAGCCTCTGTCAGAAAAGTAGACAGAGAGGATGTTAAGGCTGGGAGCAGACGAGCGACTCTGTGGCGCCACAGCGTGGCATCAATGTGTGCATGGGCTCTGCCCATACACACGGGCGACTCTGTGGCCTGACTTAATGAAGACACAGATGCTTAAACACGCTTCAGCGTGGCACCACAGCGTCGCGGACAAAGTCGCTTGTCTGCTCCTGGCCTAAGAGTCAAAGGAGTACAAAGAAAAAACAGACAGCAACATTCCTACTATACCTAATGAGGCGCTCCATGTGGCTCCACTCTACTACTATATATCTACACATTAGAGATGAAAGGACAGCAAAGTGGAAGGTTCCTCTCCAGCCCCCATTCCCTCCAGCCAAAGCTGGTTGGAAGAGGAAGTGATACCATGTATGAAAAACCTAGCATGATATTTATATAGAAACGTGAGAAAACAGGCTTAACTTATGGCTATTGTTACCACTAAACAATAAAAAACAAATTTTAAATATATAAGTATCTTACACAGGAGTGAAATACTCAATTAGGGTAACTGACGCTATGTGGTAATCAAGTTTATTCTTAACAGCTTCACTGCATTCCTGTTAACTATTTGTGCTGGCAAAGAATTCCAAATAGCAACAATTTTATTAAATCAAAAATTCTTGACTTCGTTCAATTTAAATCACTTACCAATGATCTTGAAGCCATTGTTACGAGTGGTGCTTGTGAGATCTGTAATTAGATAGTCGTTTATGCTAATACTGGCAGGGCTACAGAAAATTTTTAACACTTTTATTAAATCCCCCCATAGCCTATATTTGGAAAACTGAATAAGTTAAATTCCTTTAGTCATTCTTTGCATGGCTTGTTTTGCAATCTAGGGATCATTTTAGTACTTTTTCTTTATATTGTCTCCATAACTGAATGCAATATTCTCAATGATGGCGGCGTACAGGTGCATTTAATAGTGTCAGAATAACTATGTACTTGAAAGTCCTTCTGATGAAGCTGACTAGTTTGTTAGCTGTCTTAGCAAGGTCTGAACAATGTTTACTTGATTTAAGGTAATTACTAAAGTATTTCATCATGGCTAACTTTGGAAAGTTCAGAACCATTCATTGTATAATCAATGTGATGATTATTGTTTCCAATATGTAATACTTCATATTTATCAACATTATATTTCATCTGCCACTTCTCTTACCAACTGACAAAGATGTCAAGCTTGGATTGTAATTGTATTTTTTTAGTGGTTATAGGTACTCTACCCGTGATTTTTATATCACCCGCAAATTTTGATATCTTACATGTGAGGCCTTCATTGATATCATTGACATAAATTAGGCTGAGCCATGTGGCACACCGTCTAAAAAGTGTTGCCATTTAAATGACTTTCCATTAATGATAATGTGCTGTTTTCTATCAGAAAGTTAGTCTTCGAGCCACTTGAGAATTTTCCCAGCTATGCTATGTGAGAATTTATTTAGTAAGTAAATGGAAAATGAGCTAAAGAGGCATTTTTTACCCTTTCCGGGAGAAAGAATGTTTCACAGACAAATAAGGTGAGATATGTAACTCAGGCAGTAAAACAAACACTCAGAGAATATGTGTTCCTGTGCTGCTGTTACTCCTGCTGGTGAAGACTGACAAGTTAAGGTGTTATGTGTACCTGTCCTACTGTTACTCTTAACCACCCACAGTATTAGTGGTAGTGTACATACACTCACCTTGGTAATGGTGGTGACTGTATGCACATCAGGAAACATTGCACGGCACTCCTCCACTCTCTGCTTCTCCTTGTCAGTGCGATGGACTGCATCCTCAATGATTTCATAAACTTCATGTCGTGTGGAGACCGTGTGTAATTCCTGCAGCATAGCATGCAGCTGCTGCTCCACCTGCTGCTCCTCCTTCCTTTTGACGGCTACCTTGGACTCTTCCTGCCGCACCAGCACCCTGGCACTCTTGCTTTGGTCCACCAGTGCCTGGAGTCGGTCCTCCAGGTGCTGCTGCTGCTCACCCCAGCCCACCAGAGTTGTCTGGTAGTCGTGTAGCTGGCCCTGGATCTCTTGGCAAGTATGGATGGCAGCCAGAACCTTTGCCTCCTGCTCCTGTAGGAGGGATTGTACATACCTGCTGAGCCCCCTTGTCCCCTCTTGGCATCGTTCTGATGCTAGTAAAGCAGCTGGCTCTGCTGCGTCCTTCAAATGCTTGGGTGGTGGGGTGGCTAAAGCTGCACCTCTCAGCTTTTTTACAAAGGCTTCAAAAGCATTGCAGACAGGGAATTGCCCCGCCTCAGGCACAGCATGGCTGAGGCGACAGGTGGGGCACGTGACCTGATTCTGTTCCTTAAGCTCATCCATGCATGGTGTGCAGCAGGTGTGCCCACAAGGCATAGTGCGTGGACGCCTTATTGTGTCATCAAAAATAGTGAGGCACACTGGACAGTCCTCAGGATTGTTGTCCTGGAACAAAGAGGTGGCATGAAGGAATGAACACACCAGGAAGACACATAATGCAGCCATGTGAGTGCAGGGACAGAACACACTTTAAAAAGGAGGGAGGGGAATCTAACGCTATCCTTGGATCCCTGTACTACAGCAATCATGCAGGGCCAAACACCCCTCCCCCCTTCCTCACACACATACTCATACATATCAAACTAGCCCTGCCTTGCCCCAACACTGTTACAGGTGAAGACTCACCATGGTTCAGACTCCCTGCTTCACCTGCTGCCTTGTTGTCCTGCCTTCAGTGTACACGATGCCCCGTCAATTAGCCTGTAGGGAACAACACCATTCATTAACAAAAAGACATCACCTCACACCACCACTACCCATTTTTCAATTTACGATCACCGTGTAGTTGCATACCGTAAATTACGCTGTACAAGTCAACTTTTTGAGCCTGAGAAAACTCTCCAAAACTTTGGATCAACTTATACGTTACCACCAAGTAACCAACAATACTAACAATTCTTGTACACTATAACTCCAGCAGGTTGGCACAAATATTTCCAACTATACCTTGTGTTCAGTGAACTTCACATATTTAACACAGATTAATATACAAATAATAAAATTATAATAGAAGTTCAGTTTATATCAACACAAAACCATTGGCTATTTCCAACAACTGATCACAGATTGTAAACACTGAAACTATAATAAAAAAGAAAGATCACTTTTCTTTATCTAGGTTTTATAGTTAGTGATGGTTAGGTTTATAAAATAGGTCAAAATAAACAAAATAATATTGGAGTGTAGAAAATAAGAGTACAAATTAAGTAATTTATAAATCAGGTCAGCGAAATTAACTAATTAGAGTAAAAAGAAAAAGAGTTACCAAACCAAACCTGTAATTTGATATAAAGAAAGTTAGAAAGTTAATTGATTTAATTTCATAAACAGGCAAGAAGTTCATTATTACATATAAAAAAGGTAAGGTTATTCTTATAAAAGATATGACTACTTATAAATGGTGAAATTAATATAAATAATATAAATGATGTCATACACATTACGTATATTTTACAGACTATAAAAAGAAGGAAAAAAAAGAAAAAATTGAAAAAGAAGGAAGCAAGGTATAAAAGTAATTTTTTTAAAAAGGATCTAAATTGTTGGGGAGATAAATAGTAAATAAGGTGGCTGAAGAGAGGCAGTATATTGTAAATTTATTAATGAGTTATGGTTATTAACTTTCTTATTAGAGGGCAAAATTTAAAGTATCGATTGAGTTCTATAGAGATTCCTTTTTACTTTACTGATTTGTTACAGTAAAGAAAATAAGGGAAGTTGGACTAGAAAGTAATAAATAGCAAATAATAAATAAAATAATATATAAAATAATTAAAAATATTTTCAAAAAATAATTAAAGTCATTAAAATAATAAAATAGTGAGTGAGTTTTGGTAGAATTCTATTTATTATTTTTATAAAACTTTATATAAGAGTTATTTGGTATTTGACTTGAAGCTGCTATTAAGGTAAAGAATTGTTGTGTTAAGGAAAAAAGAGAAGGAAAAGAAGTAGATGAAAATTATGAGTTATAAGTTGATTGGTTAAATCAGAAGAGGCTTTTCGTAAAGGTAAAATAAAGTTGTGATACAGATTCCTTATATAGAAATACAAAGTTATAAAGTTATATAAATCAAATTATGAACTAAACTCTAAAAGTTTGATTCTTTCTTAGGTTTCTATGTAACTATTAAAGTTGTATGAGTATGAATGTGGGTGACTAAAGACCATTTAAAATGTTCCCTTTTTACAATATATAAGTTAAATTTATAAATAAGTAGTGTAATTCATTTCAACTCTCAGCATCAAATATTAACAAATATCCATTCAAATGTGATTTAGTAAAAGTTTAAAATCTGATGAAATATTGAGCCAGCAATGGCAGTTAGAGATGTAGAAATGTTTTGGGTTTCAGTTAAGTGATAAAATATATAAATAGTGTTTGGATTAATGAGCTTCAATAGACAAAAAGGTGGAATTGAATTTGTTCTTATATGAAGTGATTACTCTGGCTGAAGCTGATAAAATTAAGGTTTAAACTAGGATTAGATACTCTATTATAATAAATATAGAAAGGAACTACCCTAATATTAATAGATATGGACTTTAAATTTGAAGAATTTGGTGGTGATTTAATCTTATCAGAGGAACCTGTTTTTTAATCAATAAACCATGAAAAATCTTACTCATTTTGGTTTCAGTTTGTATACCATCATTAGCAGATAATTTCAAAAAATTAATTATGATGATTATGATTAAATATAAAATTAGATCAAGGTGCAGCTTATAAATGAGTTACAATAAATTATATTTACTATGGAGATAGTAATAAGAGGCTATAAGAAGGAGGATTTGATTGTAATGAAAGTTTAATATGCTGAAGAGATATAAGTTCTAAATCATGTACAGTGGAGTCTGCGATAATGGAAATAATTTGTTCCAATAAATGGCAAACTGGCAAAGTTGCCCGGGAAGACACAAAGGGGGTCCCACTGAGTATCCCCTCCAAGTTTCAGCTCAATCCGACCACATTTAGATAGGTTTTACTGCTAACAGACAGACAAACAGACACACACACACACACACACACACACACACACACACACACACACACACACACACACATACAGAATTTGACAATTATATATTAGATGTGCGTTATGGTGACTGAAGAACGTATGGGAAAAAATGAACTGGTTCCAGAGATCCAGAAAATAATATAAAAAATTCCACAATTTTTGAAAAAAATACATCAAAATGAGCACATTTGCACTACATAGGAGATAACACAACAAATATATCAGGGCAGCGGCCAGGCGGGGCGGGGTGGCAGCCAGTCAGCTGATTCGCTGGGTTCACAACCACTCTCAACCAGAGAACCAGAAAATATAAAAAATTCCACACTTTTTGAAAAATACATCACGTGTTGTGGTGTCCTCATTTGTTCTTAAAACATATTTCTATGACCACAAAGGTGATGTTCTTGTTCTTATTTACGTTCGGTCAAGGGAGCGAGTTCTTTGGCGCTACACGAGGGCCTCTTGGCTGATTCTTCTAATTTATATGATGATTTTCTGATAACCTATGTCAGGAAACTGTCAATTTTGACCTGTTTCATTCTTTTTTTCTGCAGCTCCCAAAAGTGATTCATCACGCTGTCATCAAAAGAATTCATCTCCCTCTGAACTGAAGCAAAGTCTGGGTGGTGGTCTGTTACAATTTCCTTGACTTTATTCCAGTAGAAAAACAGGTCTTTCAGTTTCTGTGCATCAATTCTCTGAACAGCCATCTGCTCCTCCTCATCTGATGCGATCACATTTTGCACTGCCTGTGCCTCCTCCTTATGGAGCTCCTGCAGCTCCTCGATGGTAAGTTCTCTGCTGTGTCCTTCCACCAGCTCATCCACATCAGCAGCATCCACCTCCAACCCCATGGAGTTGCCCAGAGTGATAATTTCCTGCACTGCACACTGGTCATCAAACCACTCAAAATCCCTTGGAGGGTCAGCATCAGGCCACAATTTTCTCCATGCTGCCTTCAGACACCTCACTGACATATCTTTCCAGGCCTTGTTGTAGCACAGCCACACCAAACTTAATGTTTAGGTCGTTAGTTCATGGAGAGTGGCGCTGGTGGCGGACAGGTGAGCAGCGGCTTCCATGCGTGGCACGTGCGATATGCCAGTTTTTGTTCGTTATTCCTATTAGATTTTTATTAAAATTTCAGTGCGTTAAGGCATTTTTATGTTATAACGACCATGCGATGTCGCGGGATCCACGGTACATATCATCCGTCGCTATCATTTATAATGAGATAAGTGGTAACATAGTAGGTTTACTGGAAAGTGAATCTAGTTCCAAAGAGAAGAAACAGTATTTCATTTATGTTGAGATAGGTTAATAATCAAAAGATTTATTTACCTTTGAGTGTTATACAAATTGTTTAGGTGATTGTTTATAGAAAAAGTAAAAAAAAAAAAAATTAAATAGAAAGTAATGATTAACAAAACTATTTATTGGCGATAGAGTATAGTAATGAAAAGGTAATTTAGTAAAATAAAATTTTACTAGTAAGTGTAGACCAATGTACCTTGTGTATCAGGGATAATTAAATTTCTCTAAATAATAATTAGTCCCGAAACAAAAATAAATAATTTTATAAAAAGTTTTTGCAACAAAACTTTAAATATGAAATTGAAGATGAAACGTTATATGAGTTAGGTTGATTTCTTAAGATATAATTCTAAATTAAAAATTGTTTTAAATTGTTTAAATAAAAAAGAGTAGGAGAGATTAGCTTCTTATTCAATAAAAGAATTACAATAGTTGTGAAGATTTACTCTGTTCAGAACCAGGTGAAGCATCACCCTTTGAACGGGACTTAAATCCCCGTAATATTGATGTAAATATATGTAGAGTTAAGTTGGGTAAATTAGAATAGGTAATAATTAAAAAGGGGAATGATATTATATTTATATGATAGTACTTGATTGTGTTTTAGTAGGAACACCCGGGACCAATCATTTGAAGCCACCTGGTGTGAGGTCAAGGGAGAAGCCGTATATAACCGGCCATTTTAGGGAGGACAGGACCACCCAGCTGCCAAGCCAATCTACAGTGCTCCCTCCAATTTGGCATGAAATTGGTCGACATTGCAGGCCGCAAAATGCGAATTTGCAAAATTGGATTAATTAACCTTATGATGATTTTAGTCATATTTTTGCCCTTGTTTTTACACAAATACATTATCCTTGACGGGACTGCAAAGCTATATGCTCGAGGAGCTTCCGCTGGCAGCATGAGCCTCTCTATATGAAACTAGGCGTCACTTAAAAAATCTAACCCACGCTACTAATGGGCGGAGGCCAACCATCTAAGGCATCCATTAAGCCTAGTGGCGCCACGGGTAGAAAAAAAAATTATACATCCTACAATAAAAAAAATACAGAAAAACATTTGCAGTATCATTATCCATAAGAAAATCAATTCAAATTACCATTTCACTGTATCTGGGCTTGCAGAGATGGAGATTGGTCTCGGTTGCAAAATTGGAATATCACAAAATTGGAGGGAGCACTGATTAGTTAGGTTAATTCGGACATCCCACACAAATCTACAACAAAAATGGCCGCTTCCGTCACCTATGCTTCCATTTCAGCGAAACTATGATGGGTTACACGTATGTATAGATCTTGTAACAAAGTTTTATATCATGAGCCCATTAACCATACTAAGCTTAAGTCAAATTTACCAACGTTAAGAGACAAATGGAGCCGTTACAAGGAAGCACAAATGAAGTATGAAGACCAGTTAACTCAACTAGAAGACACCCAGGCAGAATTAAAGCATATTACTGTGGGAATATGAGGAGTTACAGAATTGGCTATCTTTCTGGGATAAATCTGATAGTATAGTTAACCCGAAAGATGATTTAAGTGAAGTAGATAAATTGACATATCTATCAGGTCAGTTAAAAGGTCCTGCTTACTTATTAGTTTCAGAGTTGTCTATTGAAGGATCAAACTACCAAATAACATTAGATATATTGGGAGCTAACTATGAAGATCATGAATTAACCCCTAGCCGGCGGCGGAACTATATGTAGACGGTCCCGATTTTATCAAGAATTTGCGGGGTGACTATATATAGACTCGCCTCCAAAATTAATCCCCTGTATTTCTAAGCATCGACTATATATAGACGGCCACGTGTGAGTGCTCCAGAGCCACAAAAATGGTAACTAGCAACTTAGGAGTGGCCATGGTGTACGTGACTTCTCACTCAAACTCACACTCTGTTCCCAGCTGTCAGGCAGGGTGCAGTGCTCCTTTGTGGCTACCATAACACCAATATATTTTTTTTTTTTTCTCATATTTGGGAATTTTAGACACAACCATGCTTCCTTCAAGGAGGAGGATCACTGATGATGATATACAGCCGATTCTAACGCAGGATTTAGATGATGAGTTTATGGATGATATCAGCAGTGATGGGGGAAGTACATCAGGGAGTGATGATGATGACATTGCTAGTGGAGAGGAGTCACAACGTAACATTGCAGAGGAAGCAGATGACAGTCTGTCAGATGCTGAAGCTAGTGACCATGATGGCAGTGTTCCGGTTGGGTGGATGAGTCAGTCTCCTGTTAGTAGAGAGCGATTGCCTTTCACCGGAGACACAGGTGTCAAAGTGGTTTTGGAAAACCCCCAGAACCCACTAGACATATTTTTGGCTTTTGTAGATGATGATATGATTGAACATCTAGTTAGTGAAACAAACAGATATGCTGCCAAGGTCTGTGAGGAAAAGAGGAGGAAGGGAAAAATGATGAGAAAGAGCAGGGATCTGGTTTGGAAGGAAACTAATGTTGGCGAGATGTATACCTTTATAGGCTTGGCCATTCTGCAGGGCATAGTAAGGAAGCCTACTATTTACTCATATCATTCCACAAACCAGTTGCTTGCAACCCCATTTTTTGGGAAATGTATGTCAAGAGACAGATTTGCACTTCTCAAATATTTGCATTTATCTGACAATGAAAATAATGAAGATCCTGCTTTCAAATTTAAAGAAATTTTAGACAAATTTAGGAACAAATTCCAGTCTAATTACATCCCTAAGGAAAACATTAGCATTGACGAGTCATTGCTTCTGTGGAAAGGAAGACTTAAGTGGAAGAGGTATATTCCACTGAAGAGGGCAAGGTTTGGAATGGAGACTTACATCTTAGTAGAGGCTGAAACTGGTTATGTGTGGGATGTTTTGCCCTATACAGGGAAAAGAACAGAATATAACTGCCAAATACCAGGACTGTCAGATCAGGATGTAACCAAGCTCTATAAGTCAACTCAAATTGTTCTTGCACTAATAAAACCCCTTCTCAATAAAGGTTATGTCCTTGGAATGGATAACTTCTATGCATCACTTGAGTTGTACAATATTCTTTTAGCCTATGGAACTGATGCCATAGGTACAGTAAAAATCAATGGGAAGGGACTTTCTGAGGAAGTAAAAGAAAATAAACTGAAAAAGGGAGAGACAATCACCAGATACAATAACAAAATGATGCACATGAAATGGAGAGACAAGAAATATGTAAACATGCTCAGTACAATCTATGATGGTTCAATGGAAACTGTACAATCTGGCGGGAAAGAAGTCAGCAAACAATCAATGTGCATAAAATACAAGAAACTGCACATGGGGGGAGTGGATCTGATGGATCAAATAACATCTGCTTCAAGTATCACTCGCAAAGGTATCACAAAGTACTACAAGAAGATATTTCTCAGGCTGATAGAAATGAGTCTGCATAACTGTCATGTAATCTACAAAAGAAATGGTAGCCAGAAAAAACTCCTTGACTTCAAGTTGCTTCTGATTGAACAAATAGTAAACACATATGAGAAAGATGTGTACTAGATAAGGAAACCTACAAGTTCAGTCACTCTTGGGCCATGCCCTACACGACTGAGTAGAAGACATTTTCCAATAGAGACACCGTCAGCAGAAAGTGACGCCACAAAGAAAGTTCAGAGGAGATGTACCTTTTGTGCAATGCAAAAGAAAGTAAAGAAAAGTATTTACAGCTGTGATATTTGCCAAGTTTCCTTGTGCATAACTCCCTGCTTTAAGCTGTACCACACATCAGAACAGCTACCAAAGTAAGAGAGGGAAGCATCACAGAGAACAGGAAAAGTAATAAAAAAAAAAATAATAAAAAAAAATAAATAAATAAAAATGGGAGGGTGGAGGGAAACAACATCCAGGTCACAAGTCCTGGACACATCTTTGAATGTGGGGGTGAGTGACTCCATTATCCTAGTAAACATACAAAGAAAATTCACCTTCAAGCCTAAAGTTTGATTTGAGAAACTTGTAAACACAGCAAGAAATTGCGGTAGAGTCTATATATAGATGCTGTCAAAATGTTACTAAATGCGGTGTAACTATATTTATGCTGCACACCAGTAGTCCGCAGAAGCTATATAAAGACGATTCACTTTTTTAGGAGCCAGCCAACGACCTCTGCCGCCAGCTAGGGGTTTGTACTTAAGAATCTTATGTATAAATTACTACACTTGAAGAATTAGAAAGATTTAGAGTAACGTTAAGCTGTACTTTAAAGGCTATGTCAGTACAAAAAAACTTGAGTGACTCTGGATAATTAGTGCAGTAATTCAAAGAAAATTACCACTGAACATGTGTGATCTCTTGCATCAGAGATATGATAAAATTCACTTCACAACTAATGGGATAGAAAAGGGTCTGATACACGAGACTAAACATCTAAAGATGCATGATCAAAAGCCAATTCCAAAGGAAAATACAAGCATTAAAGTAAAGGCTAAATCAACGAGCTATCAACCACTCCCAGAATTTAAAGAAAGAGTGGCTACACATGCAGCTGCTAGTCAAGAGCTAACTTCTAACTATAAACATTCCCCAACAGGCAAACCAACTAACTTTCAAAGGAGTAATAATAGAACCAGTGTAAGACCTAACACTAACAACTCAATCACCTTTAGGAAAGAGTAGACCTCTTGTATATTCTGCAACGAAGTAATTGTGAAAATTTCCACATTTAACAGCTAGGATGAAAAGGGTGATGGAAATGAATGCATGTCTTAAATGTTTGAGTCATAATCATACAGTAAGTAATTGCATGACAAGAATTAATACTTGCCTTAAGTGTAAAAGGGATAGACATCCTATCGTCCCAAGACAGAGAGCGAAGCATCACAACAAAAGTAACCAATAATAACCAGAATAGTTGTACGCCAGTGCCCACGGCAGATGTGAAGGTCGGACATGATAATATCCGACTAGAGGTAAAGTGCATGTTTGACAGTGGTGCAAAGAAAACCTTCATTAATAAAAGGACAGCAGAAAAAGTAGGTTTACCTGTAGTAAGTCAAGTAAATTTGGCCATCTCAGAATTTCTATCAAATAAGAAAACCCAAACCTTTAATGTAGTAAGACCATTAATTCAGTTAGGAAAATATAAATGTTGGGTCAATGCCGTCGTGACTGACTTCAAAATAAGTTTGAAAGTTAATCGATTGAAGGACACTGATAACTATTTAACCCGGGAGCACTAAACATGAGTATAGACTACTTGAAGCCTATGACGTCCCTGATCAGTTCGCAGTGTTCCCGCCAAGACAGGGTGCTGGGATGCTGAGTAGCTTCAGTGTAGCTCATGCGCTTAGAGAGGCAGGTCACGTCACACCGCTCCTCAGCCTGCATTTTTCCAGAAACATGTGTTCGGGTACGGTGCACCCGAGTTTAGTGACAATAGTTAAAACAAAATTGGGTATGTCGTACCATCAGCTGGTAATGGAGACTCTCTGGAAGCAGTGCCAGAAGTCCTTAGAGGGGTTTGGAAAAGTTTTGGGAAAATTAATGGTAAATTTTTTTGGTGTGTGAATTGTTTCCAAAATTTTTATTAAATAATACACTTTTGGGATGTTTTTCTTTTAAGTTTACCTAACATACATCATTTATAATCATTAAGAGTTCCTAATAGTTATATTAATATTAATATGCCTTAAGTTTAGTGTATATTTATACACTAAACTTAAGGCATATTAATATTAATATAAATTTGCATATTTACTATTTTTTTTTATTTTCCAAAGTTGGGTACAATATACCCATGTTCAGTGGTTGTGTTATTAAATAATATGTTTAGTGCTCCTGGGTTAACCCTAGAACATTTAACCTATGGTTGCGTCACACCAACACTTACGTGGGGTCTGAGAGATCCCATTTTGGAAAATCAATAATACACAAATGCAATCAAAATTTATTAATTTTAAAGATATAAACATAAAATACTATACATATTCTTTCATTTGGTCACCAGAACAAATTAATTTAACAAAAAACTAATATTTTAGGGACAACTCAAAAAAACTTTGAAATTTCAAAAATTTTGCTATATGCCTCTATATTTTTTTTTTACATTAAAAGGGTACTGGCTATGGGAAAACAAAAATAAGTAAAAAAAAAATCCTGCTTGTCGCCAGACCCTGCAAAGAGGACAGTAGGAGAATAGAAGCACGGGGTGGAGATCCAGTTAACATTAGAGGTGTCTTGACACTCCTCTTTTGAAAGAGTTTAAGTCATAGGCAGGTGGAAAAACAGACAAAGGAAGAGAGTTCCAGAGTTTACCAGTGTAAGGGATGAAAGAGTGAAGATGGACAAAATAAGGATGAGAAGAAGTAGAAAGTCTTGTGCAGCGAGGCCGCGGGAGGGGGGGAGGCATGCAGTTAGCAAGTTCAGAAGACCAGTCAGCATGAAAATAGCGGTAGAAGACAGATAAAGATGCAACATTGCGGCGGTGACTTAAAGAATCAAGAAAGTCAGTTAGAGGAGGAGAGTTGATGAGGCGAAAAGCTTTAGACTCCACCCTGTTTAAAAGAGCTGTATGAGTTGAGCCCCCCCAGACATGTGAGTCATACTCCATACATGGGCGGATAAGGCCCCAGTACAGAGCAAGCAGCTGAGAGGGAGAGAAAAATGGACGCAGACGCCATAGGACACCTAACTTCTTGGAAGCTGATTTAGCAAGAGTAGAGATATGAAATTGCCAGTTTAGATTATTAGTAAAGGATAGACCGGGTGTGTTTAATGTGGAGGAGAGGGAAAGTTGAGTGTCATTGAAGAAGAGGGGATAGTTATCTGGAAGGTTATGTCGAGTATATAGTTGTAGAAATTGAGTTTTTGAGGCATTGAACAAAACTAGGTTTGCTCTGCCCCAATCAGAAACAAGTGAAAGATCAGAAGTTAAGCGTCCTATAGCATCTCGCCTTGAGTCATTTAATTCTTGTTGGGTTGGGCGTCTGTTGTACGACGTTGAAAAATGCAAGGTGGTGTCATCAGCATAGGAGTGGATAGGGCATTGAGTCAGATTTAGGAGATCATTGATGAATAATAGAAAGAGAGTGGGTGATAGGACAGAACCCTGAGGAACACCACTGTTGATAGTTTTAGGAGAAGAACAATGACCGTCCACTACAGCAGCAATAGACCGGTCGGAAAGGAAACTAGAGATGAAAGTACAGAGAGAAGGATAGAATCCGTAGGAGGGTAGTTTAGAAATTAAAGATTTATGGCAGACTCTATCGAAGGCTTTCGATATGTCAAGGCCGACAGCAAAGGTTTCACCAAAGTCCCTAAAAGAGGATGACCAAGATTCAGTTAGGAAAGCAAGAAGATCACCAGTAGATCGGCCTTTACGGAAACCATACTGGCAATCAGAGAGAAGGTTGTGAGCTGATAGATGCCTCATTATCTTCTTGTTAAGGACAGATTCAAAGGCTTTAGAAAGGCAGGAAATCAAAGCTATAGGACGGTAGTTAGAAGGATTGGAGCGGTCACCCTTTTTAGGGACAGGTTGAATGTGAGCAAACTTCCAGCAAGAAGGATAGGTAGAAGTAGAGAGACACAAACGAAAGAGTTTGATCAGGCAGTGAGCGAGTTCGGAAGCACAGTTTTTGAGAACAACAGGAGGGACTCCATCCGGACCGTAAGCCTTCCGAGAATCAAGGCCAGAGAGGGCCTGGAAAACGTCATAATAAAGAATTCTAATTTTAGGGATGAAGTAGTCAGAGGGTGGAGGAGTAGGAGGAATATGCCCAGTATCATCCAAAGTAGAGTATGTAGCAAAGGTTTAAGCAAAGAGTTCAGCTTTAGAGAAAGAAGAGACAGCTGTGGGGCCATCTGGTTGAAGTAAAGGAGGGAAAGATGAAGAAGTAAAATTGTTGGAGATATTATTGGCTAGATGCCAGAAATCACGAGAAGAGTTAGAGTTGGAAAGACTTTGACATTTTCTATTGATGAAAGAGTTTTTAGTAAGTTGGAGAATAGATTTGGCATGATTACAGGCAGAAATATATAGGGCATGAGTTTCAGCAGATGGATGGCTACGGTACGATACTAAAAAAAATAGTTCTAGCCGAAGACTTGAAATTTTGTCCAGTCAGACCCAGGTTCTAGGAGCATCAGCTGAGAGAGTCCCAACCATAACACACTACTATGAACTGTACGGGAGAGAAGAAAATAAGTCACTTTATTTTTTAGTCAAATAATGGCCTTTTTCACTTAATTATTTTTTTACTATTTTAAATTTTTTTTGATGACCCCAAAACAACACCATATTAATAGAATAATGTTCTGAGAGTAATGTGAGTGAGTTTGAGCAACACCAAAATTTTATATTTATTTATATTTATATTTATATTTGTATATATATATATATATAAATTATTATATAACTGTACAATAACTTACAGGGGATTTTTATAATAAAAAGTTAACGTATGAGCTATAAACATTCTATTACAGTAATAGACAGTAGTCAATGATCGTTTAGTGATAGAAAATTATCTTATCTTGCTTAGTTGTTGCAGTCCACGCACTGGGCGTATAGCCCATTGGAGATTCTTGCTGTCTTTATTAAGACGATCTTTGTTGTTTTATTCAGTATATACATTCTAAATGGATATCGGCCTCAGAACCCCAGCAGCTGCTCGTTCACAGTTAAATTCCCATCATACATACATTTTCCCATGAATATGTCCCAAATTTTTCTAATAGATGCAAATTTATCACGCATACCCCTGCACTTATTACGAACACACTTGTTGGGGGTTAAACAAACCCCAGAACAAATTACATTATCACTTTATAGGGTGTGATGAACCCCAGCTAAATAGTACATCCACACTTACATGGGGTCTGAGGGCTGTATTCTTAAACCAAACTTCTGTGCCGACACACCCAACACATCCCAAAGGGGTATTCTTAAACGCCACCTCTGGGACCATCATTCCGACAAAAACAACAAATTGTCGGGCCCATCACCCCTTGTCACAAATGTTTTGTTGTGTTTATTTCATGCCTTTATTGTATGTTCAATTTGTTTTGGAGATCATTGAATATTCACAACGCTTGTGCAACCCTCCCAGAAGAGTATACAAATGAGTTAAGTGAAATAGATCAGTGCACATCAGCAGATGTGTGAGAGAACGCAGATTTCAAAGTCACCCCGACAATCTACACTGGGTGACTCTCAACCCAAGTCCAAGTCCTTCACTGCCCCACCAGCCATGATTCCTTCCTCTCTTCACTCCCCAATAAACGGTTGTAGGACCAAAGTACGTATGGAAATAGTTCGTATGCATAAAGTTCGTACGCAATTGTTCATAAGCAAATGTTCGTAAGGGATAAGTTCGTTTGAAAAAAGTATGTACGAAAAAGTTTGTACGCTAAAGTTCATATGCAGATGTTCGTATGGTACGTATGTAAGTAAGTAAAATATTCGTAACGACCTAACCTAACCTGACCTAACCTAACGCATACGAACATTTTTCTAACGAACATTGGCACGACGAACATTTAACCTTACGATTTGTTTTCCATTACGATTTTTTTCCATTACGAACTTTTGACATGACGAACTTTATACCCTACGTACTTTATCCTGACATACTTTAGGCAAACGAACTTTATCCTACGAGTTATTGCCATACGAAGTTTTTCTATACGAACTTTTGTCCGGAACCCCCAATAAACTCTACTAGGTATTTGCATATACCAATATAATGCTCTTATTTTTGTGTTTTTACACTATTCTTAAATTTTGATAACAGACCAAAATACAAGTGTCATTGTTACCAATTCCTTCTTCTTGCACAACCAGTGTTGCCAAATTACTTCTGACAAAAATGAAGGTTTAAGAATATGCACATTGTGACAACCCGACATTATTGTGGATGGGGACAGTAGTTGTCGTTGTAGTTTTAGTGAGGCTTAAGAATACGGCCCTGAGAGACCACAAACCACCATTATATGGCTCACAAGAGCACAAATGTGACAACATTTCCTTCCTTCACAAGAGCATACAGCTATTTGAAGGTACTGGGCACTTGAGCAGGCTAACAGCCAAAGCCACTCAGCGAGAATAAAAAAAACTTTAGTGTGGGGTCTGACAGACTTAGCACATTTCCTCAAAAGGTTAGTTAGGAAAGATAAAGTCCATACGTTTCACTCCGCTGGTGGTAATATAATAGTCAGCCATATTCCTCATTCTATCCATAATGCTAATATTAAGGAGGAAGAAATAATTAATAGCCAGGCTCAACCCTTACTGTTAGCCCGTATAGGAAAAGAAGTAATACCTTCCCAGGTTAACGAATTAACTGAAGATGTTCCAGTCCTTAAATTGTGGGACTTGGAAACAATAGGAATAAAATCTGAAGAGCCATAACAGGAATATCTCAGTATTAGAGAATATTATAATCAAACTGTGAAATATGAAAATAATAAATATGAAGTAGGACTTTCTTGGAAAAAAGATGCAGTTCTATTATGCACAAACTATCACATAGTAAAGAGTGAGATCAATAATCATCTAAAGAGATTAAGGAGGAATGTAGAAATACTAGTTTGTTATGACAAGATAATAAAGAGTCAGATGAAGGATTATATAGAAAAGGTAGAAGGAACACTAAATCATGAAGTGGCACATTATTCACCACATTATACAGTATTATATAGAAAAGGTAGGACCACTAAATCATGGTCACGCATTATTCACCACATTATACAGTATTATATAGAAAAGGTAGGACCACTAAATCATGGTCATGCATTATTCACCACATTATACAGTATCTAAAGATTCACCTATCACCCTTATCAGAATAGTATTTAATTGTAGCTATAAAGCCAATAATACTGAACCCAGTTTGAATGACTGCCTTTATACACGACCAAATCTACTGCACAAATTAGGGGATGTATTAATTAAATTTAGGTTAAATCCATATGCTATGTAGCAGACATCTCTAAAGCCTTTTTTAGAATAAAACTGAGGGAGGAGGATAGAGATTTCACTCAATTTATGTGGCCGGAGAACCCTTATAAAGACAGTCGCTTAATCACCTATAGGTTTAAACCAGTATTGTTCGGCTCTTGTTCAACTCCTTTCTTACTAAATAATACACTACAATATCATTTTGAGATTCCAATATCCAGAGTTATGTTAGGTTTGCTACATGGATAACTTGCAGGGAACCACTAATTCTGAAGAGGAGACTGCCAAATTATTTAATTTATCCAATAAAGAATGTAATGTAGCCAGTCTGCCTTTACAAAGATGAAATATTAACTCGCCTAAGTTAAGATCTATTATTATTATTGAGACCAGTCCTGGTTACAATCCAGCTGAGTCTCCACCAGTATTGGGGATGCTGTGGAATACTAATACTGATGAATTCAGAATTAAAACCCCAACTTTCCCGGGTGTAATACTAACTAAAAGATCCCTTTTGAGCCAGGTCTCATTATTATTGGATCCTTTGGGCTTAGTTAGCCCTATAACAATAAGAGGCAGATGTCTTCTACAAAAGGCCTGGGGAGAAAAACTTGATTGTTATACCCCACTTAATAGGGAATATATAACAGACTGGGAATGTTGAAAGGAGAATCTTATTAACATAAATACAATTCATTTCAGTAGGAAATGTATTTAGTGATACATCAAAGATTGCTTATGGAGCACCAGCTTATTATAGATGATGCTCGGCATGCAATGTAATTATGTCCCAAGCCAGACTGGCAACCCTCAAACCCTCACACCGACAACATTGCCACAAATGCAAGTAACTGCCTTAGAGCTAGCTACAAAATTAGCTCAACATATAAAGAACTTATTAAATATAGATGATGTATATGTATGGACTGACAGTGAACTCTGCCTGCATTGGACAGGGAAGAATAAATGTAAAACCCCTTACGTCAAAAACCGTGTAGGAAAGATTCTAGAGTTAGGTTCAACCTTCATTTACAACCACATACCCACCAAGGAGAATCATGCTGATATATTATCTAGAGGAACAAATATCCTCATTTATCCACAGGATAATGGTTAAAGGTTCCCTCCTGGTTAGTGAATAATAATTGGTACACTCAAAAAGTTTACACTAAACCACAATTGTCATAACACATAATAATGGATCCTATACTAATTCCTGATCCTGTAATAGATATTAATAGATTCTCCTTATTAGGTGAACTTATAACAACTACTAGTCTAGTTTTTAAATTTATGAAAAGGGATATGTCTGACCCCTTAAAATATTGGATCAGAACTATAAAGAGATAAGTATTCCAGGAAGAATACCAGCATTTAACCTGAGTTAAACCTAGTTAAAATAAAATCATTAAGTCTTTAGGCCTTTACTTAGACCAGTGGTTTTCAAACTGTGTTCCGCGGAACCCCAGGGTTCCGTGAAGGCCTTTCAAGGGTTCCGTGGCAAAAACTTAAACACGTTTGACAAAAGCTTACTTTTATTTATTTATAATTTCATATGAACAGGAATGGATAAAATTAAATATGAAAGGGATGAAATCACTTGCATTTTAGGAGAGAGAGAGAGAGAGAGAGAGAGAGAGAGAGAGAGAGAGAGAGAGAGAGAGAGAGAGGAGAGAGAGAGAGAGAGAGAGAGAGAGACTGACTGACTGACTGACTGACTGACTGACTGACTGACTGACTGACAGTACGTGAAGTGTACAGGGCTGGGATCCACGATCAGGTGGCGTAGCTGCGACCACAACCACTTACACTTCCAATCGGCGTATGACATCACTCTCCGCTGTATCCAGAAGGGGGGCTAGTCGATATCGTACGACCGATGGAGCGTGCCTAAGACGGCCATAACTTACTCTCGTAAGTTATCCTTTAATTGTTGTAAGTGGAGAATCATGAATCAGGTCCGTTCAGCGTCTGTACGCGTCCCAGTCCTACCGCTGGCTCGTAATAGCCGCCAGTACAGCCACGGGCCTCATGAGACTCGTATTGCACTGCTTTCGTGCTGTTCATTGCATTATCAAATCTTTGAGATGGAAAATTGGTTGAAATACCACACTTTACGGCCAAAGTTGCAAGGTGATAAACTTGATAACACATCTACTGATTCTACTGTGAGTAGAGAGCATGCTGAACAGACAGGTGAAGCTAGTGATGAAACACAATCCATGCATGAACTACATACCTCTACTTCTGTAACACAAGAATCAAGAGGTAGTAAATCAGGTACTGGAAATTCAAAGAAGCGCAAGTTTGATGACAGTTACATTAAATTTGGCTTCGTGTCAGTTGGAGACAAAAATGCTCCTGATGGACAATGTGTTGAATGTAATCAAGTTTTGGCTAACAGTAGCTTGAATCCTGCAAAATTGAGGCAGCACCTTGAAACAAAACACCCACAGTTAGTTAACAAACACAGTGATTATTTCGTAAGAAAACAAGATCAATTAAAGAAATGTATTGTTTCCATCAAGAAATTTGCTTACCAAGACAATAGAAAGGCACTTGAAGCCTCATACCGTGTTAGTTATCACATTGCTAGGGCTGGTGAAGCTCATACAATTGCAGAATCTTTACTAAAACCGTGCATGAAAGATGTGCTTTCCTGTATGTTAGAAGAGAAATACAGCAAGATTGTTGACACTGTACCTCTGTCAAATGACACCATATCACGCCGAATCAAAGATATGGCAGATAATTGTGAAATGGCGTTAATAAATCACATAAAAGAAAGTCCAGTGGGCTTCACCATTCAACTGGATGAATCGACTGATGTTGCAGGTTTAGCTGTCCTTCTTGTGTTTGTACGATATGTGTCAGATGAGTCTGTTCACGAAGATCTTCTATTGTGCCAAACTCTTGAGACAACTACAAGAGGTGAAGACATATTTAAGATCCTGGACACTTTCTTCACCAAAAATTATCTTAGGTGGGACCTTTGCATAGCTGTTTGTACTGACGGTGCAAAGGCAATGACAGGCCAAGTAAAGGGTGTAATTGGTCTCATCAGAAACGTTGCACCTGCTGTGGAGCATAAGCACTGTTGCCTTCATAGAGAAGCTCTCGCTGTGAAAAAGATGCCAAGAGATCTAACAGAGATACTTAATGAAGTAATCAAGGTAGTTAATTTCATTAAGGCTAGACCTCTTCATTCTCGAGTGTTTGCCTCATTGTATCAGGAGATGGGGTCCATTCACAAAACCTTGTTGTTACATACAGAGGTGCGCTGGTTATCTCGCGGTAAAATTCTTTGAGAGATGAGATTGAAGTATTTCTGAGGGAGCACAAATCATCTCTGTCAAGCCAGTTCATTGATGAAGTCTGGGTATGTAAGGTGGCCTATCTTGCAGACATATTTTTGAAGTTAAATGACCTTAACTTATCATTACAAGGTTCTGCTATCAACATTTTGAATGTTCAAGACAGAATTGAATCCTTTCTTCTTAAGATTGAGTTCTGGATTGGCTGTGTAAAGAAAAGACAGACCGAGTGTCTGCCAAATTGCCACGCATTCCTGAACGAAAACTCCTTAGAACTGGCTGACAGTACAAGAGAGTGCATGATTCTCCACTTACAACAATTAAAGGATAACTTACGAGAGTACTTTCCAAAGCAGTCAGACCCTCTGACATGGCTACGTAACCCATTCATGGATGCAGATAATGTGATGAAGCAGAACCTGCCAGTGACTGAAAAAGAACAGCTGATTGACATTTCAGCTGACCTTACTTTGAAAACTAAATACAACAAGGACTCTCTCCTTCCTTTCTGGATAAACCTATTGCATGAGTACCCGGAATTAGCAAAACGAGCATTGAAACATCTCATGCCCTTTGCAACAACATATATGAGTGAAGTAGCTTTCTCCCATTACATTGCAACAAAAAACAAAGTTAGATGCAGCACCTGATATGCGTCTGCAGTTAACAAACATAGTTCCAGACTTTGAGGGTCTCTGTTGCCAGAAACAAGCTCACCCATCACATTAAGAAAGGTAAGAATTATGTTTCTGAGTACTGAGCTTTGAATTTTCATATTTAGTCGTGTGTGTGTGTGTTTGTGTGTGTGTGTGTGTGTGTGTTGGGGGAAGGTTTCACCTACATGGGAGGAGGAGAGATTTCCATCTATATTGGGTGAGGGGGTAGTATGGGGGTACCTCCGAATGCCAGGAAGTGTGAAAGGGTTCCGTAAGTTTGAAAAGTTTGAGAACCACTGACTTAGACCAAGACAATATAATTATGTACCGAGGATGTATTGATAATGGTGATCTAGCTGAGTATACTTGTCATCCCATATTGCTTCCCAAACACCTAAACTTTACTAAATTGTTGGTGGAGGAAGCCCATAGAAATTCCCTGCCTGGAGGTGTGGCTGATACATTAGCCTATATCAGGAGGCAGTATTGGATTAGTGAAGGGAGGCAGGCTGTAAAGCATTATCTCAGATCTTGTCTAATATGTACAAGATATGAAGGTAGGCCTGTCACATATCCAGGACCTCCAGAGCTTCCATCAGACAGGGTTAAACTAATAACACCATTTCAAGTGACAGGAGTGGACTACACTGGAGCCATAATAATTACTGGAGACCTTACTCCACACAAGAAGGTGTAGGTCTGTCTGTTCACTCGTGCCTCCACAACAGCCGTACATTTGGAGGTAGTAGAAAATTTGAGGGCTGAGACTTTTATTGAGGCGTTTCGACGGTTTACCGCCTGACAATCATGTCCTCGACGTCTAATATCTGATAATGCTACTAACTTCACTGGTGCCTTTCCATTATTACTAGAAATTATTAATCATCCATCAGTACAACGAACCCTAGCCCAAAGAAAGTGCTTTTGGACATTTATTACCCCTCGAGCTCCTAAGCAAAATGGCTTCACCCAACACATGATAGGCATTGTAAAAAATTGCCTGAAGAAAATCCTTCATAGGACAAAATTAGCTCTAGAAGAACTTAAAACAGCTGTTGTAGAATTATAAAATAGAGTTAACAACCGTCCCTTGACTTATTTAGATAATTCGTCAGTAAATATAGAATCTGTAACTCCTCATTTACTCCATGGTAGAAGGCTTGATCCTATCCCTTCATTAGACATCAGGGAAGAGATGCAACATCCTACAGTAGATAACACTGCTCAACATACAACACAGGGCTTCTACACATTAACTAACCTATTAGACCTGAAATTCATTGTCCTTTAAAGGTGGGTGATATAGTCCTAATAAAGAGTGATATACACCGTTCCCATTGGTCCCTGAGGTGGGGAAAATTACTTCACTGATTTCTGATGAACATTGGGTCGTGAGGTCAGTGGAGACTAGTTCTAGGGCAAAAAAGTATGCGTACAGTGAATAAGTTAATCCCCCTAGAGGTATCCGAAGAGTTGAGAGATGATGTTATGGATGTGTGTTGTCAGACCACCACCAGATCATCTCGGCCTAAGTGTAAGGCCACCACTAAGTCGGAATCAACTTGGAGGAACCTCATCAGGGGAGGCTGCGTCACCTGAAGCACTACTTCAGTATTTGTCAGGCCCCAGTTTGTGGAGATTTACTCCGTTTCAAACCAGGAGAAGCATCACCAATTGAACGAGACTAAAATTCCCATAATAACCTGGGTGGTGCGTCCTACCCTGGGTTTATCCACCATTACACCACAGTCACCACTTTTTAGGCCTTCAGGAGTGTGAGTCAGCCCGAATCCGTGTGCATTAGGTAAGTGTATATCTTTTGAGTGGCCATTATTAAGTTATAGGACCGTAAAGCCCACACACCTAACAAGCTGGGTGAACTTCCCTTTGTTTTTATAATTAAGTTTTATTTTCACTTATTTGGGATTAGAATTCCACATGAGTTAAATAAATAAGATCTATTTTTTTCTAGGCTTATAAGTTGTTGTTTTTTTACATTAAAAGGGCACTGGCCAAGGGTACACAAAAATATGATAAAAAAAAAATCCTGCTTGTTGCCAGACCCTGCAAAGAAGACAGTAGGAGAAAAAAAGCAAGGGGTGGAGATCCAGTTAACATTAGAGGTGTCTTGACACTCCTCTTTTGAAAGAGTTTAAGTCATAGGCAGGTGGAAAAACAGACAAAGGAAGAAAGTTCCAGAGTTTACCAGTGTAAAGGCGCGGTCACACAAGCGTTTTTTTCGGCAATTATCAAGCCGATTTCATCCTGCGCCGGTGATTTTGCAGGCGGCGGCGATGGTGGGGTGGTCACACGGTGCTGGCTTGGTGCTCGCCGATATTTCGGTGAGCAGCATCATTCGGTGCTGAACCGAGCCGGAGTAGTATATAATTCATCAAAACAAAAGCGGACACATGTTGTCAAGATGGCCTCAGAGGCTCCTAAATATTTAAAGCACTTAACCTCCTCAAGCATCTCACCATTCAAAGCCATATTCATTCTCCTCCCATCCACGAGCCTTGAACATTTCATCACTTTACTCCTACTCAAATTTACTCACAGTTTCCTTCGTTCACGTACTCTTCCAAATTCCCCTACCAGTTGTCTGAATCAGTCACCAGTGCAGTATAATCCGCAAATAATAACCGATTCACATTCCATTCTCTACCCTGAATATTTACCATACATAAACCTTTACCTAACATTCTTGTATTCACCTCCCTTACAACACCATCCATGTACAAATTAAACAACCATGGAGACATCACACAAACGGGTTAGGCTCCTTACTAAAATTTCCAAACTTATTGAGGAAGAAATGAATAATAACAGTAATATAGAGTGATAGTCATTAAAATAACTTATAATGACCTCAGACCAGTCGCTATCACTCCCATTCCTAGCCTGATTTGTGAAGACTTTGTGTTTAATTGGGCCTATCCCAAAATTGTTAAAAACACAGATACTCAGCAGTGCGGCAACATTGAATCTACCTCTACTTCCCATTGCCTAGTCAGTCTTCTTGATTTTATCCTCAGTCACCTGGACAAACGCAACACCTCCCTTGCCCTTGCCTTTATAGACTTCAAAAATGCGTTTGACCTTGTAGATCACACTGTTCTGCTCAATAAAGTGATAGATACAGGACTCAACCCTAACCTGACGGCGTGGCTAGCAGACTTCCTCACAGATCGTCGACAAGCCGTCCGTTATCAAGGCGCTGTGTCCTCCCTCAAACACCTGACCTGGGGGATGCCTCAGGGGACCAAGATGGGTCCACTGTGCTTCCTGGTGTTAATTAATGATGCACTCACCGACACCCAGCATCGGTGGAAATATGTGGATGACTGCACTGTCGGAATCCCCGTAAACAACAGGACGCCAGATTATTCAACACTGCAAGCCACCCTAGACAAACTGCAGGTGTGGGCACAACTCAACAACGTGTCCATCAACCAATCTAAGACCGTGGTGATGCACGTCAGCACGTCTGTAGAGGAAGTGGCACCCCACCAGCTCACAATTAGCCCCCACCCGCTTCAAATAGTCCCTACATTCAAACTGCTTGGAGTCACTCTGGACAACCATCTCAGATCACTGGGGACACCGTCAGACGAGTTGAAAGCAGTGTACACCTCGTTCATCCTCCCTAAGCTCGTCTATGCCAGCCCAACATGGTCCTCATCACTTAACATCACTCAGTCAAAACAGCTTGAGAGAGTACAGAGGAGGGCTTGCAAAGTCATCCTTGGCCCTGCTTACATCGACTATGACAATGCAGTGGTCACACTCAACTTGCCCAGACTCACCACTACTTACGAACATGCACTTAGAAAATTCGGCGCTGGGCTACTACAAATTCCTCGTCATCGGCACCTCCTTCCACCTGAAGCACCACATCAAAGAACCACCCGATACCAAAACTTACTGGTTCTTGTGAAAGCCCGCACTGAACAATATCGGTTGAGTGCGATTCCCATCATAGTGCGTGGGATTAATTCCTGAACCCATGTCTATCCTAGAGTTAATTTTTACTTGTTTGTATTTACCTAGTTGTATTTTACAGGATTCGAGCAGGGCTCATTATGTCCTGTCTCCATATCTATATTTATCCAATTTTTCCTTCAATGTATGCACACTGGGTGCTGTGACAACTTCTTCACTCAAACCATTCCAAATATCCACCGTTCTATGAGGAAAACTGTACTTCTTAACATCCCTCAAACACTGACTCTTCACAATCTTCTTTGAATGCCCTCTCGTTCTCCTGTCCACACCTCCAGTTACCGTCACCAAATTCTGTCTGTCAATCTTCTCTATGTGATTTACCATTTTGTACATCGTAATCAGATCTCCTCTTTCTCTTCTCTCCTCCAATGTTGGCAAACTCATTTCTCTCAATCTCTCTTCGTAGGTTAAATTTTTCAATTCCGGCACCATCTTTGTAGCTATTCTCTGAATTCTTTCTAACTTCCTTATGTTTTTCTTCATGTGTGGTGACCACACCACCACTGCATATTCCATCTTGGGGCATATCATGGTGAGTGTGTGAGTGTGAGTGTGAGTGTGTGTGCGTGTGCGTGTGCATGTGCGTGTGCGTGTGTGTGTGTGTGTGTATGTGTGTGAGTGTGTGCGTGTGTGTACTTGTGTGTGTGTATGTGTGTGTGTGTATGTGTGTGTGTGTGTGTATGTGTATGTGTATGTGTGTGTGTACGTGTGTATGTGTGTACGTGCGTGCACGTGTTTGGCAATTTTTTTATTCTCATGTCACCCTCTCCCCAATGTATATTTTCAGTCGCAAGACTGCCTTTTCAATAAACCGTTTATTATTATTATTATTATTACATACATACACATACACATACATACATACATACACACACACACACACACACACACACAGCTTTTACATATATGGACGAGGAAATGTTGAAGAAACTGATCGTGTCTATGATTCGTCCGCAACTTGAATATGCCACGTTGGCGTGGTCCCCACACAAAAAGAAAGATATAACAAGAATTGAGAGAATTCAAAGAGCAGCAACAAGACTGGCTCCAAGTCTAATAAATCTAACTTATGAGGAAAGATTGGATAAGTTGGGACTGATCTCATTAGAAAAAAGGAGAGAAAGGGGAGACTTGATAGCGGTGTATAGAACAATGAATGGAATGGATAGACTTGACAGGGATGATTTGTTTGTGTGGGACACAAGAAATACAAGGGGACATGGTAAGAGACTGAAGAAGACAAGGTGCTTGCAAGACGTCAAAAAATATAGTTTTCCATACAGATGCATTGATACTTGGAATGGACTGGATAGTGAGACGGTGGAAGCGAGGTGTGTGCATGAATTTAAAGCTAAAATTGATAAAGAAAGATATGGAGACGGGACCCCACGAGTGTGAGCTCATTTCCTGTAAACTACAACTAGGTAAATACAACTAGGTAAATACACACACACACACACACACACACACACACACACACACACACACACACACACACACACACACACACACACACAAACAAACAAACAAACAAACACACACACACACACACACACACACACACACACACACACACACACACACACACACACACACACACACACACACACCCACAAACATATTTGACATCTCCACTACATATCCGATAATTGCCCTGCACCCCTCGACATCCTGACCTTTCTTCCACTTCACACCCATCACGAGGTCAGGTCAAGTTGTCAAGTGTCTCCTTCACCTACAACTTTGTAAAAAAATAGCCGTCAGCCTGTGGACCAATATGGACTTCTCGCATGCGATGGGTTAAACACACTTTTAAAACAATAGAAACATATTTAAACACATAAAAGATATTGAGAGAGAGCAGGAGCAATGGGAGACATGCGGAACTGAGACAGAGCAAGGCGAGCAACGAGATGCTTTTAGAGGAGCCAATCAGCAGCCGAAAAAACCATACCGACGCTCTGATTGGCTGAATCAGTACATATGGCTTTTCTATCGTGACACGCGAGATTTAAATTCATAAACAATGTTGCGGAATGCCACGAAATGACAAAAATATACGCGGTATCAAAATTAATAGGTCTTACAGAAAAATGCGCGAAATACTGGGACCGTGAAAACTGAGCCGCGATATAACGGGGTACCATTGTCTTTGTTTCCCTCACCCTAAAACCCCGCTTTCCCAAGTGGTCCCCAAGCTTGTTGGTTATAAGGGAAAAGAAAAACAACAATAGGTGTATTGGCTTAAACTGCAATTTTACCAATGCTTTCTATGAACACAAATAGCAGGTTGTGCCAGGTGCAGACGCTATATTCTTCCATAGCCACACGCAATTTTCTTCCCTAGCTTCTATCCTACGAATTAGTATGTGTTGGTGCGTTTATGATTATCAGTGCATTACACATTCTTTATTATAAATATGAAGTCGTACATACTATAAATAGTGTACTCAACACATCTGTGAAGATTTCAGGCAGTGCTCACCATTATTTACCTTGAAAAAAGTCTTTGAAGTTATGTTTGATTATGTTATGTTAGGTTGGTTAGGTTAGGTTAAGTTATGGTTAAGTTAAGGTTGTTAGGTTAGGTTAAGGTTATGTTATGGTTAGGTGGAGTTAGGTTAGGTTCGGTTCAGTTAGGTTCGGTTATATAAGATTTTTACATTTTATTACCTAAAAGTTAGGGTTCTTAACCTTAGATTTTTTCTGAATTTGGGTAATAAAATTTTTAAATCTTATATAACCAGGCCAGTCGCAACAAAGCAAGCAAACCAAGCAATTGCCTAGGGCCCCGAGCTGGCTTGGGGCCTCCAGACAACAACTGGTTATGAATTGAATGCTCATGAATTGAAATTGAATTTCAGTCCACTCCAGATGATACTTTCAGAAGAGACTTCTTTCTGCCCTTGGTTGACACAGCCCTCAGAAGCCTGGGTGACAGGTTTTCAAGATTGAAAGGTGTTTATGACCTTTATGACTTTCTCTTCTCAAAGGATAACATGAAGCAGACCATAAAGAATGGAAAGCTTCATGAGTGATGCAAGAAATTGGAACAAACCCTCCATGACATTGATGCAGATGACTTGGCACTTGAGATCAATTAATCTCTACATTTTTCCAGACCATGTAGCCACCTGCCCATTTGACATGCTTAATTACATATACAATGAGAAGCTGCTGGATTTGTACAGTAATTTAACCATTGCCTTGCGTATACTTCTGACTCTCCCTGTGTCAGTGGCTTGAGGTGAGAGGAGCTTTTCAGTTTTGAAGCTGATAAAAACGTACACAGGAGGTCCACGATGGGCCAAGAGAGGCTCACAGGACTGGCACTTATGTCAATTGAGCGTGATGTTCGCCGGTCCTTGGACATGGAGGGCATTGGGGTTGCCTTTGCTGAAGCCAAGGCTCGCAAAAAGCAGTGTTAGGTATTTTTGCACATGATGGCCTTAAAGGTTAATCTTATGTGTGTGTGTGTGTGTACTCTTATTTATGTTGGATTTTAAAATTATTACGCAACTTGAATGTGAAAATGTATATGTAAACATGTAAACAATATTTTATTGATAAAAAGCGCGGGTGAACGTAAACATTATGTCTATGCTGTGGTTCCTGTAGGCTTTGGGCGGGCGGGACGAAGTTAGTGAGGCATAAGTATTTTTTTTGGGGGGTGGTCGGTTTGTGTCCATTTTGCTTGGGGCCCTCAAATGCCTTGAAACGGCCCTGTATATAACCAAACCTAGCTGAACCGAACCTAACCTAACCATACCTTAACATAACCTAACATAACTTCAAAGACATTTTGCGAGGTAAATAATGGTGAGCGCCCCCTGAAACCTTCATAGATGTGTTGAGTACACTATGTGTAGTATGTAGGGAAAGAGAAAAAGGAAAGGGCAGAAGGTCTTATTCTGCATTTTTACCACATATCCTAATGCAACGTAAAAAAAAAAATCCAATTTTTTTCTGTAATTCAGCGCCATAACTATTTAAGGTGATCTGAACAAGTTTCTGAGGTTGAATTTGCAGTGCATTATAAAGGTAAGGAGATAATCGAGTGGTTAAGGAAACGAATATTTACCTTATCCCTGATAAGGTTCAACATGAAGTAATATAACACTCAGAACATTTCAACAAATTCCACAAAGCATAGGTGTTCTTACTGAAGGAAGGTTGGGTAATTTTGGGGGGTTGGTCATAAACTTTAGGTGGTGGTTAACCCCACCACAACACCCCAACCCCCATTTTAAATTTCCTTCCACCATCTCCAACATGTCCAAATGTCCCGGTTGAATATCTATCCCTGATGCCTTCTACACATTCAGTACAAGTGTGTGTGTGTGTGTGTGTGTGTGTGTGTGTGTGTGTGTGTGTGTGTGTATGTGTATGTGTGTGTGTGTGTGTGTGTGTGTATGTGTATGTGTGTGTGTGTGTGTGTGTGTGTGTGTGTGTGTGTGTGTGTGTATGTGTGTGTGTGTATGTGTGTGTGTGTGTATGTGTGTGTGTGTATGTGTGTGTGTGTATGTGTGTGTATGTGTGTGTGTGTGTGTGTGTGTGTGTGTGTGTGTGTGTGTGTGTGTGTGTGTGTGTGTCAGGTATTCTTCTTCTTGGGAATTTGATGGGGCCGTGCAGGGTGTGGTGCCACAGCCTCTAGTGCCCCAAAAGTGCATGTTGTAGAGGATTGTTTACCTTAGTGATAGTAAAGAGGCTAGGGAGCATAACTCATAAGGGTGCCTCTTCTCAGTGCATCTCTCTCATAGTTGTCATAACCATTTTTAAACGAGTTGATGCAAGGACTACACACAACAGTTTCAGGTAAACTGTTCCACCAGTTAACAATCCTTGCATCAAAGAAGTTACCTCTCTTATGGGTCCTGAATCGAGTCTTCTTAAGCTTAAAACTGTGTTCTCGCGTAGCAATGTTCCCATGGTTGGATGCAAGCTGGAAGAATTGGGTATAGTCAACATTTTCATAACCATGTAGAATCTTGTAGGTCTCCAGCAAGTCCCCCCTGACTCTTCTTGCTTCCAGTGTAGTAAGACCCAGAGATGAGTAGGTGGATCAGATCCTGTTAAGTTGTGTCAGGTACTTACCCTTGTTGTTGTTTTGGGCCAGGACGATCCTTGGGGTGGTATGTGCCTTGGTGGAGTCCTGTGAGGGTATCACAGGCAGGAAAGCTGTCCTGTCTTCTTTATTAAGGCGCAGGTGAGGCAAATGCTGGCGTGGCTTGATCTTGATCTTGATGTCACAGGTGACTTGAAATTTCCTCCAAGTCAGGCCTTTATATCGGCAGCTCCTGTGAGGGGAATAAGGGAAAAAAAAAGGAAAGTACACAGAAAAAAAGAAACTAAATAAATCAAAGATGCATACTCTAATTACATGCCCTAATCTCTCTTGATCTTGATCTTGATCTTGATGTCACAGGTGACTTGAAATTTCCTCCAAGTCGGGCCTTTATATCGGCAGCTCCTGTGAGGGGAATAAGGGGGGGAAAAAAAAGAGGAAAATACACAGAAAAAAAAGAAACTAAATAAATCAAAGATGCATACTCTAATTACATGCCCTAATCTCTCAATCTCGCATACCACATTTTCTCCAGGAACTCTTTCACCGCATCAATCATCCGTTCACTCGTCTCCTCACACAGTCCTAGCAACAACGCCATCCATTCCCTTCCAGTTCTTTCAGTCACCTCATTCATTTCACGTCCCATTTCTGCCAGAATCACACGCATCATTTCCATTCTGTCACGGTCATACTTCTCGCATTCTAGTACTACATGCTCTACCGTCTCATCCTCTCCCATATCACACATCTGGCACACTTTGCTGCGGGACTCTGACCATCTGTAGTTCCTTGCATTCACATCCATACACTGTGCCCTAGCTCGGAAGAGAAGATCACCACCCAGGCTTCCATCATACCACCTTACATACATTGGGGCCTCTTTCGTTCGTTCTTTCGTTCCATCTCAGTCTTCCACTTACTTAGTCCCACACCTTTCACTGTTTTGTCTATCTCGCTTTTCCACCTTTTCACATCCCACTCTAACCCTTCTCTACTTCTGTTCATCACCTTCCATTCATACAACCATTCTCTCCCTTCACAAAATTTATGCACCCACCTAACGAGCATGCCACTCCTGTCTACCATGTTCAGACATTTCTTCTCCCATTTACTCCTCCTTACATTCCACAAATACACCTTCCGTGCAATTCTTGTATTCTCCATTCGTTCCAGCCTAACTTTATATCTCAAAGTTGCCTTTATCTGTCTCTCCCTGAACGTACTCCATCCCATGTCACCTCTCAAAGCTTCTACAGCTGCATACCTTGGTGCATTCAGTGCCATTCTTGCTACTCTATTCTGCCCTACTTCCAACTTGTCTCAATCTGGCTTGATCTTGATCTTGATCTTGATGTCACAGGTGACTTGAAATTTCCTCAAGTCGGGCCTTTATATCGGCAGCTCCTGTGAGGGGAATAAGGGGGGAAAAAAAAGAGGAAAATACACAGAAAAAAAAGAAACTAAATAAATCAAAGATGCATACTCTAATTACATGCCCTAATCTCTCAATCTCGCATACCACATTTTCTCCAGGAACTCTTTCACCGCATCAATCATCCGTTCACTCGTCTCCTCACACAGTCCTAGCAACAACGCCATCCATTCCCTTCCAGTTCTTTCAGTCACCTCATTCATTTCACGTCCCATTTCTGCCAGAATCACACGCATCATTTCCATTCTGTCACGGTCATACTTCTCGCATTCTAGTACTACATGCTCTACCGTCTCATCCTCTCCCATATCACACATCTGGCACACTTTGCTGCGGGACTCTGACCATCTGTAGTTCCTTGCATTCACATCCATACACTGTGCCCTAGCTCGGAAGAGAAGATCACCACCCAGGCTTCCATCATACCACCTTACATACATTGGGGCCTCTTTCTCTCTGTACCATTCCAAAGTCTTCTTTCGTTCCATCTCAGTCTTCCACTTACTTAGTCCCACACCTTTCACTGTTTTGTCTATCTCGCTTTTCCACCTTTTCACATCCCACTCTAACCCTTCTCTACTTCTGTTCATCACCTTCCATTCATACAACCATTCTCTCCCTTCACAAAATTTATGCACCCACCTAACGAGCATGCCACTCCTGTCTACCATGTTCAGACATTTCTTCTCCCATTTACTCCTCCTTACATTCCACAAATACACCTTCCGTGCAATTCTTGTATTCTCCATTCGTTCCAGCCTAACTTTATATCTCAAAGTTGCCTTTATCTGTCTCTCCCTGAACGTACTCCATCCCATGTCACCTCTCAAAGCTTCTACAGCTGCATACCTTGGTGCATTCAGTGCCATTCTTGCTACTCTATTCTGCCCTACTTCCAACTTGTCTCAATCTGGCTTGATCTTGATCTTGATCTTGATGTCACAGGTGACTTGAAATTTCCTCAAGTCGGGCCTTTATATCGGCAGCTCCTGTGAGGGGAATAAGGGGGGAAAAAAAAGAGGAAAATACACAGAAAAAAAAGAAACTAAATAAATCAAAGATGCATACTCTAATTACATGCCCTAATCTCTCAATCTCGCATACCACATTTTCTCCAGGAACTCTTTCACCGCGTCAATCATCCGTTCACTCGTCTCCTCACACAGTCCTAGCAACAACGCCATCCATTCCCTTCCAGTTCTTTCAGTCACCTCATTCATTTCACGTCCCATTTCTGCCAGAATCACACGCATCATTTCCATTCTGTCACGGTCATACTTCTCGCATTCTAGTACTACATGCTCTACCGTCTCATCCTCTCCCATATCACACATCTTGATCTTGATTTTGATGTCACAGGTGACTTGAAATTTCCTCCAAGTCAGGCCTTTTTATCGGCAGCTCCTGTGAGGGGAATAAGGGGGAAAAAAAAGGAAAGTACACAGAAAAAAAGAAACTAAATAAATTAATCAAAGATGCATACTCTAAGTACATGCCCTAATCTCTCAATCTCGCATACCACATTTTCTCCAGGAACTCTTTCACCGCGTCAATCATCCGTTCACTCGTCTCCTCACACAGTCCTAGCAACAATGCCATCCATTCCCTTCCAGTTTTTTCAGTCACCTCATTCATTTCACGTCCCATTTCTGCCAGAATCACACGCATCATTTCCATTATGTCACGGTCATACTTCTCGCATTCTAGTACTACATGCTCTACCGTCTCATCCTCTCCCATATCACACATCTGGCACACTTTGCTGCGGGACTCTGACCATCTGTAGTTCCTTGCATTCACATCCATACACTGTGCCCTAGCTCGGAAGAGAAGATCACCACCCAGGCTTCCATCATACCATCTTACATACATTGGGGCCTCTTTCTCTCTGTACCATTCCAAAGTCTTCTTTCGTTCCATCTCAGTCTTCCACTTACTTAGTCCCACACCTTTCACTGTTTTGTCTACCTCGCTTTTCCACCTTTTCACATCCCACTTTAACCCTTCTCTACTTCTGTTCATCACCTTCCATTCATACAACCATTCTCTCCCTTCACAAAAATTTATGCACCCACCTAACGAGCATGCCACTCCTGTCTACCATGTTCAGACATTTCTTCTCCCATTTACTCCTCCTTACATTCCACAAATACACCTTCCGTGCAATTCTTGTATTCTCCATTCGTTCCAGCCTAACTTTATATCTCAAAGTTGCCTTTATCTGTCTCTCCCTGAACGTACTCCATCCCATGTCACCTGTCAAAGCTTCTACAGCTGCATACCTTGGTGCATTCAGTGTCATTCTTACTACTCTATTCTGCCCTACTTCCAACTTGTCTATCTCCTTTTCACTCCATGCAATCACTTCCATACCATACATTACACTCGGAACAGCCACACTCTTCCATATCTCTCGCAACACGTCATATTTACTCGCTCTCATTCTTGCTGCACTCCCTAGTCTGCCAACTCACTGATTCACCATACTAATCTTTTCATTCTTAGCCTTCTCACATCCATTTGGGCTCATCCATATCCCTAGATACTTGTACTCACATACTTGCTGCAACTCTTTCACTCCAAGTCTCCATGTAGCATCCCTCTCATCTTCTGATCTATTCACTATCATTACCTTACTTTTTTCACAACTAAAATTCACTCCAAAATCTCTTCCATACTCATCTACCACATTTAATAAGCTTTGTAGCTCCTCTGCAGACTCACTCATTAAGACTACATCATCTGCATATAACAACATGCATACCTTGTCCCTCCCGACACTCACTCCAGCATTCATTCTTCTCAACCTGACTGCTAGTTCTTCTGTGTACATACTAAACAAGATTGGTGACAGAATACATCCTTGCCTGACTCCTTTCTCACTCTTCACCCATTCTGTCTCTATATTCCCTAGTTTGTATCTAGCTTTGGTCCCAACATACATACTCCTGACAATTTTGACTATTTTTTCACTTAGCCCAACCTTTTCTAAAACTCTGCAAAGCATTTCTCTATTTACCCTGTCGTAAGCTTTCTCTATATCTAGAAATCCTAAATACAGCTTGCCTCCCTCATTCTTTTTTCTTGCAATCATTTCATTCACGACAAATACATTATCTTCTGCTCTTCTGTCCACTCTGAAACCATTTTGCTCTTCACCCAGTACTCTTACTCTCTCAATCCATTTACACAATCTGTCATTCAACACAGCACAGAAGACTTTGCCTACTGTGTTCACAAGGGCAATTGGCCTATAATTCTTCAACTCATTCTTACTCTTGTATCCTCCCTTATGAATTAGTGTCACTCTACATTCATTCCACTTTCTCGGCACCTTCTCTTCTTCCCACACTTCGTTGAATAGCTCAGTCATTCTATCAATCATAACCTCACCACCATTCTTATAAAGTTCATATGGGATATCATTTGGTCCTGCTGCCTTACCATTCCTCTGTCTTTTCACACATTTTTCAACCTCTTCCCTGCTGATCCTTTCATTCAACTCATTCGAATCCTTTCCTTCCAGTGTCAAGCACCCTTCTCTCACTTCCAATACCTCATCTACACCTATGTTTTCCCAAAACTCTTTTATTAACTCCCTGATTTCATTCTTATCTGTAATACATTTGCCATTCACTTTCAAGCTTTCGACATTTTCACTGTCTGACATGCTTTCCCCTCTCATGAATCTGTACCACTCACGCCCTCTTTCCATTCCCTTCTCCCTCAAGGCTTGAATAGCATTCCTTTCACACTGCACTTTCGCATCTCTTATCTTTCGCTTCGTCAATCGTTGCTGTTTCATATACGTCATCCATACATTCTGGTATTCACCCTCAGCCTCTTCACCATCATGTCTCCTTTTCTTTAACACCCTACACTGTTTGTTTAACCTCTTACGTTCCCTTCTCGCATCCCTAATATCATCATTCCCCCACGGCTTGTTCATTCTCTTTCTTCCAGTCATTCTTACAAACCCTATCTTACTAGCCCCAGCACTTCTCACATTTTCAGTCAATCTCTCATTCAGTTCATCTACACTCTCTAAGCTCCCCGTGTCCCACATTTTTTCACTCAGGCATACTTGAAAATTCTCCCAGTTAGCGTCCCTCAGCCTCCATTTCTTCTTCTGCACCTTCCTTTTCTTTTCATTCTTACCTCCCACCATAAGCATGTTGTGATCTGACACAATATCAATCATCCCGTCTTCATCTATCCACATCCGATTAACACTTTCACGCATCTTTCCATTCATTAACACAAAATCGATCGCAGACTCCTGATTCCTTGCACTCCAAGTCACACGTCCCTCTGCTAACGTCTCATTTAGATTTTCTAGATTCATTTCATCCATGAACTCTGCAAGCATCTCACCAATCCGATTCACTGGCTCACCAAGCATACCTAAATGTGCATTCATATCCCCCATCACCATCACTCTTTCTTCAACATGTTCTCTTACAATCTTCTTTATAATCTTATACTTCATGCTGTTCTCCCTTCTTGCTCTTTCACCCTCAACTGTCATGTACACCACAATCATTATCATTCTTTCACTTCTACCCTGCTGACCGATGTGTTCTACTCTTACAGCTAACACATCCTCACTCATGGCACTGTTTCCTACATCTATCTCATCAACCTTAAAATCCCTTTCTTTCCTGTGAAGGAAGGCTACGCCTCCTCCCAGTGTTTCCTGTTTTTTACGTCCCTTTCCAATCATTACATACTCACTACTGTCCATTCTTAATTCATCCCTCAAGCGTGTTTCAGTCACTCCAACCACATCCAATTTCCATTCATTCAGCTCCTTGCATGCATCCTCAAACTTTCCGATGCCCCATCCTCTCACATTCACACATCCAACCTTCATACAGTTCATCGCTTGGTAGGTGTCTTCTCTTCTTCCTTTACCATTCATTCTATACTGTTGAGGCTGCCGGTCCATCTCCTGTTCCAATCGCGTCTCAGTCACACCTAACCTAACCTTTGGTTTTCCGGCCTTCCATTCTCTCGTACTCACGCATCCATACCATACTGCACTCTCATTCTCATTGCTCTGTCACTCACTCACTGCCTCCCATGTAGCCTGCCTAGTTTCCTGGAGCACTTTGGATGCCCTCACCCACTCTGCCAGCCTGTCACCTAGCTTCCTGCTTCCTTCCATGTTTAGATGGACCAAGTCCTGGCTAAACATGTTACCATTCAACTCCTTGTCTAGGTCCAGGAAACTCACACCTATGTCGTCCTCCTTCATCAGGTCTACCTTCATCCTCCCCAGCTCCCTGTGTACCTTCCTATTTACCTCTCTCCTCAACCTCTCATACCCCAGCGACTCTCTCGGCCTCCTCATGATCCCCACAACCGCCACTCTTAGATCCTTCCTGCCCTCTTTTATCTCCTTAACTCCTTCAATCAGGAGTTTTGCCGTCTTCTCTGGTCCTAACTCACCCAAGCTATTCCCTCCTCCTTAGATGACCAGCGTGCCTGACTCCATCTCTGCTACACTCTGCTTTGCCTCAGCTAGAATATCCTGGATGCCCTTCCCCCTGAGGCAGGCAACCTTACAGGATTCCTCCCCAGCAACTACAAGTCCTGCTGCCTACCTTATCATGCTATCTCCTACCACTGCCACTGGTACTTTCCTTCTCCTCCTCACTCTCCTCACCTCAGTCACCCTCCTCTCTACATCTTCTACAGCAACCACTGGCCTCTCCTTAGCCTTCACTCCTTGCCCTTCCTTAGGCACCATCCTCTCTACATCCTCACCAGCAACCACTGGCCTCTCCTTAGCCTTCACTCCTTGCCCTTCCTTAGGCACCATCCTCTCTACATCCTCACCAGCAACCACTGGCCTCTCCTTAGCCTTCACTCCTTGCCCTTCCTTAATCCGCCTGCATCCCCAACATCACCCTCAACAGAGACCTGCTGCACCACTACCTCCCTCTCCTCCTCTGGCTTACCCATACTAGCCTTCCTCTTCATTTTCCTCACATCATCACACAGAATCTTCATCTCCTTCTTCACCTCTCTCATTTCTAACTCTAAAGCTGTACTCCGACTCTTTAGTTCACACACCTCACACTCCAGGCGGGCTGGGGTGTGCACAACCTTCCTGCCATACAGGCAGTTAGGACATTCTAGGTACACTTCACTCCCCACACTCACATTCAAAATACTGTCACTCTTACCTTGACTCGTCCCGTCCATAGCTCCGGCCATTCTTAAAACACTAAAAAGAACACACTCACTACAACACAGGATTACTCTAATCAACAACAAAACTTTGTAGGCCGTGTTGGGGGAGCCTTTGTTTACACTGTAACACTAGATTCACTTATCTTACTTTTTTCCCTTGCTCCTCGGACACTACGCCTTTCTACCACAATACACACTTACTACATATACTCACGAGTAAAATACCGACCTCTAGTCAACCACCTGTTAGATAAAAACATCTATTTAACCACAGGAAACTGTACCATTCCAAAGTCTTCTTTAGTTCCATCTCAGTCTTCCACTTACTTAAGCCGCATTTTTGTCGTCCACGCGCGGGATTGGGTTTCGAAGACCGTCTTGGGCCGATCAGTGGCCACCACAAAAACACTTTTTCTTGACTTGGTGCCGAAATATTATTATCTGGCTTACAAACTTTCCTAAAAACTTTATTAAAAGTAAAACATAGCTACTGTACATTTATTTGAAATCATTTGGCGACATTAATTTCCTTTTTGTTATGGTTGCCGAAATTAATGTCAGCGCCGAAAATAATCCTACACAGTACATAACCAAAACTGAGCTGCATAATCTAGGTGGGGTCTAACTAGCGCTAAATATAATCTCAGAATGACCTCAGAACTTCTATTTGTCACATACCTACCAAAAAAATCCCAGTATCTTTCTATTTATCCATGTCTAACTATAATTCACTTCCCTTGGGCGCAAGTCACTGCTTACTTGAACTCCCAAAAGTCCCTCTCACTATATGACCTTCCTAAAGTAGTCATTTAATGTGTAGTCTACAGACCTATTACCGGTAAAGGTTCGTAAGACGACCTATTCGATATCTCCTTACCTTTAGTATGCACTGCAAATTCAACCTCAGAAACTTCTAAACATTACCTCGAACAGTTATTCCGCTTAATTACAGAAAAAAATACAATTTATTTTAGGTTACGTTAGGTTTGGTTAGGTTACGTTAGGTTAGGTTTGGTTTGGTTTGGTTAGGTTACGTTAGGTTTAGTTTGGTTTGGTTTGGTTAGGTTAGTTTTGGTTAGGCTCATTTAACTGCAGCTCTGGGAAGGTTATGCTAACAAAGTTATCTTATTCGGTATGGTTTAAGTGTTTACTTTGTGATTCTACCTCACCAGATGGGAATCTGCTTCTCTTTGCGGTGATGGTAGAGGCGTCCATGGCGTTGTCTCTTACCTGCGTCATGGCTGCTCCGGAATGTTCTGGTGCAGGTGCCATCAGGAGTGGAGTGTTGGTGGCATCCAAGAGGCCCAGTTCAGGCCCTCCCGTATTCGCCGACATACGGGGCGGACGGCGGCGCCATGATGAGCAGTCACTGTTACTCACTCTTCGTGTATACTTAAGCCGTATGTCCTTGGACGTGACAAGGTCGGATCAGCTGAGATAAGTCAATAATTGTAATAATAACAAGAGTTTGAAGGCTTACGACATGTACTGCTGCTTGGTCTTGGTCTTCTGCTGAAAGGGTTTGAGGTGAAGAACAAGAACTTCCAGTCATCTGTGTTTGGTGCCTTCCTACAGGGGGACACACTTGAATCCTGTTATGCCATTGTAGCCAAGGTGAGGCAGAATTAAGTTGACCACAAGCCTTGTTTCAGACTCATTATTATTATCATTGACGTATTTTTGTCGTCCCTCAGCCAGTATCCTTTTAATGGTAAAACAAACAAAATATAATGATAATAATAATAATTATCAGCTTTCTGTGTTAGTTTTTCTCATTATTTTAAGTGATTATTAGAACAATTTTGTTATATTAAGAAAATATAGCCTCGTGATATATACACAAATTGTGATATAAACCTTAATATTGCTTAGATATATTAAGTTATTTTTTATTTCCATCTAATACTATCAACTATGGTAAGTGTTAGGTTAAGTTAGGTTAGGTTAGGTGCACAGGAGCTGCTTTGTGTAGGTCAACCAGCCTTTTGCCGCCTCCTTATGTTCTTATGTTCATATGTTCTAATGTTCTTATGTTTTTATGTTCTTATATTCTTATGTTGTTATGCCATTATGTTCTTATGTTAGGTTAGGTTAGGTTAGGTTCTTATGGTCTTATGTTCTTCAGGTTGCCAATCACTGGTTAGACGTGTTATTCAGCAAAGCAGCGAACATGCCACACTCGGAACTCTTTGAACTCATCTCAGAGAACAGATCAATGAGAAGGAAGTTAGAGGATTACGGACAACAGAAATCCACGTCTATATCTACCGCTCAGAGACTTGCAGAGTTCCTTGGATGGTGAAAGATGTGGGTCTAAGCTGTCAGTATATTATATCCAGAAAACCTGAAGGAGCCCCAGTTACACAAAGGTTAGTTTTTGTAATGTAATAATAATAATAATAGACGGTTCATTTGAAATTGCAGCCATAAGCCATAAAGGTTGGTTATTATGTGTATGGTTCTATTAGTTTATTTATTTTTTATATACATTATTCCTATTTCTGTATATTATTCCTATTTTTATAACACACTATTCATATTATTATACACACTATTCATATTTTCATAGATACACTATTTGTATACACACAGTATTTTTGTACACACACTATTCCTATTATTATTGTATACATTATATTCCTTTATTTTTTTATACACACACTATGAGACAAGTAAGTGACAAGGCTGGCTGTGTATCTATCCATCTATCTATCAATCTATGTATCTTATCTTTCCAGAGCCATTCCCCTCAACATCTTCCAGACAGAGCCTTCGGTGATGCATTATTAGCTGCGTCGTTGGCTCAAGGATCCGTCCAACTTTGATATCAGGAACATACTAGACTGAAACTACTACATTGAAAGGCTGTCAGGCACTATTATGAAGATTATTACTATACCTGCAGCTCTACAGGTTAGTTTAAATCTTTTCATACCTCTATATATCTGACTTAAAGGAATTATAATAAGCAAGCATAGTGTTAAAAAAAAATAGTACAAGTAGAATAAAAGGAAGAAATAGAAAAAAATAATTATAAGAAGAGAAGAAGGAAGGAAGGAAGATTTTTAAATGAGACAGAGAGAGAGAGAGAGAGAGAGAGAGAGAGAGAGAGAGAGAGAGAGAGAGAGAGAGAGAGAGAGAGAGAGAGAGAGAGAGAGAGAGAGATGGGAATTAGAATAAGAATAAGTACAATGATAAAATATAATACAAATTTATTACATACCACAAACGGAGTTGAGAATCCGGAGAGAGAGAGAGAATTAGAATTAGAATAAGCACAATGATAGATAATATATTACAAATATATTACAGGGAGTTAAGAATCCGGTCCCTCGAGTACCTCACCCCAATTGGCTCCACAAGAAATAGATGGCAAGAACAGATTCCTTCAAACAGAAAAGAATCACTGACATGTTCTCTGTCGTCCCTAAACCTACACACCAACCCAAACCTCAGAGTGTAGAGGACGATGTGAGTATTGATGTGTGGCGGGTGTTGTGATGTGTTGTGTTATGTAAAAAAAAATGTACTATATATCTAACATAAAATCGGCTTTGAATTTATGAAAGAAATCTATTAAGGCTGTGTGAAATTTAAATACAGACTCATATATTAACTGTAAAAATGTTGATAAAAAAAATTATATATCTAGCTCTGGCTTTATGGGTTTCAAAAATATTAATATAATCACCATTTTTATTATTTTCTTTGTAGTCGGAAGATCTTTTTGCCTCCCAAGACGTACCCGATATAGAAGAATCCATGTCAGTGTCGCCAAATGAACAGTACAAAAAACCCTTCGGCCCGACTGTTACAAGCAAGCGTAAAAGACCACAAGACCAGCTCAACTTAGACACAAATAACCTGAATAAAAGCTGGAGAGATTCATTAGGCAATCCTCCTAAGATGGGCGATTCTAAGGTACAGTTGATTAAGGTCTATTAATTATAGGTAAGGACATCAAAAATAATAATAATAATAATAATAATAAATAAGTAAAGTAAAGTTTAGATACGTGAATATACTACTTCATATTGACAAACTTTAATCTCTAAGGTAGAGTAATTGTGTCTTTTCATTATAGTTAAGATGAATTAATATACTTTTTTTATATTGACAAACTTTTTTTCTTTTATAACTTGCTGCCATTCTTCTAGCCAGTGAGTTATTTTATGTAAGTTATTTCCTTCTTTATTGATAGTATTGTCTTAGAGGGATTTAAATGTAGAATAAAACTGTTTAAAATTACATACCCAACTGTATTAGTAGTAAGCTTTATACTATATATATGTAATTATCATTCCTTCCACTCACCTTTATGTAAAACTTCAATAGAATTATCATTCCTTCCATTTTTTCTTTTTTTTTTTTTAAACGTATTTTTGAATGTAGAAAAAAAAAGAAAAAAAAAGTCAAAACTTCTCTATAATTCCACATATACAAGCATGGGTGAAATTTCAAAAGAAGAAATGGGAATTCCAACTTGAGCAGCGTAAGAGTCAAGCGAAGAGCACATGTAAGGATGGAATGAAGCTTGGTGGTGGTGGTGGTGAGGTTAGGGAAGGCAGGGCGGTCAGGTCAGGGTCAGCCTTCACGGTGGGTAGCTTCCTCCGCCAAGCCCAACGGACGCTGATGGCTGATGGATGTCCCATGGCAGATTATACAGGTAGGTTTTAGTATTGTACTATTTTGGGATAAGGTTAGCCTACTAATTTTGAGGTTAAGTCTATTTTGCTTTAACAAGTTTCCGTAAGTTGATATATATTGCATGATATTCTGCAACCTTAATTCTATCTGACATGTAAGTATTAACCTCGGGAGAACACGCTAATGTTATCTATATATTACCCTTATTTTGTATTGTTTTAGAGCTATAAATGTGTATAATAGTCACTCATCCTCTAATTGTAGAAAATTATTCCACGAGAAATTAATTAATGTTCATATACATCAATTTTTTCTGATATACGAGCAGGAATTACAATTTTATTTATTTATTCAGGCAGGTTTTGTAGTATTTTATAACGTTTCTTTTCTGTATTACATAAAAAAACAAAATATAGTTTATATTATTTTGTTATTATTATTATTATGATTATCTCCATATTATTTTGTATGTATTACACATTTGTTATTTATATATCTATCTATCTTTATTTATTTATCTATTTATCTATTAATTAATTTATTTATTATTTATTTATTTCACAGCTGGTAGAAACAAAAACGCTGGGCCAATACAAGTTATGGGCATTGGTTGGTAACGATCGATTAAACTCATTGTTCCAAGAATATTCTACGTGAACCAGCACACACCTAAGGATGAGGCAGAAGAGGAGGAGGAGGAGGAAGAATTTGGAGGAAGGTTAATAAGAAACTTCCAAGAGGTTACCGTTTACATCATCTTTATGAGTATAGTATTCCTGAAGATGTGTTTAGGAAGCATAGCAGTGGACTGGTGGCGGATCTTTCATCGCCGGATATTGAAGGAATTTATGAAACTCAGGTATGTATTTACCTAATTGTATTTACCTAGTTGTATTTACCTGGTTGTATTTACCTAGTTGTATTTACCTGGTTGTATTTATCTGGTTGTATTTACCTAGTTGTATTTATCTAGTTGTATTAACTTGGTTGTATTTATCTAGTTGCATTTACCTAGTTGTAATATACAGGAAAAGAGTTATGCTTGTACTGTCGAGTCTGTCTCCAAATCTACTATTATTCAGTTTGCTTTTGAAATCATGAATATTTGTTGCATTAGTTACTTCTGCATCAAGTTTATATGGGAAGATGTATTTTTTTATTTGTGATGTACTACAGGTGTTGAAATTTTTTTTATTTTGTACCGTTTTCTCGTGTTAACCTTTTTTTATGTTTTTTTCACTCCAATTGGCTTCTTTCTTATGTATTCTTTCCATCACTTTTCCACCACATTTGTCTAATAAAAGTTGACTCTCTGTTCCGTTCATATTTTTTTCTTAAGGACTATTTTACATTATACTTTTTCCATAATTTTTCTTCCACATTTGTCTCATAATAATAATAAAGGTTCTCTATCTGTTCCGTCCACAGTTTCCGTTGGAGTTCCGAGCAATGGTTCAACTCGGGTGTTTATGTGTAGTGGCCATGTCACTCACGCACTTGGACACAGACACGTTCGAGTTAAATCAATTACGCTTCAAAACACTCAGCGAGTACAACTATTTAGAGGAAGGAAGTATGCATCATGTATATTTCTACCATCATGTTTCTGGGAATAAAGCTCTGTTCGGCATCTTTTTCAACCATAGTAAGAAAGCACACATCTTCGCCTTAGATACCATACGTACAAACCAAATGCCAAACTTACAGTACATATACAACACAGAACAGAACACAAAAATAAAAAGTGGGATCGAAGAGTCAAGTCTCCCCGAACATAACTTTGCATTCTACATCAACATCAAGACAGATATGAGGACAATAAGCATCTTTATCCAACGCGTTCTGCGATGGTACCAAGATGAGAAGAAAGGACCTACACTCTAAGCAATCCAATCCCCTTATACACTGTCAAGCCTAACCTCACTTATACCAGATCTAGGCGAGTTCCCACAGGTGCCAATTCACCTCACAGACCCAGAATTGCTATATAACTTACTAAACTGGCAGCTGAAAGATGTACAGTCGTCCAAAGAAGTGGTGGCGCCTCTTACGGAGATTTTCGTTCAAAAATTAGATTATGGCAACCCTAACAAATGAAAGGAAATATCTTTATAACTTGTCAGGAATGTCACTATATTCGTGAATTGTTACTGTAAATGAACTAAAAATAAATTAAAATTGATAATTAAATCTATTTGTTGAGAAACAACCATCTAATCATGATATTTCATTAAGACTTGTCGAAGCATTTTGACATCGAGGTTTTTGCTCACAGAGAAATTCAGTCAAATGAAACTCATTTGTAGAAGTAAAATTTATATATGCATAAGACTATGTATTTAAAATGATCTTAAATATCAAGCAAAATACAACTCAAAAAAATATGTAAGAATTATTTAAACATTCTCCATTAAGAGTTATGATAATATAAAATCTACATTTAAGCTCTCGCTTGACCATGACGTCATCGGGCAGGACGTTCATTAAGATATTGGTAATAGGCTATTTAACGTAATAAGATATAGTTATTATTCATAGTCTTCACATAACGGTCAGTAATAGGCAATAATTAGTATATTTCAAAATACCTTGCAATATGTTATGATTAATATATCTTTGAATAATGATAATAATAATATTATAATTAATATATCTTTATATAATGATAATAATAATGTTATAATCAATATATCCTTATATAATGAAAATACTGGTAATAGGTTATAATCTATATATCTTTAAATAATAATAATAGGCTGTAATTAATATATCGTCTCTAAATTATGATATTATAATGTTCAACCGTTGGCGCATGATGACTATAATCTAAATAATATTTGAGCTATAGCAATAAATTCTTCATATTTCTTCCATTTTCTTTGAAGACGAAAAACTGAAAAAACAGTTTTTAAGGATGGCTTAAGTAAAAAGATACTGAATCTTATAAAATTTTAAAATACAATAGTTTTATTTCGTTCTAGAATTTTTTAGATAAAAAAAAATACTTTTTGCCACCAATACAAATATGATGTATGCCATTTTAAGGCATATTGTTGTCAAATAATGTGTAAAATTAGGTGATATCAATTAATGCCGAAACCATGAAAGCCTGTTATAGGTCTTTTTTTTTTGCACAAACGAATTAAAATAATTAATAAGGGCGATCAAAAAATCTATAAATTGGTAAGTAATCGTTTTATTGCGCCGAGGTACCACTCAGAGTGCGTTAATAGTGTAATTATAAGGAAATATCGGTTATGATATTGCCCTAAAACGAAACAACATGGCGGCCGGCGAGCGTCAGTTATATTGAGATCAGTGGGTGCAGTTGCCAGATGTCGCCAAAACGAAAAAATCTGAATTATACGCCACCACTTCTTTGGACGACTGTACGTGTAATGGTTAAACATTTCCTATGCGTGAAACAAATCCTTTTTACGTCGGCTGTCGGCCTTGACATATTGAAAGCCTTCGATAGAGTCTGGCATAAATCTTTAATTTCTAAACTACCCTCCTACGGATTCTATCCTTCTCTCTGTACCTTCATCTCTAGTTTCCTTTCTGACCGGTCTATTGCTGCTGTAGTGGACGGTCATTGTTCTTCTCCTAAAACTATCAACAGTGGTGTTCCTCAGGGTTCTGTCCTATCACCCACTCTCTTTCTATTATTCATCAATGATCTCCTAAATCTGTCTCAATGCCCTATCCACTCCTATGCTGATGACACCACCTTGCAATTTTCAACGTCGTACAACAGACGCCCAACCCAACAAGCATTAAATGACTCAAGGCGAGATGCTTTAAGACGCTTAACATCCGATTTTTCACTTGTTTCTGATTGGGGCAGAGCAAACCTAGTTTTGTTCAATGCCTCAAAAACTCAATTTCTACAACTATCTACTCGACATAACCTTCCAGATAACTATCCCCTCTTCTTCAATGACACTCAACTTCCCCTCTCCTCCACATTAAACACACTCGGTCTATCCTTTGCTAAAAATCTAAACTGGCAATTTCATATCTCTACTCTTGCTAAATCAGCTTTCAAGAAGTTAGGTGTCCTATGGCGTCTGCGTCCATTTTTCTCTCCCTCTCAGCTGCTTGCTCTGTACAGGGGCTTTATCCGCCCATGTATGGAGTATGGCTCACATGTCTGGGGGGGCTCAACTCATACAGCTTTATTGAACAGGGTGGAGTCTAAAGCTTTTCGTCTCATCAACTCTCCTCCTCTAACTGACTTTCTTGATTCTTTAAGTCACCGCCGCAATGTTGCATCTTTATCTATCTTTTACCGCTATTTTCATGCTGACTGCTCTTCTGAACTTGCTAACTGCATGCCTCCCCCCCTCCCGCGGCCTCGCTGCACAAGACTTTCTACTTCTTCTCATCCTTATTCTGTCCATCTTCCTAATGCAAGAGTTAACCAGTATCTTCACTCTTTCATCCCTTACACTGGTAAACTCTGGAACTCTCTTCCTTTGTCTGTTTTTCCACCTGCCTATGACTTAAACTCTTTCAAAAGAGGAGTGTTAAGACACCTCTAATGTTAACTGGATCTCCATCCCTTGCTTCTATTCTCCTACTGTCCTCTTTACAGGGTCTGGCGACAAGCGGGATTTGTTTTTACTTATTTCTGTTTTCCCTTAGCCATTACCCTTTTAATGTAATAATAAAAAAAAAAATTTAAATAAAAAAAGGCCGGTATTTCCATATCCGAATCTGTAATCTACCTCTGATACCACTGCCTTCGGGGCGGATTTGTTCTACACTCGGCATTTATAGAAACATAATGCTATCCTCTGGGCCTCACCAGGACCTCAGCCGGACCTGGGGGATCACGAGCATGACCAGAATAGGCAGATGTTAGATACAGATGGAGCGAATACGACTTCTCAGATTAATCATCCTAATTGTTACTCCACTGTGTGTGTGGAGCTGGATATAGATGCTCTGGCTGTGACTGCCATACTGCTGGTGAGGTGATTGTTTTGTTATTGTGACACCATGAATTAATATTTGTTTTATCTCACAAGGTGGGGTTTTTTTTTTTTTTTTTTTTTTTTTTAAGATTAGATTGTTACATTACTTACTATTGTTCTTCTTATTATTATCATTACTATTCTTCTTATTATTGTTTTTATTCTTATTCTTATTCTTATTATTATTATTGTTCTTATTATTATTATTATTATTATTGTTCTTATTTTTATGATTCTTATTATTATTATCTATCATTATTACTATTATTATTATTATTGTTTTTATTATTATTATCATCATCATCAACGAGCTCGAGGGAACTAGTAGCAGCGTTGCCTTTGACTCTGATCCCCAAATATCAAACATCACTGCAGAACATGTTAACCGGCTCAGACAACAATGCCGCAGTGTACGATGAAACAGTCAGCAGTGCCGCAGCTTTTAGAATCCTCAGACAGATGGTAGCAAGCTGGCTACGCGATGTCTCATTTTACCAGAACGAACTCGCAGATCAACAGACTGTACACTTATACCACAGGCTACACGACTCTAATTCTCTTATGTACGAAACAGCGCTCCATCGCATGTTACGTAGTTTGATGCAGAAACTATTCCTTCATTTAATCATGGAATTCAAGTGCCTCGGAGCGATTATAGTACACGCCAACTTCAACAAAATCATCCTTTGCACCAGGAAAAAAAAGACTAAAGATGCGATAACGTATATACAATATATTGTTAATAGTATACTCGGGAAGGAACTGTTTCACTCCATTGATATATCTTTTAGCCAGTGCTGGGAGTATATTATGTGGCTGGACCCTTCAAATCACGGTGGTATTAAAGGTAAAATATCAAAAGACACAACACAGAGTTCTCAAGACAGCATAGAACAGACTGATAACAATGATCCAGTTGTATAAATGTCTTGGAATATGGCTAAATACCTCCCTAAATGGTGCGAAAGTCAATTTAGATTCAACAACACAATAAAATCATACATCTACATTATGTATAAGAAACTAAAGCAAGACATGACTCGCTACACACCTGGAGACACACCCATGAAGAGGAGAGTATCAAGCCAAGTAACACAAGAGGAACAACCACCAGCTACCTTAACAGACTCCAACAAGACCTATGCACAGTTTGCCCGGAAACTTGTAGCAGGTGATATGGCGCAGAAACTCTTCTTCATAACCCAGAAGATCTTCAAAATGGGGACGACAAGTAGAGAGGTGGAGGAAGAGGAACAGAGGTTGTTATTGACTACATCGCATCATCACTTCCCAGCGCTTGAGTTTGTGAAGTGCATTACTAAAGTACTCTCATTAGATAGCACTGTGGAACAAGAGGTAATTATTGGGTGTAAAGAATGAGAAAAAAGCTAGGAATATACAAGTAGAATTATTTGCTACAAAGAATGCAAAAACAAGCTAGAAATATACAAGTAGAATGTATGTTATAAAGTAATTCAATTTAATGTTGCATCAAGTTTTTAGGTATTGGCTTCTAAGAATTAATATACAAGTAGAATATATGTTTTAAGATAATTCAATTTAATAATGTTACGTCTATTTTCTAGGTACACCAAATGAGACAGGATCTTTTGAAACTATTTTCTAGGTATTGGCAAGCTAGAAATATGCAAATAGAATATATGTTTTGAAATAATTCTATTTATTAATATCGCATCTATTTTCTGGGTACACAAACTTAGAAGGGATCTTTTAAAACTATTTTCTAGGTATTGGCAAGCTAGAAATATACAATTAAGAACATAAGAACATAAGAAATGAGGAGACTGCAAGAGGCCAGTTAATGACCTACACGAGGCAGCTCCTTGCCCCCCACCCTTGGAATAATCCAATATTTAGCCATCCCACCTGTCATCCCTATCCATACTCTGATCCAACCGTCTTTTAAAGCTATCTATTGACTCAGCACTTACTACGTGTCTACCCAGCCTATTCCAATCGTTCACCACTCTGTTAGTGAACCAATATCTATCTGTGTCTGTCCTGAATCTAAGTTTTTCTAGCTTGTACCCATTTCCACGTGTCCTATCCTGACTACTAAATTCTAAAACCTGATCAATGTTACCCTTATTAATTCCTTTTACCCATTTGAAAACCTCAATCAAATCCCCTCTTGCCCTCCTTCTCTCTAGGGAGTGGAGATTAAGACGTTTTAACCTATCTTTGTAGGGTAAATTTCTCAGCCCCTGAATCATCTTGGTCATTCTTCTCTGGACTGCCTCCAAGGAGCCTATATCTTTCCTATAATAAGGGGACCAAAACTGAGCTGCATAATCTAAGTGGGGTCTTACTAGCGCTAAATACAACCTCAGAATGACCTCAGAACTCCTATTTGTCACACACCTACTAATAAATCCCATTATCTTGTTGGCTCTATTTCTAGCTATAATACACTGTTCCCTGGGGCGCAAGTCACTGCTTATTTGAACTCCTAAGTCCCTCACACTATATGACTTTCCTAAGGTATTGTCATTTAATGTGTAGTCTACAGACCTATTACCTTTACCTACACTCATAATGCTACACTTGTTAACATTAAACTGCATCTGCCATTTCTCTGACCACTCGTACAGCCTATTTAAGTCATCCTGCAGCATCCTAGCATCATCTAAATTCTTTACCGGTCTTCCTATCTTTGTGTCATCGGCAAATTTACTGATATCACTGTTTATTCCTGTCTCTAAGTCATTTATATAGATTATGAATAACAATGGTCCTAGTACTGATCCTTGTGGTACCCCACTAGTGACATTACCCCATTCTGATTTCTTCCCATTAATCTGTACCCTCTGTTCCCTACTAGTAAGCCATCCCCTAATCCACTCTAGTAACTTCCCACCTATGCCATGAGCCTTGACTTTACTTAACAGTCTCCTATGGGGTACTCTGTCAAAGGCTTTACTGAAGTCCAAATAAACTATATCATACTCGTCCCCCTTATCTATGGTTTCAAATACTTTCCTATAGAAGGATAATAAATTTGTCAGGCAGGACTTCCCCTTGCTAAAACCATGTTGACTATGTCTAATTAGCTTGTGTTCATCTAAATGTTTTCTAATTGCCCTTGCTATGATAGCTTCTAACATCTTGCCTACCACTGATGTTAAACTAATTGGGCGGTAGTTACTACTTTCTGCCTTATCTCCTTTCTTGAATATAGGAACTACATTTGCCTGCCTCCATAGCCTAGGTACTACTCCTGTGTCTAGGGATTTTCTAAAAATCATCGCAATGGGTTCAACGAGTTCTTCTCTACATTCCCTAAGAATCCTCGGAAAAATGTCGTCCGGCCCTGGAGATTTAGTCTTTTTAAGTCTATCTATTTCCTTGCTAACTACTTCCCTACTTATGACTATTTCGCTTAATTTATCAACCTCTTGTCCCCTAAAGATCTGTACTGGCTCCAGTTCCCTACCCGACTCTTCCTGAGAAAATACGGACAAGAAGTATTTATTTAATTCCTTACTAATTTCCTCACCATTTTCTATCAACCTGCCATCCATTCCTTTAAGAGGTCCTATTCTTTCCTTTGTTTTAGCCTTGTACAGCTGATAGAATCCCTTTGGATCCTTCTGGGCATCTCTAGCTATCCTAACCTCATAATTCCTCTTTGCAGTCCTAATATCCTTTTTAACTTTCCTAGCTAGGTCATTATACTGCCCTACTACCTGTACTTCTCCCCTTTTAATTCTCCTATAGAGTCCCCTTTTTAATCCAATTTCCCTTCTAATGCTGCTATTCATCCATTTTGGATCATTTCTATTTGACCTAATCCTCCTCTTAGGTATATACTGTTCCTGCCCTGTATGAATTTCCCTAACTATGCTATTATAATGTAATTCTACCTCAATGTTTTGATCATCCTCTCTGCCTACTCCTATTCCCTCCCAATCTATACTCTGGAGGTGGTGTCTGAGGCCCTGGTAATTGGCTTTTCTAAAATCTGGTACTAAAGCAGTGTTTTGTTCTATCTCCCTCTTTGCATTAATCTTGAATCTAATTTCGTGGTGGTCACTAACATCAAATCTAGCTCCTATCTCAACCTGACTGACCAAAGTTTCATTATTCGTGAAGACCAGATCTAAAATATTTCCCTGTCGCGTTGGTTCCCTTACAAGTTGTGTGAAAAAACCATCCTGGACGACATTTAAGAATTCCTCCGAGCACCCGTCTCCTGTCATACTATCCCAGTCTATTCTCCTATAATTAAAGTCCCCCATAATGCACACATTATTATACCTAGATGCTCTTGCAAGCTCCTGCATCAGGGGTGCACTAGCTGCTTCGTCTAAATCCGGAGGTCTATATATAATCCCTACAACAAACTTTTTCCCTCCTATAATAATGTCAATCCATAATGATTCCGTATTCCTATCTGTTTTTATTGTGGTATTGACATAGCTATTTAATGTGTTTCTAACGTACAGTGCCACACCTCCCCCTCTCCTCCCTACTCTATCCCTGTGAAAAAAAGTGTACCCATCTATTCCTACTTCAGGTAAGAAATGTTTGCCTGCAATATTTAACCAAGTTTCTGTAATACCTATAATATCTAACTCTTCTACACATGCAATACCTCTAAGTGTGTCTATCTTATTTATTACACTTCTACTGTTTGTATAAAAGACACTAAGTTCATGTACCTCCTTCTCTTTACCCCGTCCTTTGTCACTATTACCCTTACCTCTGTTAATATTTAGTTTCCCTGACTGGACTGCCTAACTGCCCTCTCAAGACACTCACTAAGCTCCTGCACCCCCTTCCTACTGAAGTGTACACCATCCCTGGCATACAGCTCCTGTCTCCCATAAAACCTGCTCCACTCATCCATAAAACCTACCCCATCCTCTCCACACATCCTCATCAACCTCTCGTTGAGGCCAAGGGCATGTGAGAGCCACCAGCCTCTAACCCCCTGTCTGGGGAGCACACCTGACACTATACACCTCCTACCACTCTCCTTTATCTCCCTCAGAAGCTCCCTATACCTATCCACTAGCTCCTCTGACCTTACCCTGCCTACATCGTTCACTCCCACGTGAACCACCACTAACGCCTCCTTTCCCGTCCCCTCCACTACCCTCCTGTATCTCTCCGTCACGTCCTGCACTCCAGCCCCAGGAAGACAGCACGTCATCCTCCTCTCGCTGTCGGCCTCACAGAAAGTCTCATCTAAATATTTAATCCTTGAGTCTCTCAGAACTAACACTTCCTGCGACCCTTCTAACCTTTCCCTGTTCTTCCTCACCTTCCCACCTTCCTTCCTCTCCTTCCCATCTAACTTCCTCCTCACTATCTTCGCCTTGGGTGTCCTGTCCCCTTCTCCTGGAAGGATCCTTGTGTGTCCTACATCTTGCCTGAGGTCATCTGTCACTCCTGTAACTACTGCCGGAACATTGACCTCTGTAGGGACAACTATCATACTACTGAGAGTGGAAGGTCAGTGGCGGACTATATTTATTAAATCTAACCTATCCTACTACTGAAAGTGGATGGTCAGTGGCTGACTATATTTATTAAACCTAACCTAACCTATCCTACTACTGAGAGTGGAAGGTCAGTGTCGGACTATATTTATTAAAAGTAAGAATTGTTATATGTACGTATTGTTTACTTTCTAGACTAAAAGCTTTGTCTTGACTTTGAAAAATATTAAATGCAAGTAATAATTTTTAGTTCATAGTTTAGTACATAGCTACATTTTAACCACTAGATATAGCATGAAAAAATATATACATGTAATTATTTAATGCAATATTATGACCTTAGGGTGGTTGTGTCCTGTCTGCAACATGAAGTACTCCACCAAGGTCATTGAACAACAGCTGCTTGACCTCATCCAAGCTCACTCAATGGGGCTCGTTCTACAGGACCTACAGTGTGAAAAATGTATACAGGTAACAAACTATAAACTAATATTCTGTTTGTTTAATTCAAGTCAAAATTAAGTCTAAAATTATTGGATCTCTTGGAAAACTTATAATTATCTTACTAAATGTTTTCTGTACAGTGTGAATAATGTTTAGATGTAAGAAAATATAAACTAATATCATGTTTTATTCAATCTCTCGGAAAACTTATAATTATCTTACTAAATGTTTTCTCTGCTGTGTGAATAATGTTTAGAGGTAAGAAAATATAAACTAATATCATGTTTATTTAATTGAAGTGATTCCAATATATATTTTAACCACTCTAAAGGTTCTCACATAAAATTATTAGATCTCGGAAAACTTACTAAACTACTAAACTTACTACTAAACTACTACTACTAAACTTACTAAATATATAAGGAGTGTGTGTGTGTGTGTGTGTGTGTGTGTGTGTGTGTGTGTGTGTGTGTGTGTGTGTGTGTGTGTGTGTGTGTGTAGTGGGGCCTGTTTGTGTGTGTGTGCTGCTTGAGCAGCGGCTCCAGGGTTTTACAGCGCAGTTCGTGATGTGCGTGATGCCGAAGGTGTTGGTGCATGTCACGTCCCACAACAGCGATCAGCCTCCACTGAAGGGGTAAAGAGTCCGGTCTCCGTCCATCGCCCAGGTCCAGGCCCCGCGGTTCAAGGAGTGCTGGTACCCCAGCGGCAGCCAAGCCACGGCAGATCACGTTGTTGAGGGCGGCATGGCGTGATAGTCAGCCAGGGTCGCGATGGCAGGATAGCTAGTGGTGGCCGAGGTTGTCCACCATAGCGCCACATCTGCAGACCTGCCTGCTGAGTCAGAGGGCGACCCCGGCGCGGACGGCATCGTCTGGCAGGAGGAGGCCGAGGCTCAACACTGGGAGGGCGTCTAGCCAGGCTCCACTATGAGGCTCGGCTGCCGCGAGCAGGCTGTCATTGGCTGATCCGAGTCGCATTGTTGAGTGCGTTGAGGTCCCCGTCAGGGCATTGGCGTTCAGCGAAGGTTTGGAGAGCTGCCAGCAGCGGGGCTGATATGCCGTCGCGGGTGCGACCATTTATCTGGCAAACCAGTCCCTGTGTGGCACTCATGGAGAGTAGGCAGGGAGAGCGACATCTTCCATACGCCTAACACCGATGCCGCCCAGACAGATCGGAAGCGAAGCTTGGATCCAGTTGTCATTGGAAAGGGAAACGTTGCAGGTGGGCATGATGACTGCGCGCATCTCATCAATGCCACGCAGTTGCTGGGTAGCCGGGAAAGTGGGAGTGGCGCGCATGACGTAGGTGCAACGTGGAACTGAGGCGTAATGAGAGAGGAAGAACAGGGCAGCATGGCTGTCGATTTTCTCCACTCGTTCGATTAGCCTGGCAGTGACGCAGGAGGCATCCTCGATCACCTCTGGAACTGCGTCAGTGCTGATGGGGTCACCTAGGAGGGTGAGCTCTTTGAGTGGCGTGCGGCGTGCCTCGGAAAGCTCAGGTGGTGTGGTTGCCTCCGGGTTGGCTGGTGGGTTGGCGTCACTGTTGGCGGCTCCGGGTCTGTCAGCATTTCCGAAGGCTTTGAAGATGCCGTGATGTGGTCGCTTGGCTTCCATTGAGTCGTCGTTGTTGTGAGTCACGTTGCTGCCAAGGTTTCTTAGTAAGGAGGCGTCTCCCAGCTCTACTATTTCACTCTTTTGCTGGTCAGCATCAGGTCAATGCCCTGTAGAGCTGGCAGCAGGGTGGAGATGTCTGCTGCTATGGTGTCAGCCGGCCCTGCTAGGGTTCCGTTGTCCAAGTACCACACGTTCAGCGTAGAGTGAAGTGACTGAACGATCGGGTCAATGGCCAACGCCAAGAGTAAGGGCCCCAAAGGGTCACCTTGCTGGACACCTCTCCATGACCAGATTACGTTGCCTGCTGTGTAGTGGCGTAGGCTAGGTTGATCAGTGTTATAGCGGCGGGGAGTCGCTGAGTGGCCTGCCTCAGCACAGCTTCTCGGGAAACCGAGTTGAAGGCGTTGGACAGGTCCAGCTTAATCAATATGTGGCCTCCGTGGTGGTGTCTCTCGACGAAGTCATGGACGGCGTGCACTGCCCCCTCACATCCAAGCGGCGTACCGACACCAAGCTGCTTTGGGGGCCAGTTGACTGGCCACGGCTTTGGTCATGAGACCCGCCACCAATTTACAGGCTAGACGGCAATAAACGGTGCCGATGGCAATCAGTCGCAGTCCTCTGTCCTTCTTCCAGATGGCGATGAGGCTGGCACCAAAAAACGCGTTCCTTGCCGGGTCCGGGATGTTTCTGGATATAGCGCAGTGGCAAAGGGCGGTCAGAGCTGAGAGAAGGCGACAGCCAGCCTCAGCAGTTTTCTTTGATGTGAGCTGTCGGAGGTGGAAAGGTCTGAGGCCATCAAGGCCAGCTGTCGAGCCAGACGGCATGGACTGAATGGCCGATAGGATGTCCTCTTCAGTCACCGGCAGGGGTGGCGGAATCAGAGTTGGCTGAGCACCGAGCTGTTGCTGAAGGTCCTCTGTGGTTGGGGGTGGTGGGTGCTTGGTCCGTAGCTCAGCAATCACATCTGCGGTGGACGTGACTACCATGTCCGAGGTCGTCAGCAGACGAAGTGTGCCACGGATGTCCCTGTCGGTCTACTGAGTCGCAGCACCAGGCTTAATTATAAGTCTTCATTTAGTGATTGGTTGTCTAGTTCTTGGGTATTATTGAATCACCTTTCATCTGTTTAGTGATAAGTGGACAAAGCTGGGCACAGGTCAACAAAAAGTGAACTTCGATAACTGATAAAAAATTAATTAGTTGAAAATGAAATAAAACTTTACTTCAATAACTGTTTATTAGTTGAAAATTTAACAAAAGTTATTGATAAAGTGTTAAAGTCAATTTTATTATGATAAAAATCAGTTATTTGGTGTAGAACAACATATACAACACACTGTTAGCAACAGGTCCACAAAGGTTTGGTCCACACCAGCCTTGAGTCACACCAGTGCCAGGAACAGTGAAGCCAAGGCACTTAAACTGCATCACCTTGACTGGGCGAGCAGGGCAGGGCAGGGTAGGGCGGGCAGTGTTCATTTAGTGGTTGAGGTTGTTGTTGTTTTTGAGGCTGGTTGAGGCTGCACAACACTCCTCACCTCCTTGGACAGAATCACCTTCTGGGCAACGTGTCACAGTGCCACAATGCCCATGTAGCCGGAGTTGACATTGGTGGACTAGCAAAGATTACTGCATCGTCACCAAAACCAGATCAGTGATCTTAATGTTGGTGACAGTATATGATAGAACTTGTTTCAGCCTCACTTTCCTTACCACATTTCCATCTCAAATTGTTTAATACTTACCAAACGTGTACTTGTGTTGTGTTGTGTTGACGGCAGGGACAGCTAATGACTTTCAAATCTAACTTGAAGGTTAAATTGGTAACAAAAAGTTAACTTATTATTTAGGTATTTAATGCCCAGCTTTGATAGTGAATTACTTTTCATAGCATCATATTATATACCAAAAGTACTCCATCCCATCCCCTCTGTTTCCAAGTCCACTTCCGGTGTGGTGTTGCTTCAGGATCAAAGGTTGTGTTCTGATGCTTCAGGATCAAAGGTTGTGATCTGATGCTGTGATGACTCAGACATTCACAAGCAACTCTCTATCTATGTTGTTCCAAGTCTGATACACCAACTTACATCTTACAATCATTTTCTTGAACAATTTTCTACTCATGTCAGTTACACTCCTGTTTACACTGAGTTTATACCCAAGAATACCCAAGGAAATTATAAACAGAAAATACTCAAGGAAATTACAAACAGAAAATACCAAAGGAAATTATAAACATAAAATAACCAAGGAAATTATAAACAGAAAATACCCAAGAATACCCAAGGAAATTATAAACAGAAAATACCCAAGACTGGAAATGTTTGAGAAGAGTTTGTGTAATTTTCCTTCCTTCTATTACCTCCAAGCTGGCGCTGAAGGATACAGATGGGATGCACAGTGGCAATAACTGTCACCCCTTAACTACAACCATAGGGGTGTGTGTGTGTGTATTACATATTATTGTAGTATTTAATGTACATAATATAACCACTACTTCTACTATTGTATTCACTTGTATTACCTCACATTCTGTAGCAGCATGAGAGAGAGAGAGAGAGAGAGAGAGAGAGAGAGAGAGAGAGAGAGAGAGAGAGAGAGAGAGAGAGAGAGAGAGAGAGAGAGAGAGAGAGAGAGAGAAACATGAAGGTGGGGTGAAAAACAATATCCAATAAAAAAATAAATTCCCGTTTATTTCTCAGGCATTACAAAAGAACAAAAAATAATAATGCATCCATAGACCTGACCTGACCTGACCTAACCTCATCTCACCTCACCTCATTTTGGTTTCATCATTAGAAGGAAGAACTCAAAACAAAACAATTAGGATTCAATGAGACCATACTCTCTCCTCTTTTTGTATAAATAAACTCTTTCCTTCCCTCTTCCTCTTATTAAGCAGGGAGGAAGAGGAAGAAGAAGAGGAGGAAGAGGAGGAGGAGGAAGTATAATATGACTAACTCTTCCTCTTATTAAGCAGAGAGGAAGAAGAGGAGGAGGAGGAGGAGGTATAATATGACTAACTCTTCCTCTTATTAAGCAGAGAGGAAGAAGAGGAGGAGGAGGAGGTATAATATGACTAACTCTTCCTCTTATTAAGCAGAGAGGAAGAAGAGGAGGAGGAGGAGGTAAAATATGACTAACTCTTCCTCTTATTAAGCAGAGAGGAAGAAAAGGAGGAGGAGGAGGTATAATATGACTTTAACTCTTCCTCTTATTAAGCAGAGAGAAAGAAGAGAAGGAGGAGGAGGAGGTATAATATGACTAACTCTTCCTCTTATTAAGCAGAGAGGAAGAAGAGGAGGAGGAGGAAGTATAATATGACTAACCCTTCCTCTTATTAAGCAGAGAGGAAGAAGAGGAGGAGGAGGAGGAGGTATAATACGACTAACTCTTCCTCTTATTAAGCAGAGAGGAAGAAGAGGAGGAGGAGGAGGTATAATATGACTAACTCTTCCTCTTATTAAGCAGAGAGGAAGAAGAGGAGGAGGTATAATATGACTTTAACTCTTCCTCTTATTAAGCAGAGGAAGAAGAGGAGGAGGAGGAGGAGGAGGTATAATATGACTTAACTCTTCTTCTTATTAAGCAGAGAGGAAGAAGAGGAGGTATAATATGACTTTAACTCTTCCTCTTATTAAGCAGAGGAAGAAGAAGAGGAGGAGGAGGAGGTATAATATGACTTTAACTCTTCCTCTTATTAAGCAGAGGAAGAAGAGGAGGAGGAGGAGGAGGAGGTGGTATAATATCACTTAACTCTTCCTCTTATTAAGCAGAGAGGAAGAAGAGGAGGAGGAGGAGGAGGTATAATATGACTTAACTCTTCCTCTTATTAAGCAGAGAGGAAGAAGAAGAGGAGGAGGAGGAGGAGGAGGTATATTATGACTTTAACTCTTCCTCTTATTAAGCAGAGAGGAAGAAGAGGAGGAGGAGGAGGAGGTATAATATGACTTAACTCTTCCTCTTATTAAGCAGAGAGGAAGAAGAAGAGGAGGAGGAGGAGGAGGAGGAGGAGGAGGTATAATATGACTTTAACTCTTCCTCTTATTAAGCAGAGAGGAAGAAGGAGGAGGAGGAGGAGGTATAATATGACTTTAACTCTTCCTCTTATTAAGCAGAGGAAGAAGAGGAAGAGGAGGAGGAGGAGGAGGAGGAGGTGGTATAATATGACTTAACTCTTCCTCTTATTAAGCAGAGAGGAAGAAGAGGAGGAGGAGGAGGAGGTATAATATGACTTAACTCTTCCTCTTATTAAGCAGAGAGGAAGAAGAAGAGGAGGAGGAGGAGGAGGAGGTATAATATGACTTTAACTCTTCCTCTTATTAAGCAGAGAGGAAGAAGAGGAGGAGGAGGAGGAGGTATAATATGACTTAACTCTTCCTCTTATTAAGCAGAGAGGAAGAAGAAGAGGAGGAGGAAGAGGAGGAGGAGGAGGAGGAGGAGGAGGAGGAGGAGGAGGAGGTATAATATGACTTTAACTCTTCCTCTTATTAAGCAGAGAGGAAGAAGGAGGAGGAGGAGGAGGTATAATATGACTTTAACTCTTCCTCTTATTAAGCAGAGGAAGAAGAGGAGTTGGAGGAGGAAGTATAATATGACTTTAACTCTTCCTCTTATTAAGCAGAGAGGAAGAAGAGGAGGAGAAGGAGGAGGAGGAGGTATAATATGACTTTATCTCTTCCTCTTATTAAGCAGAGAGGAAGAAGAGGAGGAGGAGGAGGTATAATATGACTTTAACTCTTCCTCTTATTAAGCAGAGGAAGAATAAGAGGAGGAGGAGGAGGTATAATATGACTTTAACTCTTCCTCTTATTAAGCAGAGAGGAAGGAGAGGAGGAGGAGGTATAATATGACTTAACTCTTCCTCTTATTAAGCAGAGAGGAAGAAGAAGAGGAGGAGGAGGAGGAGGTATAATATGACTTTAATTCTTCCTCTTATTAAGCAGAGGAAGAAGAGGAGGTATAATATGACTTTAACTCTTCCTCTTATTATGCAGAGAGGAAGAAGAGGAGGAGGAGGTATAATATGACTTAACTCTTCCTCTTATCAAGCAGAGAGGAAGAAGAAGAGGAGGAGGAGGTATAATATGACTTTAATTCTTCCTCTTATTAAGCAGAGGAAGAAGAGGAGGAGGAGGGGGAGGTATAATATGACTTTAACTCTTCCTCTTATTAAGCAGAGAGGAAGAAGATGAGGAGGAGGAGGTATAATATGACTTTAACTCTTCCTCTTATTAAGCAGAGAGGAAGAAGAGGAGGAGGAGGTATAATATGACTTTAACTCTTCCTCTTATTAAGCAGAGAGGAAGAAGAGGAGGAGGAGGAGGAGGTATAATATGACTTTAACTCTTCCTCTTATTAAGCAGAGAGGAAGAAGAGGAGGAGGAGGTATAATATGACTTTAACTCTTCCTCTTATTAAGCAGAGAGGAAGAAGAGGAGGAGGAGGTATAATATGACTTTAACTCTTCCTCTTATTAAGCAGAGGAAGAAGAAGAGGAGGAGGAGGAGATATAATATGACTTTAACTCTTCCTCTTATTAAGCTGAGGAAGAAGAGGAGGAGGAGGAGGAGGAGGAGGTGGTATAATATGACTTAACTCTTCCTCTTATTAAGCAGAGAGGAAGAAGAGGAGGAGGAGGAGGAGGTATAATATGACTTAACTCTTCCTCTTATTAAGCAGAGAGGAAGAAGAAGAGGAGGAGGAGGAGGAGGAGGTATAATATGACTTTAACTCTTCCTCTTATTAAGCAGAGAGGAAGAATAGGAGGAGGAGGAGGAGGTATAATATGACTTAACTCTTCCTCTTATTAAGCAGAGAGGAAGAACAAGAGGAGGAGGAGGAGGAGGAGGAGGAGGAGGAGGAGGAGGAGGAGGAGGAGGAGGAGGAGGAGGAGGAGGTATAATATGACTTTAACTCTTCCTCTTATTAAGCAGAGAGGAAGAAGGAGGAGGAGGTATAATATGACTTTAACTCTTCCTCTTATTAAGCAGAGGAAGAAGAGGAGGAGGAGGAGGAGGAGGAGGTGGTATAATATGACAACTCTTCCTCTTATTAAGCAGAGAGGAAGAAGAGGAGGAGGAGGAGGAGGTATAATATGACTTAACTCTTCCTCTTATTAAGCAGAGAGGAAGAAGAAGAGGAGGAGGAGGAGGAGGAGGTATAATATGACTTTAACTCTTCCTCTTATTAAGCAGAGAGGAAGAAGAGGAGGAGGAGGAGGAGGTATAATATGACTTAACTCTTCCTCTTATTAAGCAGAGAGGAAGAAGAAGAGGAGGAGGAGGAGGAGGAGGAGGAGGTATAATATGACTTTAACTCTTCCTCTTATTAAGCAGAGAGGAAGAAGGAGGAGGAGGAGGAGGTATAATATGACTTTAACTCTTCCTCTTATTAAGCAGAGGAAGAAGAGGAGTTGGAGGAGGAAGTATAATATGACTTTAACTCTTCCTCTTATTAAGCAGAGAGGAAAAAGAGGAGGAGAAGGAGGAGGAGGAGGTATAATATGACTTTATCTCTTCCTCTTATTAAGCAGAGAGGAAGAAGAGGAGGAGGAGGAGGTATAATATGACTTTAACTCTTCCTCTTATTAAGGAGAGGAAGAATAAGAGGAGGAGGAGGAGGTATAATATGACTTTAACTCTTCCTCTTATTAAGCAGAGAGGAAGAAGAGGAGGAGGAGGTATAATATGACTTAACTCTTCCTCTTATTAAGCAGAGAGAAAGAAGAAGAGAAGGAGGAGGAGGAGGTATAATATGACTTTAATTCTTCCTCTTATTAAGCAGAGGAAGAAGAGGAGGTATAATATGACTTTAACTCTTCCTCTTATTATGCAGAGAGGAAGAAGAGGAGGAGGAGGTATAATATGACTTAACTCTTCCTCTTATCAAGCAGAGAGGAAGAAGAAGAGGAGGAGGAGGTATAATATGACTTTAATTCTTCCTCTTATTAAGCAGAGGAAGAAGAGGAGGAGGAGGGGGAGGTATAATATGACTTTAACTCTTCCTCTTATTAAGCAGAGAGGAAGAAGAGGAGGAGGAGGTATAATATGACTTTAACTCTTCCTCTTATTAAGCAGAGAGGAAGAAGAGGAGGAGGAGGAGGAGGAGGTATAATATGACTTAACTCTTCCTCTTATTAAGCAGAGAGGAAAAAGAAGAGGAGGAGGAGGAGGAGGAGGAGGAGGAGGAGGAGGAGGAGGAGGAGGAGGAGGTATAATATGACTAACTCTTCCTCTTATTAAGCAGAGAGGAAGAAGGAGGAGGAGGAGGTGGTATAATATGACTTTAACTCTTCCTCTTATTAAGCAGAGGAAGAAGAGGAGGAGGAGGAGGAGGAGGAGGAGGAGGAGGAGGAGGTGGTATAATATGACTTAACTCTTCCTCTTATTAAGCAGAGAGGAAGAAGAGGAGGAGGAGGAGGAGGTATAATATGACTTAACTCTTCCTCTTATTAAGCAGAGAGGAAGAAGAAGAGGAGGAGGAGGAGGAGGAGGTATAATATGACTTTAACTCTTCCTCTTATTAAGCAGAGAGGAAGAAGAGGAGGAGGAGGAGGAGGTATAATATGACTTAACTCTTCCTCTTATTAAGCAGAGAGGAAGAAGAAGAGGAGGAGGAGGAGGAGGAGGAGGAGGAGGAGGAGGAGGAGGAGGAGGAGGTATAATATGACTTTAACTCTTCCTCTTATTAAGCAGAGAGGAAGAAGGAGGAGGAGGAGGAGGTATAATATGACTTTAACTCTTCCTCTTATTAATCAGAGGAAGAAGAGGAGTTGGAGGAGGAAGTATAATATGACTTTAACTCTTCCTCTTATTAAGCAGAGAGGAAGAAGAGGAGGAGGAGGAGGAGGAGGAGGTATAATATGACTTTAACTCTTCCTCTTATTAAGCAGAGAGGAAGAAGAGGAGGAGGAGGAGGTATAATATGACTTTAACTCTTCCTCTTATTAAGCAGAGGAAGAATAAGAGGAGGAGGAGGAGGTATAATATGACTTTAACTCTTCCTCTTATTAAGCAGAGAGGAAGAAGAGGAGGAGGAGGTATAATATGACTTAAATCTTCCTCTTATTAAGCAGAGAGGAAGAAGAAGAGGAGGAGGAGGAGGAGGTATAATATGACTTTAATTCTTCCTCTTATTAAGCAGAGGAAGAAGAGCAGTTATAATATGACTTTAACTCTTCCTCTTATTAAGCAGAGAGGAAGAAGAGGAGGAGGAGGTATAATATGACTTAACTCTTCCTCTTATCAAGCAGAGAGGAAGAAGAGGAGGAGGAGGAGGTATAATATGACTTTAATTCTTCCTCTTATTAAGCAGAGGAAGAAGAGGAGGAGGAGGGGGAGGTATAATATGACTTTAACTCTTCCTCTTATTAAGCAGAGAGGAAGAAGAGGAGGAGGAGGAGGTATAATATGACTTTAACTGTTCCTCTTATTAAGCAGAGAGGAAGAAGAGGAGGAGGTATAATATGACTTTAACTCTTCCTCTTATTAAGCAGAGAGGAAGAAGAGGAAGAGGAGGAGGAGGAGGAGGAGGAGGAGGAGGAGGAGGAGGAGGTATAATATGACTTTAACTCTTCCTCCTATTAAGCAGAGAGGAAGAAGAGGAGGAGGAGGAGGAGGTATAATATGACTTAACTCTTCCTCTTATTAAGCAGAGAGGAAGAGGAGGAGGAGGAGGAGGAGGAGGTATATGACTTTAACTCTTCCTCTTATTAAGCAGAGAGGAGGAGGTATAATATAACTTAACTCTTCCTCTTATTGAGCAGAGAGGAAGAGGAAGAAGAGGAGGAGGAGGAGGAGGAGGAGGAAGTATAATGACTTTAACTCTTCCTCTTATTAAGCAGAGAGGAAGAAGAAGAGGAGGAGGAGGAGGAGGTATAATATGACTAACTCTTCCTCTTATTAAGCAGAGAGGAAGAAGAGGAGGAGGAGGAGGTATAATATGACTAATTTCCTCTTATTAAGCAAAGAGGAAGAAGAGGAGGAGGAGGAGGTATAATATGACTTAACTCTTCCTCTTATTAAGCAGAGAGGAAGAAGAGGAGGAGGAGGAGGAGGAGGTATAATATGACTTTAACTCTTCCTCTTATTAAGCAGAGAGGAAGAAGAAGAGGAGGAGGAGGAGGTATAATATGACTTTAACTCTTCCTCTTATTAAGCAGAGAGGAGGAAGAGGAGGAGGAGGAGGTGGTATAATATGACTTAACTCTTCCTCTTATTAAGCAGAGAGGAAGAAGAGGAGGAGGAGGAGGAGGTATAATATGACTTAACTCTTCCTCTTATTAAGCAGAGAGGAAGAAGAAGAGGAGGAGGAGGAGGAGGAGGTATAATATGACTTTAACTCTTCCTCTTATTAAGCAGAGAGGAAGAAGAGGAGGAGGAGGAGTAGGTATAATATGACTTAACTCTTCCTCTTATTAAGCAGAGAGGAAGAAGAAGAGGAGGAGGAGGAGGAGGAGGAGGAGGAGGAGGAGGTATAATATGACTTTAACTCTTCCTCTTATTAAGCAGAGAGGAAGAAGGAGGAGGAGGAGGAGGTATAATATGACTTTAACTCTTCCTCTTATTAAGCAGAGGAAGAAGAGGAGTTGGAGGAGGAAGTATAACATGACTTTAACTCTTCCTCTTATCAAGCAGAGAGGAAGAAGAGGAGGAGGAGGAGAAGGTATAATATGACTTTAACTCTTCCTCTTATTAAGCAGAGGGGAAGAAGAGGAGGAGGAGGAGGTATAATATGACTTTAACTCTTCCTCTTATTAAGCAGAGAGGAAGAAGAGGAGGAGGAGGTATAATATGACTTAACTCTTCCTCTTATTAAGCAGAGAGGAAGAAGAAGAGGAGGAGGAGGAGGTATAATATGACTTTAATTCTTCCTCTTATTAAGCAGAGGAAGAAGAGGAGGAGGAGGAGGTATAATATGACTTTAACTCTTCCTCTTATTAAGCAGAGAGGAAGAAGAGGAGGAGGTATAATATGACTTAACTCTTCCTCTTATTAAGCAGAGAGGAAGAAGAAGAGGAGGAGGAGGAGGTATAATATGACTTTAATTCTTCCTCTTATTAAGAAGAGGAAGAAGAGGAGGAGGAGGGGGAGGTATAATATGACTTTAACTCTTCCTCTTATTAAGCAGAGAGGAAGAAGAGGAGGAGGAGGAGGTATAATATGAATTTAACTCTTCCTCTTATTAAGCAGAGAGGAAGAAGAGGAGGAGGAGGAGGAGGAGGTATAATATGACTTTAACTCTTCCTCTTATTAAACAGAGAGGAAGAAGAGGAGGAGGAGGTATAATATGACTTTAACTCTTCCTCTTATTAAGCAGAGAGGAAGAAGAGGAGGAGGAGGTATAATATGACTTTAACTCTTCCTCTTATTAAGCAGAGAGGAAGAAGAGGAAGAGGAGGAGGTATAATATGACTTAACTCTTCCTCTTATTAAGCAGAGAGGAAGAGGAGGAGGAGGAGGAGGAGGAGGTATATGACTTTAACTCTTCCTCTTATTAAGCAGAGAGGAGGTGTTATAATATAACTTAACTCTTCCTCTTATTGAGCAGAGAGGAAGAGGAAGAAGAGAAGGAGGAGGAGGAGGAGGAAGTATAATGACTTTAACTCTTCCTCTTATTAAGCAGAGAGGAAGAAGAAGAGGAGGAGGAGGAGGAGGTATAATATGACTAACTCTTCCTCCTATTAAGCAGAGAGGAAGAAGAGGAGGAGGAGGAGGTATAATATGACTAACTTCCTCTTATTAAGCAGAGAGGAAGAAGAGGAGGAGGAGGAGGAGGAGGTATAACATGACTTTAACTCTTCCTCTTATTAAGCAGAGAGGAGGAAGAGGAGGAGGAGGAGGAGGAGGAGGAGGAGGAGGTATAATATAACTTAACTCTTCCTTTTATTGAGCAGAGAGGAAGAAGAAGAGGAGGAGGAGGAAGTATAATGACTTTAACTATTTGTCTTATTAAGCAGAGAGGAAGAAGAGGAGGAGGAGGAGGAGGTATAATATGACTAACTCTTCCTCTTATTAAGCAGAGAGGAAGAAGAGGAGGAGGAGGAGGTATAATATGACTAACTTCCTCTTATTAAGCAGAGAGGAAGAAGAGGAGGAGGAGGAGGAGGTATAATATGACTTAACTCTTCCTCTTATTAAGCAGAGAGGAAGAAGAGGAGGTATAATATGACTTTAACTCTTCCTCTTATTAAGCAGAGGAAGAAGAGGAGGAGGAGGAGGTGGTATAATATGACTTAACTCTTCCTCTTATTAAGCAGAGAGGAAGAAGAGGAGGAGGAGGAGGTATAATATGACTTTAACTCTAACTCTTATTAAGCAGAGGAAGAATAAGAGGAGGAGGAGGAGGTATAATATGACTTTAACTCTTCCTCTTATTAAGCAGAGAGGAAGACGAGGAGGAGGAGGTATAATATGACTTAACTCTTCCTCTTATTAAGCAGAGAGGAAGAAGAAGAGGAGGAGAAGGAGGAGGTATAATATGACTTTAATTCTTCCTCTTATTAAGCAGAGGAAGAAGAGGAGGAGGAGGGGGAGGTATAATATGACTTTAACTCTTCCTCTTATTAAGCAGAGATGAAGAAGAGGAGGAGGAGGAGGTATAATATGACTTTAACTCTTCCTCTTATTAAGCAGAGAGGAAGAAGAGGAGGAGGAGGAGGTATAATATGACTTTAACTCTTCCTCTTATTAAGCAGAGAGGAAGAAGAGGAGGAGGAGGAGGTATAATATGACTTTAACTCTTCCTCTTATTAAGCAGAGAGGAAGAAGAGGAGGAGGAGGTATAATATGACTTAACTCTTGCTCTTATTAAGCAGAGAGGAAGAAGAGGAGGAGGAGGTATAATATGACTTTAACTCTTCATCTTATTAAGCAGAGAGGAAGAGGAGGAAGAGGAGGAGGAGGAGGAGGAGGAGGAGGAGGAGGAGGAGGAGGTATAATATGACTTTAACTCTTCCTCCTATTAAGCAGAGAGGAAGAAGAGGAGGAGGAGGAGGAGGTATAATATGACTTAACTCTTCCTCTTATTAAGCAGAGAGGAAGAGGAGGAGGAGGAGGAGGAGGAGGAGGTATATGACTTTAACTCTTCCTCTTATTAAGCAGAGAGGAGGAGTTATAATATAACTTAACTCTTCCTCTTATTGAGCAGAGAGGAAGAGGAAGAAGAGGAGGAGGAGGAGGAGGAAGTATAATGACTTTAACTCTTCCTCTTATTAAGCAGAGAGGAAGAAGAAGAGGAGGAGGAGGAGGTATAATATGACTAACTCTTCCTCTTATTAAGCAGAGAGGAAGAAGAGGAGGAGGAGGAGGTATAATATGACTAACTTCCTCTTATTAAGCAGAGAGGAAGAAGAGGAGGAGGAGGAGGAGGAGGAGGTATAATATGACTTAACTCTTCCTCTTATTAAGCAGAGAGGAAGAAGAGGAGGAGGAGGAGGAGGAGGTATAATATGACTTTAACTCTTCCTCTTATTAAGCAGAGAGGAAGAAGAAGAGGAGGAGGAGGAGGTATAATATGACTTTAACTCTTCCTCTTATTAAGCAGAGAGGAGGAAGAGGAGGAGGAGGAGGAGGAGGAGGTATAATATAACTTAACTCTTCCTTTTATTGAGCAGAGAGGAAGAAGAAGAGGAGGAGGAGGAGGAGGAAGTATAATGACTTTAACTCTTCCTCTTATTAAGCAGAGAGGAAGAAGAGGAGGAGGAGGAGGAGGAGGTATAATATGACTAACTCTTCCTCTTATTAAGCAGAGAGGAAGAAGAGGAGGAGGAGGAGGAGGTATAATATGACTAACTTCCTCTTATTAAGCAGAGAGGAAGAAGAGGAGGAGGAGGAGGAGGAGGTATAATATGACTTAACTCTTCCTCTTATTAAGCAGAGAGGAAGAAGAGGAGGAGGAGGGGGAGGTATAATATGACTTTAACTCTTCCTCTTATTAAGCAGAGAGGAGGAAGAAGAAGAGGAGGAGGAGGAGGTATAATATGACTTTAACTCTTCCTCTTATTAAGCAGAGAGGAGGAAGAGTAGGAGGAGGAGATATAATATAACTTAACTCTTCCTCTTATTGAGCAGAGAGGAAGAAGAAGAGGAGGAGGAGGAGGAAGTATAATGACTTTAACTCTTCCTCTTATTAAGCAGAGAGGAAGAAGAGGAGGAGGTATAATATGACTTAACTCTTCCTCTTATTAAGCAGAGAGGAAGAAGATGAAGAGGAGGAGGAGGAGGTATAATATGACTTTAACTCTTCCTCTTCCTTTTGGGTGGAGAGGAAGAAGCGGAAGAGGAGGAGGAGGAGGAGGAAGAAGAGGAATAAGTATAAATAGACATCTTCCTTAACTCTTCCTATTCTTAATAACTAAAGAGGAACAAGAGGAAGAGGAGGAGGAGGAAGAGGAAGAGGAAGAGGAGGAGGAGGAGGAGGAGGAGGAGGAGGAGGAAGACGAGGACGAGGAAGAAGCGAAGGAGGAGGGGGAGGATAAGGTATAGAATGACTTCCTTAGGATTCAGAGTGACATTCCTCTCCCCTTCCCTTCCCTTCAAACATATGCAGTGATCACAGTGGTGGAGATATTCTTGCACCACCACCACCACCACAAGGCTAAACAATAATAAATACAATGATAATTATAATAGAAATAATAGTAAAATAAATTAAAACACGATCCGTAAAAAAATCCATTATAAGAGATCATTTCCTATTCCTAATCTATAATAATTAGGATGATAATTATAATAAGAAATAATACTAAAATAAATTAAAAATACAGTTCGTAAAGAAATCAACAATAAGAATAATTTCCTTATTCCGTAAAAAGTAGTTTCCTTTTTCTCTCTCTCTCTCTCTCTTAATTCTTTTTCCTTAATTATAATTCTTCCTAACAGTGGGAGGAGGAGGAGGAGGAGGACCTACAAAATGACATCCTTCTTCTCTTCTTTGCAGGTGGAGAGGAGGAGGAGGAGGAGCTACAAAATGACATCCTTCTCCTCTTCTTTGCAGGTGGAGAGGAGGAGGAGGAGGAGCTATAAAATGACATCCTTAACTCTTCTTCTTCTTTGCAGGTGGAGAGCAGATGTAGGTGCAGGTGGAGGAGGAGGAGGAGGAGGTGGAGGTGGAGGTGGAGGTGGTGGAGGAGGAGGTGGAGATTAATGAAAATAAATGCGAGTAATTTTTCTCCAACACACAGAAAGTCCAAACAGCCAACTCCACGCGGTGAGGAGTCCAAAACTTCTCTTCACAATCCTGAGGTGGAGGAGAGGAAGAGGTTAGAGGAGGAGGAGGAGGAGGAGGAGGGGGAGGAGAGGTTATAGTAGTAGGAAGAGGTTAGAGGAGAAGAATGGAGGAGGTGGTTATAGCAGTAGGAGGAGGAGATTATAGCAAGAGGAGTAGAGGAAGAGGTTATAAGAGGAGGAGGAGAGGAAGAGGTTATAAAAGGAGGAAGAGGTTATAGTAGGAGGAGGAAGAGATTATAGTAAGAGGAGAAGGAGAAAAGGAAGAGGTTATAAGAGGAGGAGGAGGAAGAAGTTATAGTACAGTAATAGTAGAACGAGGAGGAGGAGAAGGGGACGAGATAATAGTAGTAGTAATATTTAAAGTAATACATAAGGTAGAAATGAACAAAGATAAAACACATTACATAACAAATCTTTAAGGTCATCCTAGGTCAGGGGTGGGCCAACCTTTTTTAGGGTGGGTGCCAAAATCAGCCAAATCTTTGATACAAATTTTTGGTCACGTGCCAACAGAAATTTTTTGAGAAAGTGTTATTATTTGGTTTCTTTTTAATTATTGGGAGGACCTTATGACATAATTTTAAAAAATAAGAATATTGTAGAAGTGATTTGTGTAAATGGTATGAGATTGAATAAATGTAAAATTCACTATAAGGTCTTTGTTCGCTGTTGACAGTGTGCATGTTTTTCATTAGCTTTTAAGTGTAATTCTAGTTGCCATATACATCCACAATATAAAGACAAACTTTTTCCAATACATTACAATCTCAAAATCATTTACTTAACCAAAACACAACGAAACGATGTAAAATTAGAGTAATCCTATTATTGATTTTTTATCCCTTATAAATAATGCATACAAATCGGAGAATTTTTTTTTTTTTTAACTAAAGCTATATAAATGTTAAACAAAAGAATGTGGTCCTTTTATTTATCTATCTTCAGTGTGTTTTTTATTGTTGTATCATGGACGACAGATTATTTATTTCAGGTTTATATTTTGTAACCTTGAGATACATGAATGCACTTCTTGTTTTATCTGTAATGATAATTGTTTCATCCGTAATGCTAATTGTTTCATCCGTAATGGTACTTGTTTCATCCGTAATGGTAATTGTTTCATCCGTAATGGTAATTGTTTCATCCGTAATGGTAATTGTTTTATCCGTAATAATAATTGTTTCATCCGTAATGCTAATTGTTTCATCCGTAATGCTAATTGTTTCATCCGTAATGCTAATTGTTTTATCCGTAATGCTAATTGTTTCATCCGTAATGCTAATTGTTTTATCCGTAATGATAATTGTTTTATCCGTAATGATAATTGTTTCATCCGTAATGGTAATTGTTTCATCCGTAATGGTAATTGTTTCATCCGTAATGGTAATTGTTTCATCCTTAATGGTAATTGTTTTATCCGTAATAATAATTGTTTCATCCGTAATGCTAATTGTTTCATCCATAATGCTAATTGTTTTATCCGTAATGATAATTGTTTTATCCGTAATGATAATTGTTTAATCCGTAATGATAATTGTTTTATCCGTAATGATAATTGTTTAATCCGTAATGATAATTGTTTTATCCGTAATGATAATTGTTTAATCCGTAATGATAATTGTTTCATCTGTAATGCTAATTGTTTTATCCGTAATGATAATTGTTTTATCCGTAATGATAATTGTTTAATCCGTAATGATAATTGTTTTATCCGTAATGATAATTGTTTTATCCGTAATGCTAATTGTTTAATCCGTAATGCTAATTGTTTCATCCGTAATGCTAATTGTTTCATCCGTAATGCTAATTGTTTCATCCGTAATGCTAATTGTTTCATCCGTAATGCTAACTGTTTCATCCGTAATGCTAATTGTTTCATCCGTAATGCTAATTGTTTCATCCGTAATGCTACTCCTATTACTAGACTTAATAAACTTCATCACAGAGAACAATGATTCACAACAATATGTAGATGAGAAAATGGTGAGTAATGTTGTTGCAAGGTTTTTAAACAGACAAAATTTTCTAGTATAGTCTTCCAAGTCCTTAATACTTCCTTCTCTGCATTTCTCTCTGTTACTCCGCTCTTTAATCGATCCTTTTCAATATTTTCCAAGTCGGCTCTAAGGTCAACAAATTTTTACTCCCAAATTGAGCTACTTTGAAATTCAATCATCTTCGTTTATTCAGACCATCCATGTCTATCCATGAAAACACTGCCAATTTAGTTCATCCAGTTACATAATGTCTGCAAACTTAATGAATTTTACAGTCTCATCTAATTGTCCAAAATAATGAAATTCACAACTACTCATAATGACAAATCCGGCCCAACTCTAATGAACAGGAAAAAACAGGACCTGAATATTGAGAGGTATGTGTCCCCTCCCTCCACCCACACCCACACCAACACCAAGGGCCCACACCCGCCCACATCACTATGCGCTCACCAATTGCCATATAAAAGAAGTAGGAGATATGTTAGTTATTCTTTAAGGTGAGCGCTGGGTTTTTCGTGCCTGAAAAAAAGCAGTGTTAGTAGTAGTGTTAGTAGTGTTAGTAGTAGTAGAAATAAAGAAACACAAACACATTACACAAAAACCTTACTATCTCTTTACCTTATTAAGCCTATCAGCACACAATAGTAATAGTAATAATAATAGTAAAAATGATACATGAGGTAGAAATAAACAAAGATAAAACAAATCTTTAAAAACCTTGCTGTCTCCTTACCTTATTAAGCCTATCAGCACACAGTAGTAGTAGTAGTAGTAGTAGTGGTAATAGTAGTAGTAATAATAATAGTAAAAATGATACATGAGGTAGAAATAAACAAAGATAAAACAAATCTTTAAAAACCTTGCTGTCTCCTTACCTTATTAAGCCTATCAGCACACAAGGTGACAGCAGTGTTCAAGGTCAAGTATTCCTCGACCGTATACTTGATGGAGGCCGAGGGGGAGGGAAGGGTAGCTTGGGCCAGCTCATCCGCAAAGAAACAGAACGCATCTGGGCAGCACACGGCAAGGATGGCTGATGCTGTGTCCGGCCCAATGCCCTTCAAAACCACTGTGAAGGGGTGATGGGGTTAGTGATGGGATGAAGGGTAAAAAAGAGGGGGGAAAAAATAATAATAAATAAATAAAAAAGGGCTTACTGATGGGGAAGAATGAAGGGATGGAGACAGTGATGGGAAGGATGAAGGGACAGTGAAGAGAGGGATGGAGACAGTGATGGGAGGGATGAAGTGACAGTGAAGGGAGGGATGGAGACAGTGATGGGAAGGATGAAGGGACAGTGAAGGGAGGGATGGAGACAGTGATGGGAGGGATGAAGGGACAGTGAAGGGAGGGATGGAGACAGTGATGGGAGGGATGAAGGGACAGTGAAGGGAGGGATGGAGACAGTGATGGGAGGGATGAAGGGACAGTGAAGGGAGGGATGGAGACAGTGATGGGAAGGATGAAGAGACAGTGAAGGGAGGGATGGAGACAGTGAAGGGAGGGATGGAGACAGTGATGGGAAGGATGAAGGGACAGTGAAGGGAGGGATGGAGACAGTGATGGGAGGGATGAAGGGACAGTGAAGGGAGGGATGGAGACAGTGATGGGAAGGATGAAGGGACAGTGAAGGGAGGGATGGAGACAGTGATGGGAGGGATGAAGGGACAGTGAAGGGAGGGATGGAGACAGTGATGGGGTAACTGATGGGAAGGTTGAAGGGATGAAGGGAAAAAAAATAAATAAATAAAATGATAAAAATGAATAAATAAATAAAATAGGGCTTACTGATGGGAAAAATGAAGGGGGAAAAAAACACTACCAAAACAAATAAAATAACAATACCAATTTTCACATCAAATAAAAAAAAAAAAAATATCCCCAGTTAATCAACACCATACCTTAAAGGAATCACTACACAACACTAAAGGAACACCACCACCACTTACTAATAGCAGCAATGGCCTCTTCTACCTTGCCCTTTGCGCCTAACTTCAGTCCTTTCCTGGTAGCATTGACGACCTCCTCCTCCTCGTTTGACCCGGCAAGTTCAAATACTCTTGGTCTGAATTTCCCTCTTGATAGCTTCCAGTCAACTAACCTCACCAGCTCGGACAGGTTGAGGTGAGGAGGTGAACGAGAGTCTACGACAAATTGTAGCTCTTTCTGCATCCATCTGTAAGGGTTAGGTTAGATTAGGTTAGGTTAGGGTGGGTTAGGTTTAGGTCAGGTTAGGTTAGGCTTGGGTTAGGTTAGGTTAAGTTTTTTTACAGTTAAATTATCCTCCAGCTTCACTATAGTATATCTGGTGTGTAATATTATAAGTAGTATATAATATTACAACTATATCTACCACCAACAACATGACAGTTAAGGATTGCTCTCGAAAACCTGAATTCATTATAGTTGTGTCATCATACCACATGTTATATAAGATAAGAGTACTTTTATTATGCTTGACTTTCAATATTTCATCACAATAACGTGAATTAGGGCATAAAGTCATAGTTCTCTCTCTCTCTCTCTCTCTCTCTCTCTCTCTCTCTCTCTCTCTCTCTCTCTCTCACAATTTTTTAGTGAATTCTTTAAGGTTAAAAGGCTGTCTTATACGCATACATATACGATAAGTAGTAATTGTTTTTTTCTACACTTCTTCCTGACCTGAACCTTAACTTAAAATGTGACATAATCAATTAGTATCCGAGGTATTGAGAAAACTGTTCATCTCACAGCAGACAAGCGGGATTTTTTTTACGTATTTTTGTTGTCCCTTAGCCAGTATCCTTTTAATGTACGTATATATATATATATATATATATATATATATATATATATATATATATATATATATATATATATATATATATATATATATATGAAATAATAAGGACAGATGTGAGGTTGACAGGACTCTCATTCACAGAGTTGGAGTGTAAACCTTCATTATAAACAAGGACAAAATGTGAACACCTCAAGGTACAAACTCAGTGCTTACCAATTAAAAATAAAGGTAAACATTTCCTTTATTGTAGTTTCCTATTTCCTATACTTTTTTTTTTGTATGTAAGTGTTTTGTCATCGTTTGTAGTGCAGATGAATAATAATTATAATATGACTGTGATTATTTTGACCCACTATAGTATGAAGGGTATTTATGCTTAACTACTGTTGGTACGCTATGGATGTAAATATGAAGTGGTACATACTATACATAGTGTACTCAACACATCTGTCAAGGTTTCAGGCAGTGCTCACCATTATTCACCTGATAAAGCATCTTGGAAGTTAGGTGCCTCAAAAAAATTCTAAGTCGATTTCCACAACACAAACAACACAACACAACATGCTTTCTCGACTTTGACTTTTTTTTTGGTTATACGTCACTATGACGTAGTCCTTTCAGAATTCTTAGCCAATGAGAATTCTTCACGTGGCTTTGTGACACATACAACAATACAAAGTAGGTGACAGGCCATGTTAGTTCTTTGAAAGCCGCCATCATGGAAACTTGCACCGAGTGTTATATGGGATTTTGGATTTTTCTGCCAAGTTTAAGGTGTTAGCAAGTGAGCTATTTGACTTGTGCGTTCATCACCTACTTGTTTGACTCCAAGGAGTAACAGTGTGGCAAGCCAGCAACAGTTAAGCTTTGGTTAAGGTAAGTTTGGTACAAGAGGGGTGTGTGGGGGCTTACCTCCAATCTATCAGATTATTACATTATTTAGTTATGATTATTACGTGACAGGCTGGGGCGTCTGGGGTGGCTTGCCCCTCCAGCTATGAAGTTTTTACGTGAGTTCAGCTGAGGCTAGGTTTGGTTAGGGGGATGTGGGGGCTTGCCCCACCTGTTATATAAGCTTGTTACACAAGTTCAATTTAGGTTAGGTTATGTTAGGTCTGGGGGATTTGTCCCATCCCAGATAAGAGGTTATTACATAAGTTCAGTTTAGGTTAGGTTAGGTCTGGGGGGGGGGTGATATATAAGCTTTTTATTTTTTTGTTACCCCAAAACTAGATTTTTCACCTTAGATTTTTTCTGGACTGCTATATATGGACTATATTTGGTTCCCCCTAAAACCCCGCTTTCCCAAGTGGTCCCCAAGTTTGTTGGGTGTAGGAAGAAGAACAAGGTCGGGGACGAGCAGTAATTATGCAGATTTACCGTATGAAGTGCGCCCGTCCAAGCCCCCACCTTTTGTTGTTGTTGTAGATTGGTTAACATTCCAATAGCACTGTTTGTTTTTCTAAATCAACCAAACCTGACCTCATATACGAGTACCTAAATCTAGACGTTTAATGGATCATTCTCATCAGAAACATATGTAAAAATGTATTTCCACTTATACAACAAAAAAATTAGTCACACACTATAAAATGCCACAAATTCACTGGGTATGGTAACATTACCCACTAATGAAACACCAATAATAAAAATTAAATACCAAAAACATTTGAGTATAGTAAGTAACATTCGAGTATTTGCCATTTTTTATTATCCTAATAGACCTAATTATTTGTCTTGTATATTAATTATTTATCCATACAAGCCAAGTTATTAGTTTGATTTGTTTTGTATTGATCCTGCCGCCACGTCAAGGTGACCTCCATCAATGACCTAATCTGACCACGTGGGGAGGTATAGGGTCACGTGTACCACCACCACCACCACCAAAGAGACAGAGGAGAGCACCGCGGCACATCTCCATAATAACCCAGCAATTAGTATACAGTGGAACCTTGGTATACGTCCTTAATCTGTTCCAGATCCCTGGACTAATACCAAAAAGGACGTATACCAAATTAATTTTTCCCATAAGAAATAAAAGGAAAATGATTAATCCGTTCCCATGAAAAAAAATCCTATTGTTATTGGCATACAGTACATGTATTATACATTGATGGGGTTGTATAAATTGATTTTAAGCACTCCTAAATACTTAAATACGTACTATACATAAATTAAATACAGTACAGTACAAAAGAAATTAAATGAAATACTGTAAATGAAAATTTAAACTCACTTTATCTTGCTGAGAAGAGTTGAGTGCCTACTGAGAAGGGAGGAGATGTTATTGTTTGGAAAGAGAGTCCCCTTCCAATAAAACGCGGGACTCACTCGTATGAAATGCCCACTGCTAGACTCTCCAGTCAAGCGCGGGATGACCTGCTAATCACTCCATATATGGTCATGGGGCTAGTGAGTCGAGACAGAGGTTAGCGCACAAGCCATAGTATGTAGTGTGTATGGGCCTAGAGAGAGAGAGAGAGAGAGGGAGAGAAAGAAGGGGGGGTGGGTGGGAGGAAGGCGCAGAGAGAGAGAGAGAGAGAGAGAGAGAGAGAGAGAGAGAGAGAGAGAGAAAGGGAGGTTGATGGGAGGGAGGCACACGAGGCAAGGAGAGCAAGCCCAGCCAATCACGAGGCAGAGTCATGCTACGTCACTGGGGAGGGCGGGGCGGAAGAAAATCAAGCACAAACTTCAGAAATATGTTGTACTGATGCTCGCACGAGTTGTATTCCAAATAAAGGTCGTATACCAAGGAAAATGTTTTGAGTCCAAACAGGTCATATACCAAGTTGGACTTATTCCAAGGCAGACATATACCGAGGTTCCAGTGTATATTAGATAAACACACATCATTGGGAAGCATAAACGAAATACCAAAACTATATTATAAAACCGAAGGAATTTCATACCTGTCTAAGGATCGCAAGCTTTCTCCTTTCTTCTTCTTCTTCTGTTCTGCCTTGGCCTTCACCGCCTTCAGGTAAAGCTCCAGGACACCATCAAAGTCCTGGCTGCTCCCCTTCATGAAAAACTCCGTCATGATTGTCTTCTGAATAATACAGAAGAAAGATGGACTTTTTGAGGCTGTTCTGTTCTGTTCCAGATTTAATTTAAAACCATCAAAATCAATAAGAGAAAAATTATGGGGTACTCTGTCAAAGGCCTTACTGAAGTCCAAATAAACTATATCATACTTGTCCCCCTTATCTATGGTTTCAAAAACTTTCCTATAGAAGGATAATAAATTTGTCAGGCAGGACTTCCCCTTGCTAAAAACCATGTTGACTATGTCTAACTAGCTTGTGTTCATCTAAATGTTTTCTAATTGCCCTTGCTATGATAGCTTCTAACATCTTACCCCCTTTTAAATAAATAAAAAAAACAAAAAAAAACATTAAAAGGGCAATAGCTAAGGGAAAACAAATAAGTAAAAAAAAAAATCCCGCTTGTCGCCAGACCCTGTAAAGAGGACAGTAGGAGAATAGAATGAAGGGGTGGAGATCCAGTTAACATTAGAGGTGTCTTGACACTCCTCTCTTGAAAGAGTTCAAGTCATAGGCAGGTGGAAAAACAGACAAAGGAAGAGAGTTCCAGAGTTTACCAGTGTAAGGGATGAAAGAGTGAAGATACTGGTTAACTCTTACATTAGGAAGATGGACAGAATAAGGATGAGAAGAAGTAGAAAGTCTTGTGCAGCGAGGCCGCGGGAGGGGGGGAGGCATGCAGTTAGCAAGTTCAGAAGAGCAGTCAGCATGAAAATAGCGGTAAAAGATAGATAAAGATGCAACATTGCGGCGGTGACTTAAAGAATCAAGAAAGTCAGTTAGAGGAGGAGAGTTGATGAGACGAAAAGCTTTAGACTCCACCCTGTTTAAAAGAGCTGTGTGAGTTGAGCCCCCCCAGACATGTGAGCCATACTCCATACATGGGCGGATAAGGCCCCTGTACAGAGCAAGCAGCTGAGAGGGAGAGAAAAATGGACGCAGACGCCATAGGACACCTAACTTCTTGGAAGCTGATTTAGCAAGAGTAGAGATATGAAATTGCCAGTTTAGATTTTTAGCAAAGGATAGACCGAGTGTGTTTAATGTGGTGGAGAGGGGAAGTTGAGTGTCATTGAAGAAGAGGGGATAGTTATCTGGAAGGTTCTGTCGAGTAGATAGTTGTAGAAATTGAGTTTTTGAGGCATTGAACAAAACTAGGTTTGCTCTGCCCCAATCAGAAACAAGTGAAAGATCAGAAGTTAAGCGTCCTATAGCATCTCGCCTTGAGTCATTTAATTCTTGTTGGGTTGGGCGTCTGATGTTAAACTAATTGGGCGGTAGGTACTACTTTCTGCCTTATCTCCTTTCTTGAATATAGGAACTACATTTGCCTGCCTCCATAGCCTAGGAACTACTCCTGTGTCTAGGGATTTTCTAAAAATCATCTCAATGGGTTCAACGAGTTCTTCTCTACATTCCTTAAGAATCCTCGGAAAAATGTCATCCGGCACTGGAGATTTAGTCTTTTTAAGTCTATAACTTAGTATTATAACAACAGTAGATAAAGAGAAAGACTTGGGAATAGTAATGCAGGATAATCTATCCAGAGAAGCACATAAATAAGATATTTGGAGAAACGGAAATTCTGGATATTAGGTCTGTGTCACGTACAAACACAAAACTCACATATCATGTAGAAGACTCGGTAATCATGCCGTAAACGTAAAAAAAATGAGGTGCCCGCTTCTAGTGTGGCCGTAATAGCACTCGAGAGTGTGGAGAAATTCAACAGTTTTTAAGTCCAGCGAGCTCTGCACCAGTCAAAAGTAAACATTGAAATGATGTTCTATTGTTCATGACTGGGATTTGTGGGTATATAAGGATTTCATGATATCTATACAACTCAACCCTCCAATCACGCTGCCACTCGTGACTGCCATTCGTGCCGCTACCAATTACAACTTTCTACGCTAGGTTCAGTTACGCTTTTCATCTGTTTTAGGGACACATCAGGTGTTCCGATACAGGCTCATTGTCAGTTGTTGATACGGCTACCAACGCAGTAGGACGTGACGAACATCTTCCCGTTTCTTGTGAAGGATGCTATTTGTCCTATGGTGATTTTTGTGGAACGTATTTCAAGGACTGTGAGGGGTTATTCAAACTGTTAATGAGACATCGTTTACTGCCTGAGAAGAAACTTTGTGAAAAGTGCGGGAAGGAGTGACGTGTAGAATTTTTTTTTTTTTTACATTAAAAGGGTAATTGCTAAGGGAAAACAAAAATAAGTAAAAAAAAAAATCCCGCTTGTCGCCAGACCCTGTAAAGAGGACAGTAGGAGAATAGAAGCCAGGGGTGGAGATCCAGTTAACATTAGAGGTGTCTTGACACTCCTCTTTTGAAAGAGTTTAAGTCATAGGCAGGTGGAAAAACAGACAAAGGAAGAGAGTTCCAGAGTTTACCAGTGTAAGGGATGAAAGAGTGAAGATACTGGTTAACTCTTGCATTAGGAATATGGACAGAATAAGGATGAGAAGAAGTAGAAAGTCTTGTGCAGCGAGGCCGCGGGAGGGGGGAAGGCATTCAGTTAGCAAGTTCAGAAGAGCAGTCAGCATGAAAATAGCGGTAGAAGATAGATAAAGGTGCAACATTGCGGCGGTGAGAAAGAATCAAGAAAGTCAGTTAGAGGAGGAGAGTTGAATATCCACACCACACCGGTAAGTTATTATAGTATAATTTTTGAGGTCCTTTGCTAGGTTAGGTTAGGTTAGGTTAGGTTAATGTCCAGGGGTGGCGCAGCCCCCCCGGTTAGGTTAGGTTAGGTTAATGTCCTAGCTGTGGGGTCCAGGGGAGGCGTAGCTCCACCCCGCCTAGATTAGGTTAGGTTATGCTAGGTTAGGTTAGGTTAGGTTAGGTTAGGTTAGGTTAGGTTAGGGAAATTCAAAATTTTCAGGGAAATTTTCTTAGATTTTTGAAGGCCCATATTTCGCTTATTTTTCATCCCCCCCCCAAAACCCCCGATTCCCAACGGGCCCCCAAGCTTGTTTGAAGGGATAGGGGGGGTTGGTGGGGAATCGAGGAGGCGGACTTAATATCCAGAAATACCGGAGAAACATAAAATATGCTAAGAAATATAAGAGTGGCCTTTCACTATATGGATAAAGAAATGAAGATTATCACTACAATGATTAGACCAAAAATAGAATATGCTGCGATTGTATGGTTTCCACATAAGAAAAAACATATAAAGAAACTTGAAAGAATACAACAAAGAAGGGAGGACGTACAAGGAGAGGCTGGAAGAAATGAATTTGCCAACACTTGAGGAAAACTGATAAATGGAATGGATAAAACAGATATAAATATACTATCAAAGGAAGAAGCTGCTTATACAAGAGGCCACAAGAAGAAATTAAAAAAGGGAAGATGCTTGAATAACACAAAGAAATATAGCTTTCCATATAGAAGTATAGACGCATGGAACAGTTTGAAAGAAGTTATTGAAGTGAATAGTGTGCACAAACTGAAGGAAAAATTGGATCAATGTAGATACTAAGACAGGAACACATGAGTCTATCTCAGGCCCTGTATACAACTAGATAAATACACACACACACACACACGCACACACACACACACACACACAGACACACACACACAAATACACAAACAAATACACACACACACACACACAAACACACACACACACACACACACGGGTGTCTTCGTCTCGGGACTACACCTCGTCCAACTCCCTACTTTTGGTCATAGAGAACATTTGATAGCTTCTATATTAACCTAACCTAACCTAACCTAACCTAACCTAACCAAACCTTAACCTATATTGACAAATAATAGAACCTTGTTTAAACCAAACTAAACTATATTTTTGGTATTTCATCAACAACTGACAATGAGCCTGTATCGGAACACCTGACGTGTCCCTAAAACAGATGAAAAGAGTAACTGAACCTAGCGTAGAAAGTTGTAATTGGTTGCGGCACGAATGGCAGTCACGAGTGGCAGCGCGATTGGAGGGTTGAGTTGTATAGATATCATGAAATCCTTATATGCCGCTACCCACAAATCCCATTCATAAAGAGAAAATCATTTCAATGTTTACTTTTGACTGGTGCAGAGCTCGCTGGACTTAGAAACTGTTGAATTTCGCCACACTCTCGAGTGCTATCACGGCCACACTAGAAGCGGGCACCTCATTTTTTTTTACGTTTACGGCACGATTACCGAGTCTTCTACATGATATGTGAGTTTCGTGTATGTACGTGACACGGACCTAATATCCAGATTTTCCATATTTTTATAAGAGAAGGTCTCACAAAAAACATTGAATATCTCACTAACTAAGAATTCGCGACGGAAATGTAACTAAGAAAAACTTCTCAAAATGCATCAGGTAATGCAAAAATATAACCCTGAATTCTCTAGAGCATTATGATGAAGATGTAAAATAATACCTAATGCACTACTATATTTTAGGGCCCATGTGTGCGTGTGTGTGTGTGTGTGTGTGTGTGTGTGTGTGTGTGTAAAAGGGCAGCTTTGGTTGTTAGATTGAAGGATGGAGATACAACTAGTTTGTTCCCAAGTCAAGCCTCAAAATATAACCACTCGGATCAATCCAAACCACTTACAATGATAGGATACGAGAGAAGGAGTTTTCGCGGCTAGGTGTAAGCACATGTGTGTAGCCAGCAACGCATACACACACACACCCACACACACACACCCACCTTCCTCCTCCTCCACAACTGTCTGCTTATTGCTAGTCTGCTTAACTATACTGACACCATCACCTCTCTGTCTGCTTCACAATTAATAGAATTCACACGAATATGGAGTTGTTTTTACCTGAATTCTGAATAGCAACTTCGTCCGCCGTCACCCAGTTGTTTCCAGGTTAATTGGGCCTTCCACCTGTCCTGTTGTCTGTTATAAGTAGGTGTAAGGTTATAAAAGACCGTACACAGGGTGGAAGGTGCGTCATAAGACTGGTGGTGATCTTGGCAGCTATATAAACACTTAGTGTGATAATGGCGCGCACTGACTGGTTTGGTTGATCTTGATCTTGATCTTGATGTCACAGGTGACATCAAGTCAGGCCTTTTTATCGGCAGCTCCTGTGAGGGGAAAAAAAGGAAAGTACACAGAAAAAAAAACTAAATAAATCAAAGATGCATACTCTAAGTACATGCCTTAATCTCTCAATCTCGCATACCACATTTTCTCCAGGAACTCTTTCACCGCGTCAATCATCCGTTCACTCGTCTCCTCACACAGTTCTAGCAACAACGCCATCCATTCCCTTCCATTTCTTTCAGTCACCTCATTCATTTCACGTCCCATTTCTGTTAGAATCACACGCATCATTTCCATTCTGTCACGGTCATACTTCTCGCATTCTAGTACTACCGTCTCATCCTCTCCCATGTCACACATCTGGCACACTTTGCTGCGGCAACAAGATGCTATACTATCAGGCACGGCAAGAGTTTTATGCATAAGTACACATATAGTAGGGCAAGGTAGGGTAAAGCGAACCACAGGTGGGATGGTTTTGAACTGGCCTCTTGCAGTCTCCTTATTTCATATGTTCTTTCAAATAGTTTCTATTATTTGAGAAGAACTCGCAGTAAACTCGATGTAGCTTCATGAGGCTAGTATGAGGGACTTGGGAGTTCAAATAAGCAGTGATTTGCGTCCCAGGGAACAGTGTATTATAGCTAGAAATAAGATCACTGTTGTGTTGTGATGACGGATGGCGGTGCCGCGGTGACGGTGACGGAGCTCATCTCCTCCGAGAGAGACGGTGTGGCGGGTAAAAGTGACGACCGTCGAAAAAGTGGCGACATCGCTTCTGCGCATGCGCTGGGAGTAGAAATGTCGTACTACTGTCGGCAGAATGTTAAGGAGATGATGGTGGTCGGTCATCACTACAGTCGCTCGCTGAACGCGATAGAATGAGGAAGAGTTTGTCATTAATAAAGTTATGTAAATATGCATGCACCATTTCATTTCTGTTATATATATATATATATATATATATATATATATATATATATATATATATATATATATATATATATATAAACGAGTGGGTGGTCAGGTGGCAGATGAATTGTATTATTGACAAGTGTAGAGTAATGAATGTTGGTCGGGAAAATGGTCAATTTCCAGTTTCACCTAACCAACGATTTTCTAATGCGCCTCGTGTTTTTCTGATTCATGTAATGAATTGATTGATTTTCTATCTCTTCTGTCGCAAATGGCTAGTTTTCAAACAATGACTGTTTTTCAAGTCATGTCTACCCCTCATCCCCAATGATCTTGGGGGATCTTTGGGAAATCGGGCGCCCAGCTAGGAGGATATTACGTGAGTTCTGGTTAGGTTAGGGGGTCTGGGGGCTTGCCTCCCCAGTCAAGAGGTTACTACGTGAGTTCTGTTTAGGTTTGGTTAAGTTGGGGAAATCTGGGGGGCTTGTCCCCGCCTATAAATTGTCCGGGAAAATCCTCACAACAGGTACAACATAAGCAAGATAATACTGAATAGATCAGAATGTGAGAGAAATTTGGGTGTACTGGTTAGCTCAGACCTCCATCCCAGAAAACAATTAATTGAAGCTAGAAATAGGGCTAATAGGTTGTTAGGATTCATTACTAGGAGTATTAAAAGTAGAAGTGCTGAGGTTATTCTGAAGTTGTATTTAGCGTTAGTCAGACCTCACCTCGACTATGCAGTGCAGTTTGGGTCACTGTATTATAGAATGGATATGGGATTGCTAGAGCCAGTGCAGAGGAGGGTGACCAAAATGCTACAAGGGATTCGTAATTTTAGTTATGAGAGGAGACTAAAGCTTTTGAAATTACACTCACTGGAGAGGCGTAGAGTAAGAGATTATCTGATTGAAGTATTTAAGTGGGTGAAGGGTTTTAATAAGGGGAATGTAGGATAGTTTTTTGCGGTCAGTAGTCAGGATAGAACAAGAAATAACAGATTCCAACTGGAAAAATATAGATTTAGGAGAAGAAAAAAAATAGGCAGAAATTGGTTTACAAATAGGGTGGTAGATGATTGGAACAGACTTAGTCAGCAGGTAGTTAGTGCACAGACAATAGGGAGTCTTAAAAGAAGACTAGACGGCTTTATGGATGGGGACGAAAGGTGGGTGTAGGTAATAAAGGAGTATTGGAGTAACAGAATTACCACGTGTAGGCCTCCGGGCCTTTTGTAGCTTCCTTATACTATTCTTATGAGTGCCCGACGATCACGGATCATTGGATGCATATCCCTAGCTTTTTTTTTTTTTAGTATTGTCACCAGATCACGCAGTACCAGGCTCGCTCGTGCTTTCCTCGATTATGACCTCATCTACGCTCATGCCCATGACCCACCTCCATTCGTATGAATTGGAATGCGAACTGGTAACAATGTTTGCCGTCAGGCACTGCCTACTTGTGTGGTTGGAGCCTAATGTCAGAGAAGAGTATCAAGATACATCTCCACTCTCTCATAACCTCTGTAGCACATACTTTTAGGGGAGTGATAAGCGGATATTATTCTATTTGAATTCTTTAATTTTCTATGTGCTTGAACATATCCCTGGAACAAATAAAATTTAATTTTGACTAGGAAAACATGTGTTGGTTAATTAAAATAGAATAGACATAAACAGTATATTTCTAATTAATCCACAGCATGTATAGCAGTTCGTCTTAATAGATGTCCTTGAACATTAACTATTAATTCCAATTTTACAAGGGATACTAATTTTTGGGGCTAATTAAAATGCAGTCAACACAAGAAATAATTTAATAATTCATCTACATGTACAAATCCATTGTATGTATGTATGTATGTATGTTTGAATCAAGAGAGGTGCTCGTGTGTAAATACAACATATGTCTTTAAATATTTCCATTTTATTTTTATTTTTTTACATTAAAAGGGTACTGGCCAAGGGTTATGTTGTTTGTGAGGAAGATATCTATAACTGCTGGTGCTGGGTGTTGGTGGAAGTGGTGAACATCCATCAGGCAATGGTGGTGTTGCTTGTCACTGGGAATACAATCAACTTAGGGATATATTATATGCATATAGCCTGGAAAAAGTGGAAAAGAGGCAAGAAGATATAGAAATTAATATGATAAAAAACATTAAGGAAAAAGCAATAGAAACTATACAGGAAGACTAGGAGAGAAAAAAAATATATATAGTGATATTTAACATACCTGAAGCAGAAGGAGAAAACGAAAGAGAAAAGAAATGTAATGACGTCTTCTAAATGTAATGACGTTTGTGTTGTTTGAATAGATATTGTCACGCCCACTTGTTCCCTTTTTCTCTCACCAGGTACTAAAGACAAAGTTATATGCACAGAGTCTTGTTTATTCAAAGACACAATTTGATGAGACACAGATGTTAAATGGTAGCATGCCTTTATAAAACAATTTGATGAGGCACAGATGTTAAATGGTAGCATGCCTTTATAAAACAATTTGATGAGGCACAGATGTTGTGGGCCCCAAGGTGGCTGAGGCCCGTGGTATTTTGCCACTAAGGCTACCCTATTGTTATACCTCTGGACTCTGTGAATTAACTATGGGTCTCCGACACACTTATGGTTCTGGGTCGTATATCTCCACTAATGCTCCAAGGCTCTTGTAATGGCGTGCGTCTTACAAACTTAGTGGCGTGGGTGACTTTGTCTGGGCTTACCCTAGCTTGGCGGTTCCCCTTAGCGTCATCCCATACATATTACACACTCATTTGCCAATTGTTTGTGGTCCCGTATAGCTCAATGATTAATAAATTATCAAACTCAATTGTGGTTATGGTGCTATCATCTTCAATGATGGTGTTTGGTGCAGTGGTTCCCTGAAACACCAAATTTCTTTGTTCTCACTGACCCACCAAGGACATCTTTTAATTTTTTCTCGGCTACATGTTTTCTTGGTCCCCTTTTGAGCACCTAACCCCTAACTCACTGCCTCTCAAACCATGATGTGAGAGAGAGAGAGAGAGAGAGAGAGAGAGAGAGAGAGAGAGAGAGAGAGAGAGAGAGAGAGAGAGAGAGAGAGAGAGAGAGAGAGAGAGAGAGAGGCTTCTATGGCGTGGCGTAGTATGGGTTGCAGATACCTGGTAACACATTACACAACTTTGATTTTATATAACTACCATTACTTACGCTTCAAAGGTATCCATATTCGTTATGAAGAAAGTAAAGCGGGTGCAGGTAAAGAACTTTGCCAAGAAACAAGTATGCTTTAAACAACTCTGTACCACTTGTGACAATGGCGCTGATCTTGAGCATACTGTCTCCGTTAAACCTACGGGGTGAGAGCACTGATCTCAATATATTGAGGTCAGTGGGTGAGAGGCCAAGACTTTATCATTGAATTATCCTCTGTCTCTCTCTCTCTCTCTCTCTCTCTCTCTCTCTCTATATATATATATATATATATATATATATATATATATATATATATATATATATATGTGTGTGTGTGTGTGTGTGTGTGTGTGTGTGTGTGTGTGTGTGTGTGTGTGTGTGTGTGTGTGTATGTGTGTGTTTATTTTACACATTCTGGAGGTGTAAGATCATATAGCTCTCAATTTTCTAGAATCTAGAGAATTAAGAGCTATATTTTTGCATTACCTATTTCTGAGGTTTGCTTGATTACATTTCCGTCTTAAATTCCTAGTTTCTGAGATAATCAATGTTTTCTTTATGACCCCTTCGCAAAGTAAAGTTTAATTCGGTTTCAACAAGGTTCTGTTTCGACAAGGCTAGGTTATTTGTCAATATAGGTTTACAAACTAACAAATATTTTCTATGACCCAAAGCAAGGACTTGAATAGATCGAGTCCTTGCCCAAAGCCACGACTATGTTGAAGATGTATAAAGTTACCGTATATATATATATATATATATATATATATATATATATATATATATATATATATATATTTATTTATTTATATATATATATATATATATATATATATATATATATATGCAAATTCCTAGTTTCTGTATATATATAGGCTATATATATATATATATATATATATATATATATATATATATTATATATATATATATATATATATATATATATATATATATATATATATATGTATATATATATATATATATATATATATATATATATATATATATATTTTGGATGATACTGGGCATATTCCTCCTACTCCTCCACCCTCTGACTACTTCATCCCTAAAATTAGAATTCTTTATTATGACGTTTTCCAGGCCCTCTCTGGCCTTGATTCTCGGAAGGCTTATGGTCCGGATGGAGTCCCTCCTGTTGTTCTCAAAAACTGTGCTTCCGAACTCGCTCACTGCCTGGTCAAACTCTTTCGTCTGTGTCTCTCTACTTCTACCTATCCTTCTTGCTGGAAGTTTTCTCACATTCAACCTGTCCCTAAAAAGGGTGACCGCTCCAATCCTTCTAACTACCGCCCTATAGCTTTGATTTCCTGCCTTTCTAAAGCCTTTGAATCTGTCCTTAACAAGAAGATAATGAGGCATCTATCAGCTCACAACCTTCTCTCTGATTGCCAGTATGGTTTCCGTAAAGGCCGATCTACTGGTGATCTTCTTGCTTTCCTAACTGAATCTTGGTCATCCTCTTTTAGGGACTTCGGTGAAACCTTTGCTGTCGGCCTTGACATATCGAAAGCCTTCGTTAGAGTCTGGCATAAATCTTTAATTTCTAAACTACCCTCCTACGGATTCTATCCTTCTCTCTGTACCTTCGTCTCTAGTTTCCTTTCCGACCGGTCTATTGCTGCTGTAGTGAACGGTCATTGTTCTTCTCCTAAAACTATCAACAGTGGTGTTCCTCAGGGTTCTGTCCTATCACCCACTCTCTTTCTATTATTCATCAATGATCTCCTAAATCTGACTCAATGCCCTATCCACTCCTATGCTGATGACACCACCTTGCATTTTTCAACGTCGTACAACAGACGCCCAACCCAACAAGAATTAAATGACTCAAGGCGAGATGCTATAGGACGCTTAACTTCTGATCTTTCACTTGTTTCTGATTGGGGCAGAGCAAACCTAGTTTTGTTCAATGCCTCAAAAACTCAATTTCTACAACTATCTACTCGACAGAACCTTCCAGATAACTATCCCCTCTTCTTCAATGACACTCAACTTCCCCTCTCCACCACATTAAACACACTCGGTCTATCCTTTGCTAAAAATCTAAACTGGCAATTTCATATCTCTACTCTTGCTAAATCAGCTTCCAAGAAGTTAGGTGTCCTATGGCGTCTGCGTCCATTTTTCTCTCCCTCTCAGCTGCTTGCTCTGTACAGGGGCCTTATCCGCCCATGTATGGAGTATGGCTCACATGTCTGGGGGGGCTCAACTCACACAGCTCTTTTAAACAGGGTGGAGTCTAAAGCTTTTCGTCTCATCAACTCTCCTCCTCTAACTGACTTTCTTGATTCTTTAAGTCACCGCCGCAATGTTGCATCTTTATCTATCTTTTACCGCTATTTTCATGCTGACTGCTCTTCTGAACTTGCTAACTGCATGCCTCCCCCCCTCCCGCGGCCTCGCTGCACAAGACTTTCTACTTCTTCTCATCCTTATTCTGTCCATCTTCCTAATGCAAGAGTTAACCAGTACCTTCACTCTTTCATCCCTTACACTGGTAAACTCTGGAACTCTCTTCCTTTGTCTGTTTTTCCACCTGCCTATGACTTGAACTCTTTCAAGAGAGGAGTGTCAAGACACCTCTAATGTTAACTGGATCTCCACCCCTTCATTCTATTCTCCTACTGTTCTCTTTACAGGGTCTGGCGACAAGCGGGATTTTTTTTTTTTTACTTATTTGTTTTCCCTTAGCTATTGCCCTTTTAATGTAAAAAAAAAAAAAAAAAAAATGCATCTCAGAGGCCAAGTTTCAGCCTGATAGCTGGATATACGGGGAGAGAGCGGGACAGTCCGACATACAGTGAAGGGCGGAGCGGGACTGAGGCGAGGGAGACAGATGGAGAGAGTGACGCCAGCAGTCTCTGCAATGTTTGAGTCGTGCGGCTGGCAGCGAAGAAGGCGATGTCGCCACTTTTTCGACGGTCGTCACTTTTACCCGCCACAACGGCCGTCGTGTTTGTGACGTCATTGACGGGATGACGGCTGAGGCGGGGTTCCCACCAGGCCGTCACCGTCAGCCGTCATCCCGTCAATGACGTCATACCCTACCTTGCCCTACTATATGTGTACTTATGCATAAAACTCTTTCCGTGCTTGATAGTATAACTTCTTGTTGCTGGTGGAATCCAGTAGAGGAGTGAAGAGTGAAAAGTGAAGAGGTGTGTTTCCACAAGATGGCGCTTGGTAGACAAGATAAGCGTCGTCTGGGGAGGATGTGCGTTGTGCCGTATTTCCAGATGCATCCAACAAAAGTCTTCACATCACATTAATACACACAATTTATGCAAATACAATTAAATATTTATCTAGCTCATGAGGCCTCATTTTATTTTCTGTGTGAAAATGCTTCAAATTGATATTTTCGTTATATCCAAGATATCCAACACCCTGGACATTGACAACACCGCCGCCGTCATCACGTCAAAAGATGAAATTATTTAACTTTTGACGGCCGTCACGATGAAGTCATCGACGGCCGACGGAGGGAGAATATAGCCTCGATTCCCATTACAGCCACCGTCAGTTACGTCACGGACGGTGTACGGATTGACGGTGACGGCCTGGTGGGAACCCCGCCTGTCAGAAGGTCATCAAATGTTGGCTGAAATTCTTGAGTCAACTTTAAAATGTTCATCATATTTTACGATTCATACATTATTAACTCACTTTACATATCACTAGCCCTTCTTGCATACCTTGTGGCGTCTTTGGGAAACACATGAAGCCTCACTTGAGGGTGAGTGTTGTTATTTTTGCCACAAACACAGCAGGACCTCCTGTAAGTTCTTGACGACATTTTGAATTTTGTTCAAGTCCAACTGTGGGGCGGCTGAAGCTCCGTCCACCAAGGGATTGTTTTGATGACTTTGGCGCCATCTGACAGGATACAGCTGCGACACACTTTTTCCTCTGCAATCTCTATTGGATTAGCATATCCTTCTGTATAAGATCCTTGGCGTGCACAGAGAAAGCAGGTTAACGGTGCGCTGGTTTCCGGCGCCAACCCGCGCTGGTAGCCTGCGCGGGCAAACCTGCTTTCTCTGTACAGGCACCCTTCCATTGGGTTCCAGGACATGTTGGTCTCAACGGGAATAAGCCTAGCTAGTGAGGAACCATCCATCACTTTTCATGTCCCTCTTAGCTATTCCAGCATTAAGGGAATGGTCAACAGAGCAGCCATCACTCAAACTGCACATCTGATAACATTTTGTCATCCAGGGTTCTCGGTCAGCAACCTGGTACGTGACTGCAACCAAGAGAAAACCAATTCAAACTCCACCTAAAACATCCCAAGAAACACTATCCCATTTCATTTCATTTCGCCACAGGTGAATTCGCCCACACCATGGAGTCATTTCGCCACAGGTGAATTCGCCCACACCATGGAGTCATTTCGCCACAGGTGAATTCGCCCACACCATATGGAGTCATTTCGCCACAGGTGAATTCGCCCACACCATGGAGTCATTTCGCCACAGGTGGAAAATTCGCCCACACCATATGGAGTCATTTCGCCACAGGTGAATTCGCCCACTCCATATGGAGTCATTTCGCCACAGGTGAATTCGCCCACTCCATATGGAGTCATTTCGCCACAGGTGAATTCCCCCACACCATATGGAGTCATTTCGCCACAGGTGAATTCGCCCACTCCATATGGAGTCATTTCGCCACAGGTGATTTCGCCCACTCCATATGGAGTCATTTCGCCACAGGTGAATTCGCCCACTCCATATGGAGTCATTTTGCCACAGGTGAATTCGCCCACACCATGGAGTCATTTCACTACAGGTGAATTCGCCCACTCCATATGGAGTCATTTCGCCACAGGTGAATTCGCCCACACCACATGGAGTCATTTCGCCACAGGTGAATTCGCCCACTCCATATGGAGTCATTTCGCCACAGGTGAATTCGCCCACACCATGGAGTCATTTCGCCACAGGTGAAATAAACAGTGCGGTTCTCCGTGGAAAGAGACACAGTGAATAGTGAAGCTGAGGAGTGTACATTGGTATATGCTCTGTGCTTATACATTCTAAGGTTCCTGTGGAAAGTGTTTATTTGGTGTCTTGAGCATTGTGACTGTGAGAGAGGCGACTTGACCGTTGTAAAAGGGTCGGAGCAGGTCACCCGCCTATCAAGTGTGAAGAGCCAAGCAAGGCCAGCGGGCCAGCTCCGCCTGGTCCCCCCCCACCCCCCGGGTCCCCACACACAGAGACCTCCACGTAGTCCACATGTGTGCTCAGCCTCCAACCACCCCTTGACCTCACCACACCTGCCACATTCCACCTCACCCCCTCCCCCACCATTTCCCTCCCACACCCCATTCTACTCTCTCTCTCTCTCTCTCTCTCTCTCTCTCTCTCTCTCTCTCTCTCTCTCTCTCTCTCTTTCCCTCCTTCTCTCTCTTTCCCTCCTTCTCTCCCCCTTCCTCCCTCCCTCCATTCCCTTCTCTCTCCCTTCCTCCTTCCCTCTCCCCCCTCTTTCTCTCTCTCTCTCTCTCTCTCTCTCTCTCTCTCTCTCTCTCTCTCTCTCTCTCTCTCTCTCTCTCTCCAATTCCACCCACCCACCCTCCCACTCACTCACTCACCCACCCACACAGCCGTACACTTTGTACAGGTGCTTCTTTTCGTCACATGCACATGTCCCGCGCCACATTGCTGTGCTGAGTGCCCCACCCAGCCCCGTGTCCAGTGCTGTGCCCCACACTTCGCCCACAGGCCACACTGGCGAGCCCTACGCGGCACGCTGTACGCCACACCCCGCCCCGAGTGTCGGTCTGGTGCCCTACCCAGCCCAGTGTGCTGTGCTGAGCTCATCACCCTGCTCCGTGTGCTGTTCTATAGCCCAACCCAGCCACGCATGCCACTCTGCGCCCTACACCCCGCTCTGTTTGCCATTCTGGCGCCCCACCCAATCCTGTGCGCTACGCTGGGTCCCCCACTCTTCCACGTGCTGTTCTGGTGCCCCACCCAGCCAAGTGCGCAGCGCTGTGTGCCACACCCCGCTCCATGTGCTGTCCTGGTGCCCCACATAGCCCCATGCGCTACGCTGAGAGCCTCCCCACTCCTACGCACCGAGTCGAAGGACACACCCAGTTCCGTGTGCTGCTCTGGTGCCCCACCCAGCCCTGTACACTGCACCGATTGCCACACCTCTTCCCTCACGCTGTCCCGGCGCCCAACCCAACCTAGTGAGCTGCTGTGAGCCGCACCTCGCCTCGCGTGCTACGTCAGAAGACACGCCCAGCCCCGGGCGCTGATCTGAGTACTGCGTGCTTCGCAGAACAGGGTGCCGCGCCCTACCTCAATCACAACACTTCACCCAACAAGTTGCTCTGCTCGCCACTCTCCGTCCCTTCACAACCATGAGCACTCGTCCAGCGTGCAGGATATGTGGTGACGACCGATTCACGGGCAACTTTCACGGAGCTCGTTCATGCACAGCCTGCCGTGAATTCTTCACACGCAGACAGGGACGCATCCCACACGTTTGCGCACGTGGCGGCGGCTGTGATCTGAACCAGCTCACACGCGCCAACTGCCCCCCGTGCCGCCTTCAGAGATGCCAAATAGCCGGCATGCGCCATCGGGCATCGACAGACACTCCCCGGCTTCCCGACCCATCCGACGCCACCCCCGATGACCCGTCAGACACCCTTCCCACCCAACCATCACCGGCATCACAAAACTCGGCGCCGCCGGTATGCCTCGTTTGCAACACTCACAATCACCGCAAGAACACTGTGACATGCTCCGCTTGCGCGCGCAAGGCTCACCTCACCTGCGTCAGCCTCACACGGGCACAAGCACAGGTTCTGCCAGTGTGGCACTGCGAAGATTGTCTGCAAGCCACGCTGCTCACCGGGAACATCGACGACGCACCAGACACTCAAGAGACGGCGCCTGCAGACTTAGCGGAGGCCCTCGCTGACCTAAAGCGACGCTCACGTGTACCGCAACACGTGCCACGCAGGTACAGACATCGCTTTGCATCGGAGCTGGCTGACCTCATCAACACCGCCATCGAGCAAGGAACGGCGATTGCATGGTGGCGCATGCTCTCCCACGCCCACGTCGGATTCGGAGCTCTGACAAGGACGTCCTCCTCCAACGACACGACCAACAACGACCATTCAAGGACTTATGGGACAGCTCCAGATGCTGCGACAGATGACGCGCTCGCACGACGGATCAGGTCAAAATGCGCCGACGGGGACATCCGTGGAGCACTTCGCCTGCTGACGACCTCGGACACGGTAGCCACGCCCACACCAGAAGTCATCATTGAGCTACAGGCCAAACACCCGCCAGCCCCAGCCGCGGAGGACCTCCAGCAACAGCTCGGAGCTCAGCCAACTCCGATTCCGCCACCCCTGCCTGTTACTGAAGAGGACGTCCTATCAGCCATCCAGACCATGCCACCAGGCTCGGCAGCCGGCCTTGATGGCCTCAGACCGCTCCACCTCCGACAGCTCACTTCAAAGAAAACTGCCGAAGCAGGCTGTCGCCTTCTTTCAGCCCTGACCGCCCTCTGCCGCTGTGCCATCTCCGGGAACATCCCGGACCCGGCAAGGAACGCGTTTTTCGGCGCCAGCCTCAGCGCCATCCGGAAGAAGGACGGAGGATTGCGACCGATCGCCATCGGCAGTGTTTATCGCCGCCTGGCCTGCAAGTTTGTGGCAAGACACATGACCAAAGCTGTGGCCAGTCAACTGGCTCCCAAGCAGCTCGGTGTCGGTACGCCGCTCGGTTGCGAGGGGGCGGTGCACGCCGTCCGCGATTTTATCGTGAGGCACCCCCATAGAGACCACATCTTGATCAAGCTGGACCTATCCAACGCCTTCAACTCAGTTTCCCGAGAAGCTGTGCTGAGGCAGGCCTCTCAACGCCTCCCCACTGCCATGCCATTGATCAAGCAAGCCTACGCCCAGCCAACACCACTCTTCACAGCGGGCAACGTCATCTGGTCCGGCAGAGGAGTCCAGCAGGGGGACCTTCTGGGGCCCTTACTCTTCGCGCTGGCCATCGACCCGATCGTTCAGTCGCTGTCCTCACCGCTGAACGTGTGGTACCTGGACGACGGAACCCTAGCAGGACCAGCTGACACAGTAGCAGCAGACATCTCCATCCTGCTGCCAGCTCTACAGCACATTGGCCTGACGCTTAACCAGCAGAAGAGCGAAGTTGTAGAGCTGGGAGACGTCCCTGACAGCAACGCGACTCACGGCAACGACGACGTAACAGAAGACGAGCGACCACATCACGGCACCTCAATCGCCCTCAGAAACGCTGACGGAACTGGAGCCACCAACAGTGACGCCGACCCTCCAGCCAACCCCGAGGCAACCACACCACCCGAGCTATCCGAGGCACGCCGCAAGGCACTCAGCGAGCTCACCCTCCTAGGCGCCCCCATCAGCACTGACGCAGTTCCAGAGGCGATCGAGGCCGCCTCCCGCATCACCACCAGGATAATCGAACGAGTGGAGGAAATTGACAGCCACGCTGCTCTGTTTTTCCTCTCTCGATACGCCTCAGTCCCACGCTGCACCTACCTCATGCGCGCCTCTCCCACTTACCAGGCCACCCAACAACTGCGTGCCATCGACGAGGAGATGCGTGCAGTCATCACACGCATCTGCAATGTCTCCCCATCCATCGACAACTGGATCTAAGCCTCGCTTCCGATCCGCCTAGGCGGCATCGGCGTTAGGCGCATGGAAGATGTTGCTCTCCCCGCCTACATCTCCTCCATGAGTGCCACACAGGGACTGGTTTGCCAGATAAACGGTCGCACCCGCGACGGCATATCAGCCCCGCTGCTGGCAGCTTTCAACACCTTCACCGAACGCCAATACCCAGACATCGATCCATTGTCACTCAACGATGCGGCTAAGATCAGCCAACGACAGCTGGATGAAGCCGCTAGCCAACGTCGCCTGGATGTGCTCCTGGAGCGCAGCAACCAGGTAGACCGTGCACGCCTGCTTGCAGCAGCCGAGCCTCATAGCGGAGCCTGGCTAGATGCCCTACCAGTGTTGAGCCTTGGCCTCCTCCTGCCAGACGATGCTGTCCGAGCTGGAGTCGCCCTCCGACTCGGCACGCAGGTCTGCATACCGTACCGCTGCAGATGCGGCGCTATGGCGGACAACCTCGGCCACCACCAGCTGTCCTGCCACCACGACCCCGGCCGACTGCCACGCCATGCCGCCCTCAACGACGTGATCCGGCGCGGCTTAGCTGCCGCTGGGGTACCAGCGCTTCTCGAACCGCGGGGCCTGGACCGGGGTGACGGACGAAGACCGGACGGAGTGACCCTTTACCCCTTCAGTGGAGGCCGATCGCTGCTGTGGGACGTGACGTGCACCAACACCTTTGGCACCACGCACGTCACCAACTGCGCCACAAAACCCGGTGCCGCAGCCCAAGCAGCCGAACAGCGCAAACGGTATCGCTACGCGGCACTCTCAACACGCTACCGCTTCGAGCCGCTGGCGGTCGAGACGCCGGGAGTGCTGGGCCCAGCGTTTCGCAAGATCCTGCAGGAGCTGGGTAAGCGGATAGCAGCAGAGACAGGAGACACACGGGAAACCTGCTGGCTGCGACAGAGGGTCAGCCTGGCTGTGGTGCGAGGCAATGATGCTGCCATCATCAACCACCCCCAAGCACTAGACCCCGACGCTCCTTAGGCACACACACACATACACCCACATACACAAACACTCTACTTTTCCTTCCCCAGCAGGCTGAACGTCACAGCAACCTGCGGTGAGGCCGGGGCAGGCTGCCATCACCCTCAGTGATGCCATTGAAATAAATATTGGTGGAGACGTTTTCATTTAAAACACACACATACTATCTATTTTATTTCTTATTTATCTATCAGAATGAGAGAGAGAGAGAGAGAGAGAGAGAGAGAGAGAGAGAGAGAGAGAGAGAGAGAGAGAGAGAGAGAGAGAGAGAGAGAGAAAAAAAAAGAAAAGAAAAAAAAACAGCGAGTCACAAGTTGTGACTTGCTGTGGCGGTTGACTGTTGAAGCATTACCCCACCACCCTCCAAACTCTCAACCTAGTTAATTATTGTCTTTTGTCGCGTAAATGTTAGTCATACAGAAAAAATTACCTAATACTAATTGATGTAATTTTAAAAGTTCTATCAATTCATGTAATTTAATCTAAATTTACGCCAAAAACTTTTTCAGATTTTCATTATTTATAAACCGTTTACGTGTTCTGCTGATGGTCCAACATTTTTTTTCATTTCCTAACTTTAATTATTCGCAGATTTTTTACGTAAACTCCATAGTTCTCGATTTACAAAGCAAAACGTTAAATACTAGTTTGACAAAAATGATGCTCAATAGTTATTTTATCACCTTCAAAAGGCCTTTCAGCTGGTGTAGTCTGATTTTAAATAACGCTAATAGATAAGGAGAAAAAAAATTTCGATGGTCATTTATCATTGGGTTTCATTTTCAATAGAATGAAAGGAAAGCTTGTTTCATTAAATTTCCATAATTACTCTTAGTCATTTTACGTCAACTTCATAGTTCTCGAGTTATAAAGAAAAAACTTTAACGATTAGTTTGACAGAAAAAAGTCACCTACAATCATTTAAATCATTTTAAAAGGCGTGTCAGCTGGTGTAATTTAAAAATTTTTTTTTTTATTCACAGGTTATGAAGAAAAAAATTTCCTTTATTATATAAAGAGTAATTTTATTTTTAAATGTCGCAACAGAAAGTTTGGTTCATATTCACTCTTTGTCTATTCGTAGTCATTGTATGTATACCTTATAGTTCTCGAGCTATAATGAGAAATCAGTTTTGTGTTAAAAAACAAACTCTGGAAAAAAATATTGTTACGGCACACCCCCCCTTTTTCACTTCCCCTCCATAACAGGGTGTCGCCAAAACACGTTACCTCTCCTTTACCTGAGGTAACGCCCTCCTGGGATTCGTGTAGCGGGGGTTGGCGGGACGGGAAAAGGGGTGTTTTTACACAAATCACACACAACCACACTATTCCTTTCCTGGTATATTTACAAACAACACGCTTACAGGGTACAACACAACATTACAGACTCAGGGCACAAAGAGTTCTCCACAAGAGGTTCACCCAGAACACACAGCCTCCACAAGTCCACACACAGAAGCCTCCACACAGTCATGCTGGCCACCCACAGCAACCTCCACACAGCCATGCACTCCCTTAGCGAGGGCAGGCCCTAAGGAAGCCAGGGCGCCATTTCTCCGGCCACCCTCTCCACTTCCCTCCAAGGTACTACGCCCTTCACGCGTCCAGGAGTCAGGCAACAACCTCCACACAGCCATGCACTCCCTTAGCGAGGGCAGGGACCTAAGGAAGCCAGGGCGCCATTTCTCCGGCCACCCTGTCCACTTCCCTCCAAGGTCCTGCCTCTCACGCTCCCAGGATGCCCACAACCACCTCCACACAGCCAGTCAGCCACTCCCTTAGTGAGGGCAGGGACCTAAGGAAGCCAGGGTGCCATTTCTCCGGCCACCCTGTCCGCTTCCCTCCAAGGTCCTGCCCTCCACTCGCCCAGGAGTCAGCCTTGCACCGCTGTGTCCCTCTGTCTGTTCTCTCTCACTCCTCGCCTCCTTCTCCTCCCAACAACCAGCCACGTCTCTCAAACACACCCCACCACCACTGCGTATCTCCACAAACACAGATACGTAGGTCACCGTATCTTGACACCTGTCAACCCTCACTCCCCAGGGAGGCCTGAGTGACCCACCGCTCCCTGCCTCCACACAATTACACTACACAATAACTACACTATTTACATGCTAAATGCGTCGCCGCAACAATATACTTAATTGATACAACATTTACACTCTATGAAAGACATGTTTTGACACGAGTTCATACATATAGTTTGACCTCTTAATATTATTAGATTGTCTTTATTTACCGATATGTTGTAGGGCATATTGTAGTGTACCTTTCACATTATTGGCCTGCCATTTGACAGCATATATTCTGAATAATTCATATATATGTGTTTTGTGTGTTGAGTCTCCCCTCTCTGCTAGAAGGCAAGGAACTTGGATTTCTTCCAATCCAGTTTCCTTTGTTACCTTGAAGGGGAGACTCAATCATTTTACTGTATCATTTCTCGTAATTATTATTATTATCATCAACGTTATTATTGTCAACAATCGGTAATCATTGCATTTTGTTAAAAAATCGCAAAAATATGGAAAAAATTGGAAACTTAAGGATAAACGGCTCTCAAAGCCAAGAACCGGCTCTTATCGTTCATCTGGAAGAGCCGGTGTCTGAAGAAGTACCTCACTCTGATCAGATCCTCCCAGGGAGGTGCTACTTGCGGCCTCCGCAAGTATATATACATATATATATATATATATATATATATATATATATATATATATATATATACATATATATATATATATATATATATATATATATATATATATATATATATATATATATATATTGTTACGGCACACCCCCCTTTTTCACTTCCCTCCAAGGCAGGGTGTCGCAAAACACGTTACCTCTCCTTACCTGAGGTAACGCCCTCCTGGGAATCATGTAGCGGGGATTGGCGGGACGGGAAAAGGGGTTTTAAAAATCACACACAGACAACACTTCTCCTTTCCTGGTATATTTACAAACAGCACGCTTACAGGGTACAGCACAATAGTACAGCCTCAGGGCACAGAGTTCCCCACAAGAGGTTCACCCAGAACACACAGCCTCCACACAAGTCCACACACAGCAGCCTCCACACAGCCATGCACTCCCTTAGCGAGGGCAGGGCCTAAGGAAGCCAGGGTGCCATTTCTCCGGCCACCCTGTCCACTTCCCTCCAAGGTCCTGCCTCTCACGCGCCCAGGATGCACACAACAGCCTCCACACAACCAGTCAGCCACTCCCTTAGCGAGGGCAGGGCCTAAGGAAGCCAGGATGCCATTTCTCCGGCCACCCTGTCCACTTCCCTCCAAGGTCCTGCCCTTCACGCGCCCAGGATCGGCCTTGTACCGCTGTGTCCCTCTGTCTGTTGTCTCTCTCACTCCTGGCCTCCTTCTGCCAGCCAACCACATCTCCCCAAACACACCCCACCACGACTGCGTATCACTGAAAATACAGATACGTAGGTCACCGTATCTTGACACCTGTCAACGCTCACACGGACCCCTACATCCCAGGGAGGTCCAGTGACACTGCCGCTCCCTGCCTCCACACAACTACACTTACAATAACTACACCGCTACAACACTATTTACATGCTAAATGCGTCGCCGCAACACTATATATATATATATATATATATATATATATATATATATATATATATATATATATATATATATATATATATAGTTAGTGCATACCCCATTAGTTGTTTGCACTTTGCCCTGAGTTTTTCAATGTGGGTGTCAAAGGTTGCATTACTTGTTAGTGTTACTCCCAGGTCTTTGATGTGTGTTACAGTGGTGATGGCCGGGTGTTCCATTTTGTCCTTTATACGAGGTATTGAATGATGGGCTGTTACCGAATTTAATGTGTGCAAATTTTGAGTCATTAAACTTCATATTATTGTACTGTGTCCATGTGTATATTTTATTCAAGTCTTCTTGTAGTGTTATCAGATCTTCTTGACCTTTTATTCCTCTGAAGATTCGAGTGTCGTCTGCAAAGGAGATGTTAATGTTAATGTTCCGTCACTTCACTTCAAATACAAGAACATAAGAACATAAGAAAATAATGAAACTGCAAAAGGCTAGTTGACCTACACAAGGCATCTCCTGTCCACCTAACACTTACCAACGTAATATACAATTGAAAGTACTTTTTTTAATGCTATGAGTACAATATGCATTCCCTTTCCTCTCTTACTTATATTCAACAGTCATGTAGTTTATTAAATTTTCCTGCAAAATACATTACTACAATTCCTAAACTACTAAAATTCATAATAAAAGCAATATATCCCATGAAAACTACTATCATTCCTAACCTACTACAATTCCTAATAAAACTAATACAACAATACCTAACTAAACTACGTAAACAACAATACCTAATAAAACACACACACCCATATAACAGGTCAACCTACCAGCATTGGGCTTCACATAGATGACCTGGTCTGTGCCCACTACCACCACCTTGACCTCCATAGCCTGAGGCACCACCACCACCACCGCCAGCAGCAACATGCATCAGCTTGCCCATAAGGGTGTCCAACTCTCGTGCTGTCTTACTAGCGTGGAGGGCCTCTCTCTCCTCCTTACTGGGGCTCCTCTGTGACATAAGGAACTTTGCTGTCACTAGAATGAGGGAATGTATATAGTATTATTAGAAAATTCTTACTAATGCTTGATTAACTCTTTTTTTCTCTCACTTATTATTATTATTACCTTCAATTATATATACTCTTCCTCTCTTTCTCATTTATTATTATTATTATCATCATTATCTTCAATTATACATACGCATAATTCTAATATAATCAACGTTTTTTTTTTTATATTATTTACACTACACAAGAACAATATTAATTAAACAAAATTAGGAAATATATACAATTCATTACTATCAATTATATATACACATAAATCTAATATAATCAACATTTTGTTTCTATTATTTACACTACACAGTAACAATATCAATAAAACAAACCACGGAAATATATATAAACCAACTTATGTAATGATTCCAAACTCTTCACCAAATCATCTAAAAAAGCTGGTGGTATTGCTTACTTTGTTTACTTTGTAGAATTTCGCCCTCTGAAAGCGCAGCTAAGGTGGGCCTCCGTTGTGTCCAGGCAACTTTGCTTCCCGGTTGTTCCGCCTATCCGTTAGCGAGTTGAGTGCAGTGTTGGGGTATCCTGGTGTTGGGGGCTCGTCCAGTACTGTGTTCAGCCATCTATCCAGTTGGTGCTTAAAGGAGTCCGTTGTGACACCAGATAGCTCCCGGATTGCCTTCGTGACAGCATTGAAGAGACGAGCCCCATATTTTGTGAAGCTGTTATGAGCGACTGTGTTCATTCTTTGTGTAGTAGCCTCCATTCTGGTGATGTAGCACAGTCGTCCCTTCTTGATGTGGTTGTTGATCTCCAGCCCCACGTCAGGTACAAGTCCTTCTAGGGTCTTCCAAACATAGATCACCAGGTCTCGTCTTCTATGGAGGGAGTAAAGACGAAGCTCTTTCAGGCGCTCCCAGTAGTTAAGATGTTGGAGACCCTCTATCTTTTTTTTTTATATTATTAACTGTTGGTGCCAGTAGGCTTATGGAGGCACAGATGGATTTGCCTCACCTGTTATTTGGCGTAGGTTATCAGATTTTTTATAGTGACACCTCAAATGTTTACGTTCTCTCTTGAACATGTTGAGAACGTGCGAGGCTAATTGCTACTACAGCCTCAGATGCATATAACGTAAGTCCCGTCTGAGGACAGTATGGCAGCAATTTGGGTAGTCTTTGGCCACTCAGCGGTGATATCAAGGAATGAAAAGTGGTCAGCGAATATCGGGGATTCGAACCTGGGACCCTAGGCTCGCATACCCGAGCGCTAGACCACTGTACTACCGCCTGAGAGTCCTCTGTAGGGCCTCTATTTTGATGATGTCTCCGGTGTTGTGGGGAGTCCAAAGGTGGCAGCAGTATTCTAGCCTTGAGAGGACTAGGGCCTTCCACAGTGTCACCATACAGGTTCTATCTCTCGTATGGAAGGTCCTGAGCATCCATCCTGTAAGCTTGCTAGCCAGGGCCGACCCTAGGCTAATGCAACCGATGCAACTGCATCGGGCCGCACGCCTCTAAGGGCCCCGCAGTGATGGACTGCCCTGAGAATTCTGCTAACAATCCCTGTCACTGTGGCCTCTGGAGAAAGAAGTTTCTCAAAGGTAAAATTGATCAAGACTTTCTTAAGATCAACTATGTCACAAGAGAAGTTGCAGGTCAAATGGACTTCAGTCAGCTTATAAATGACTTTGCATTTGCCAAGTCACGTAAGATATTCCTATAAATTAGCATTTTTCATCAAAACTGTGACAACTACATTGGCAACATTTCTCATTTATGTACCTCAGTTTGTATTGTTTTGTATTTGTTTGACTGCACTAAATGGCAGTAAGATGGATTTTTGCATTGGGCCCCACACCTGTTAGGGCTGGCCTTGCTGCTAGCAATGTTTGTGATATGGCTGATGTGGTGAGAGAAGGTTTCATCAGAGCACATAGTCACTCTCAGGTCTCGCACCTGTTTTTTTGTTCTAAGCCTATAATAGTAATCCCAACAGTGTGGTGGTGCAGCTGGGTGGAGAGTGTTTCAATAGTAGCATAGGGCAGCTGGGCACAGTACACAGTTTTAGTGAACCACCACACAGGTACACCAACCACTAGTAATACCACTGCAAACCCAGCTGCTGCCCATGCTCCCTCAGGGTTACTAGTGCCGTCTTCCTTCTCCTTCCTCTCCTCCTCTTTCTTAGTCATGGCTGTTGTTTACGTCTCTCTAGTTATTCCATTATTCTTGGGGATTGATGTCTGCTTTTTTCTCTGTAAATATATAAGGTAAGGAAGAAAATAATAAAAAATGTATACATCACTCTGAATATTCCATTATTCTTGGTTATTAATACGTGTTTCTCTGTAAATATATAAGGTAAGGAAGAAAATAATAAAAAATATACAGATTATTCCATTATTTTTGGTTATTAGTTTGTGTTTCTCTGTAAATATATAAGGTAAGGAAGAAAATAATACAAAATGTACAGATTATTCCATTATTTTTGGTAATTAATTTGTGTTTCTCTGTAAATATTGAAGGTAAGGAAGAAAAAAAAAAAAAAATGTACAGGATTATTTGGGAACATTCAATTATCATATTGTTTTATTTTATTTAATGAGTAATAACATACGTTAGTTAAAATGATTACTATCCGTTAAAATAAGTTTTAGTTCAATTAATTCATTAAGTAAATTCACATTAATCTATGAACAGAAAGTAATTTAAAATAGTCAATCCTTATATTCTAGCATTTGCTCTGAAATTAATGTTATTTTATTGATTTTTATCCTCTCTCAACTACCTAACCGAAATACATATAGACAAAGCCACAGTATTGTTATTTACCTTATTTACTGCATTCCCAGGTGGTTATGACTCTACTAATTAATACCTGAGTTAGATACATACACAAGTGTCTTAAAAAATATAATAATAACAGTAATAATGTATACAAGACGTGTTAGTGTGACGGTGCCTATCACACGACACCGGCATGGAGGTGTTAGCGGACGCCGCCAAGGTAGTTATGTAGGCAGGCACAGCAGGTAAAGTGACAGTGTGGTGATGGTGGTCTTGAGGCCCAATTATGGCAGGACGCCGGAAAAACACTCGGGAAGGAGGGCGGAGTGTCCGTTTGCGTCAGCTGCTCGTACTCGAGTCCTGTGAGCCTTTTCTTTATCCATGTTGACACAACTCAAAACGAAAACAAATGTCCTGTTGAAAATGCGTAAAGACAAATGAAGTGTATAAACAAAAGTAAAAATGTGTTAAAATTAAAGACGATAGAATAGGAAAATAACACGAGTACATAGAAGAATTTAAGGAGAAATACAAAGCCACAGAAGGTCATCTCCAATCACAGCCCTTCAGGCAGAGAGTGGTGTACTTCCCCTTTATCATCACAGGAGAGAAATCTTGTGCCATCACTATCAGCGGTCCAAGTTCCTAACACCATCCCACCCCCTCACTACTTTCCATGCTAACTCAGGAGTTGACCCACATGACCCAGTCTGGCTTCCTGGAGCTAGACAACCCCTCCTGGTCAGAGCACTACAGGTCCATTCAATACTCAACATCACACCACCACAACCTCAGCCCATCAGTCCTGTCCCACCCTGTGCCACCCTGGAAGGAGTTAACTCACATGGTTGCTCTGCATATCCCAGATCTTCCCCCCAAGCCCTCTGCAGGCATCCAGGCAGCTACACTATTCCGGCAATTGGACCAGACACACTACCTTCACCACCTAAGGGTCTACACAGATGGCTCTTGCTGCCCCATCACTCCTTCCACAGCTGCAGCCATCTACGACCCAGGCACCAGCATCTGCAAGACGTGCAAACTGCCGAGAGAGATAGACACTACCACACAGAAATGTTTGCCATTCATCAAGCCCTGATATATCTCGACACCAAATACACCAGTAGCAAGACCGTCATCTACACTGACTCCAAATCATCCCTCTA
>JAPQNM010000024.1:0-7500 GCA_029783475.1 Metacarcinus magister
TACAACTGTCATTATGAATATTTGTTCTATGACTAATAATTACGCAGTAAAATGAAACTTAATATTAATATAAAAACATGACTTTCCTCCTCATTTTCCGAAAGCTATTAGAGATATTGGAAATATGATTGCAGCATCTGATACACCTAATTAAACTGTACAACTGTCATTATGAATATTTGTTCTATGACTAATAATTACGCAGTAAAATTAAACTTAATATTTATTTAAAAACATGAATTTCCTCCTCATTTTCTCGAAAGCTATTAGAGATATTGGAAATATCATTGCAGCATCTGATACAACTAATTAAACTCTACAACTGTGATTATGAATATTTGTTCTATGACTAATAATTACGCAGTAAAATGAAACTTAATATTTATATAAAAACATGACTTTCCTCCTCATTTTCCCGAAAGCTATTAGAGATATTGGAAATATGATTGCAGCATCTGATACACCTAATTAAACTGTACAACTGTCATTATGAATATTTGTTCTATGACTAATAATTAGGCAGAAAAATGAAACTTAATATTTATATAAAAACATGAATTTCCTCCTCATTTTCTCGAAAGCTATTAGAGATATTGGAAATATCACTGCAGCATCTGATAGACCTAATTAAACTGTAAAACTGAAATTATTATATTTGTTCTATGACTAATAATTACGCAGTAAAATTAAACTTATATTTATATAAAAACATGACTTTCCTCCTAATTTTCTCGAAAGCTATTAGAGATATTGGAAATATCATTGCAGCATCTGATACACCTAATTAAACTCTACAACTGTCATTATGAATATTTGTTCTATGACTAATAATTACGCAGTAAAATGAAACTTAATATTTATATAAAAACATGACTTTCCTCCTCATTTTCCCGAAAGCTATTAGAGATATTGGAAATATGATTGCAGCATCTGATACACCTAATTAAACTGTACAACTGTCATTATGAATATTTGTTCTATGACTAATAATTACGCAGTAAAATTAAACTTAATGTTTATTTAAAAACATGACTTTCCTCCTCATTATCTCGAAAGCTATTAGAGATATTGGAAATATCATTGCAGCATCTGATACAACTAATTAAACTCTACAACTGTGATTATGAATATTTGTTCTATGACTAATAATTACGCAGTAAAATGAAACTTAATATTTATATAAAAACATGACTTTCCTCCTCATTTTCCCGAAAGCTATTAGAGATATTGGAAATATGATTGCAGCATCTGATACACCTAATTAAACTGTACAACTGTCATTATGAATATTTGTTCTATGACTAATAATTAGGCAGAAAAATGAAACTTAATATTTATATAAAAACATGAATTTCCTCCTCATTTTCTCGAAAGCTATTAGAGATATTGGAAAATATCACTGCAGCATCTGATAGACCTAATTAAACTGTAAAACTGAAATTATTAATATTTGTTCTATGACTAATAATTACGCAGTAAAATTAAACTTTATATTTATATAAAAACATGACTTTCCTCCTAATTTTCTCGAAAGCTATTAGAGATATTGGAAATATCATTACAGCATCTGATACACCTAATTAAACTCTACAACTGTCATTATGAATATTTGTTCTATGACTAATAATTACTCAGTAAAATGAAACTTAATATTTTTATATAAACATGAATTTCCTCCTCATTTTCTCGAGAGCTATTAGAGATATTGGAAATATCACTGCAGCATCTGATAGACCTAATTAAACTGTAAATTTGACATTATGAATATTTGTTCTATGACTAATAATTACGCAGTAAAATGAAACTATATATTTATATAAAAACATGACATTCCTCCTCATTTTCTCGAAAGCTATTAGAGATATTGGAAATATCATTGCAGCATCTGATAGACCTGATAAAAATCTACTACTGTCATTATGAATATTTTCACTAGTACTAATAAATACTGAATTTTACTTTTTTTTAAATTACTTTCTTCCTCGTTTTCTCGAAAGCTATTAGAGATATTGGAAATATCATTGCATCATCTGATACACCTAATTCAACTGTACAAACTGATATTATGAATATTTGTTCTATGACTAATAATTACGCAGTTAAAATAAAACCGTATTTTTATATAAAAAAATGATTTTCCTCGTCATTTTCTCGAAAGCTATTAGAGATATTGGAAATATCATTGAAGCATCTGATACAACTAATTAAACTCTACAACTGTGATTATGAATATTTGTTCTATGACTAATAATTACGCAGTAAAATGAAACTTAATATTTATATAAAAACATGACTTTCCTTCTCATTTTCCCGAAAGCTATTAGAGATATTGGAAATATGATTGCAGCATCTGATACACCTAATTAAACTGTACAACTGTCATTATGAATATTTGTTCTATGACTAATAATTAGGCAGAAAAATTAAACTTAATATTTATATAAAAACATGAATTTCCTCCTCATTTTCTCGAAAGCTATTAGAGATATTGGAAATATCACTGCAGCATCTGATAGACCTAATTCAATTGTAAAACTGAAATTATTAATATTTGTTCTATGACTAATAATTACGCAGTAAAATTAAACTTTATATTTATATAAAAACATGACTTTCCTCCTAATTTCTCGAAAGCTATTAGAGATATTGGAAATATCATTACAGCATCTGATGCACCTAATTAAACTCTACAACTGTCATTATGAATATTTGTTCTATGACTAATAATTACGCAGTAAAATGAAACTTAATATTTATATAAAAACATGACTTTCCTCCTCATTTTCCCGAAAGCTATTAGAGATATTGGAAATATGATTGCAGCATCTGATACACCTAATTAAACTGTACAACTGTCATTATGAATATTTGTTCTATGACTAATAATTACGCAGTAAAATTAAACTTAATATTTATTAAAAACATGAATTTCCTCCTCATTTTCTCGAAAGCTATTAGAGATATTGGAAATATCATTGCAGCATCTGATACAACTAATTAAACTCTACAACTGTGATTATGAATATTTGTTCTATGACTAATAATTACGCAGTAAAATGAAACTTAATATTTATATAAAAACATGACTTTCATCTCATTTTCCCGAAAGCTATTAGAGATATTGGAAATATGATTGCAGCATCTGATACACCTAATTAAACTGTACAACTGTCATTATGAATATTTGTTCTATGACTAATAATTAGGCAGAAAAATGAAACTTAATATTTATATAAAAACATGAATTTCCTCCTCATTTTCTCGAAAGCTATTAGAGATATTGGAAATATCACTGCAGCATCTGATAGACCTAATTCAACTGTACAACTGAAATTATTAATATTTGTTCTATGACTAATAATTACGCAGTAAAATTAAAACTTTATATTTATATAAAAACATGACTTTCCTCCTAATTTTCTCGAAAGCTATTAGAGATATTGGAAATATCATTACAGCATCTGATACACCTAATTAAACTCTACAACTGTCATTATGAATATTTGTTCTATGACTAATAATTACTCAGTAAAATGAAACTTAATATTTTATATAAACATGAATTTCCTCCTCATTTTCTCGAAAGCTATTAGAGATATTGGAAATATCACTGCAGCATCTGATAGACCTAATTAAACTGTAAATTTGACATTATGAATATTTGTTCTATGACTAATAATTACGCAGTAAAATGAAACTATATATTTATATAAAAACATGACATTCCTCCTCATTTTCTCGAAAGCTATTAGAGATATTGGAAATATCATTGCAGCATCTGATAGACCTGATTAAAATCTACTACTGTCATTATGAATATTTTCACTAGTACTAATAAATACTGAATTTTACTTTTTTTAAAATTACTTTCTTCCTCGTTTTCTCGAAAGCTATTAGAGATATTGGAAATATCATTGCATCATCTGATACACCTAATTCAACTGTACAACTGATATTATGAATATTTGTTCTATGACTAATAATTACGCAGTAAAATAAAACCGTATTTTTATATAAAAAAATGATTTTCCTCGTCATTTTCTCGAAAGCTATTAGAGATATTGGAAATATAATTGCAGCATCTGATAGACCTAATTAAACTGTACAACTGATATTATGAATATTTGTTCTATGACTAATAATTACGCAGTAAAATGAAACTTAATATTTATTTAAAAACATGACTTTCCTCCTCATTTTCTCGAAAGCTATTAGAGATATTGGAAATATCATTGCAACAGCTGATACACCTAATTAAACTGTACAACTGATTTATGAATATTTTTTCTATGACTAATAATTACGCAGTAAAATGAAACTTAATATTTATTTAAAAACATGAATTTCCTCCTCATTTTCCCGAAAGCTATTAGAGATATTGGAAATATCATTGCAGCATCTGATACACCTAATTAAACTGTACAACTGTCATTATGAATATTTGTTCTATGACTAACAATTACGCAGTAAAATTAAACTTAATATTTATTAAAAACATGACTTTCCTCCTCATTTTCTCGAAAGCTATTAGAGATATTGGAAATATCATTGCAGCTTCTGATACAACTAATTAAACTCTACAACTGTGATTATGAATATTTGTTCTATGACTAATAGTTACGCAGTAAAATGAAACTTAATATTTATATAAAAACATGACTTTCCTCCTCATTTTCCCGAAAGCTATTAGAGATATTGGAAATATGATTGCAGCATCTGATACACCTAATTAAACTGTACAACTGTCATTATGAATATTTGTTCTATGACTAATAATTAGGCAGAAAAATGAAACTTAATATTTATATAAAAACATGAATTTCCTCCTCATTTTCTCGAAAGCTATTAGAGATATTGGAAATATCACTGCAGCATCTGATAGACCTAATTAAACTGTGAAACTGAAATCATTAATATTTGTTCTATGACTAATAATTACGCAGTAAAATTAAACTTTATATTTATATAAAAACATGACTTTCCTCCTAATTTTCTCGAAAGCTATTAGAGATATTGGAAATATCATTACAGCATCTGATACACCTAATTAAACTCTACAACTGTCATTATGAATATTTGTTCTATGACTAATAATTACTCAGTAAAATGAAACTTAATATTTTTATATAAACATGATTTTCCTCCTCATTTTCTCGAGAGCTATTAGAGATATTGGAAATATCACTGCAGCATCTGATAGACCTAATTAAACTGTAAATTTGACATTATGAATATTTGTTCTATGACTAATAATTACGCAGTAAAATGAAACTATATATTTATATAAAAACATGACATTCCTCCTCATTTTCTCGAAAGCTATTAGAGATATTGGAAATATCATTGCAGCATCTGATAGACCTGATTAATATCTACTACTGTCATTATGAATATTTTCACTAGTACTAATAAATACTGAATTTTACTTTTTTTTAAATTACTTTCTTCCTCGTTTTCTCGAAAGCTATTAGAGATATTGGAAATATCATTGCATCATCTGATACACCTAATTCAACTGTACAACTGATATTATGAATATTTGTTCTATGACTAATAATTACGCAGTTAAATAAAACCGTATTTTTATATAAAAAAATGATTTTCCTCGTCATTTTCTCGAAAGCTATTAGAGATATTGGAAATATCATTGCAGCATCTGATACAACTAATTAAACTCTACAACTGTGATTATGAATATTTGTTCTATGACTAATAATTACGCAGTAAAATGAAACTTAATATTTATATAAAAACATGACTTTCCTCCTCATTTTCCCGAAAGCTATTAGAGATATTGGAAATATGATTGCAGCATCTGATACACCTAATTAAACTGTACAACTGTCATTATGAATATTTGTTCTATGACTAATAATTAGGCAGAAAAATGAAACTTAATATTTATATAAAAACATGAATTTCCTCCTCATTTTCTCGAAAGCTATTAGAGATATTGGAAATATCACTGCAGCATCTGATAGACCTAATTAAACTGTAAAACTGAAATTATTACTATTTGTTCTATGACTAATAATTACGCAGTAAAATTAAACTTTATATTTATATAAAAACATGACTTTCCTCCTAATTTTCTCGAAAGCTATTAGAGATATTGGAAATATCATTACAGCATCTGATGCACCTAATTAAACTCTACAACTGTCATTATGAATATTTGTTCTATGACTAATAATTACGCAGTAAAATGAAACTTAATATTTATATAAAAACATGACTTTCCTCCTCATTTTCCCGAAAGCTATTAGAGATATTGGAAATATGATTGCAGCATCTGATACACCTAATTAAACTGTACAACTGTCATTATGAATATTTGTTCTATGACTAATAATTACGCAGTAAAATTAAACTTAATGTTTATTTAAAAACATGACTTTCCTCCTCATTATCTCGAAAGCTATTAGAGATATTGGAAATATCATTGCAGCATCTGATACAACTAATTAAACTCTACAACTGTGATTATGAATATTTGTTCTATGACTAATAATTACGCAGTAAAATTAAACTTAATATTTATATAAAAACATGACTTTCCTTCTCATTTTCCCGAAAGCTATTAGAGATATTGGAAATATGATTGCAGCATCTGATACACCTAATTAAACTGTACAACTGTCATTATGAATATTTGTTCCATGACTAATAATTAGGCAGAAAAATGAAACTTAATATTTATATAAAAACATGAATTTCCTCCTCATTTTCTCGAAAGTTATTAGAGATATTGGAAATATCACTGCAGCATCTGATAGACCTAATTCAACTGTAAAACTGAAATTATTAATATTTGTTCTATGACTAATAATTACGCAGTAAAATTAAACTTTATATTTATATAAAAACATGACTTTCCTCCTAATTTTCTCGAAAGCTATTAGAGATATTGGAAATATCATTACAGCATCTGATACACCTAATTAAACTCTACAACTGTCATTATGAATATTTGTTCTATGACTAATAATTACTCAGTAAAATGAAACTTAATATTTTTATATAAACATGATTTTCCTCCTCATTTTCTCGAGAGCTATTAGAGATATTGGAAATATCACTGCAGCATCTGATAGACCTAATTAAACTGTAAATTTGACATTATGAATATTTGTTCTATGACTAATAATTACGCAGTAAAATGAAACTATATATTTATATAAAAACATGACTTTCCTCCTCATTTTCTCGAAAGCTATTAGAGATATTGGAAATATCATTGCAACAGCTGATACACCTAATTAAACTGTACAACTGATTTATGAATATTTTTTCTATGACTAATAACTACGCAGTAAAATGAAACTTAATATTTATTTAAAAACATGAATTTCCTCCTCATTTTCCCGAAAGCTATTAGAGATATTGGAAATATCATTGCAGCATCTGATACACCTAATTAAACTTTACAACTGTCATTATTAATATTTGTTCTATGACTAATAATTACGCAGTAAAATGAAACTTAATATTTATATAAAA
>JAPQNM010000024.1:27826-35326 GCA_029783475.1 Metacarcinus magister
GGTATATGAAGTCCTTCCTGAGTTCTTCCCACATTTCTTGAGAGTCTTCCAACGGACCCATGAGGCGCTCTCTTCCGTCGTTAAGACTTTTTTTTAGGAGAAGCCTTTCGCCCGTAGCCCTATGAAACTCCATGAAACAACTAAAGAAATTCCTTTTTAAACAAAACATAACAGGCAGGTAAAGTAAATTTCTCTGCAGTAGAATTTCTGGATATATTTCATGAACAGGTAGTTTTATAGAAGATCTGTTTGCAGTAAAAGCCAATATTTGTTATGGGGTTCCAGATTTACAGTATTTTGCTGTCTGTAATGAACCTGCATTTTTCATCTACATGAATTTTAGCTTAAATTTAATTTTATAAATTGACATCACAGCGAGGTCACTGTGAGCTCACACTTGTGAGCCTGTGACATCATACTGTGAGCCTGGTGTGAGCTCACCATGACCTCAAATTGAAGTCTCACCACAAGCTCACAGTGACATCATACGATGATATCACTGTAAGCTTGTGGTGAGACTTCAATTTGAGGTCATGGTGAGCTCACACCAGGCTCACAGTATGATGTCACAGGCTCACAAGTGTGAGCTCACAGTGACCTCACTGTGATGTCAATTTCACCACTGGGACTGTAACGCCAATGTTACGTCAATGTAAATTATGGTCTCGTGGTTGTTACTGTTATTGTTACCTGGTATTAAAAATCAAAAATTAAATTAAAGACAGTCTTGTTTATTTAATAAGGACACTTTAGGTATGGCACCGATGGTAAGTGGTAGCGTGCCTAATTAACAAGTTTAAATGAGCGTTGAGTCTCGAGGAATAACAGTAGTTTTTAACGTAACGACCAATCACGGCCGGGTAGATGATACTCCACTCTCGAAAACTAGTTACACCTGGCTGAGTTGCACATGTCCTTCCACTTATTTTTCCGATAAATTCTTATGGAGACGTTCCCCCCTACAAATACTTGTAAATCTTAATTCCAGGAAACCTTTTCTTTACTTTCTTAATGAGCACGGATGGCTGCACTTGATATCTCTAACACATTCTATTCACTGCACAAAATATATATATTTGGGGAGGGTATGTTTATACAAAGGAATACAAAGGAATAACAGGCAACAACAGCCCTGGTGGGCCTTACAAGGTTGCCTGTGTAGCTACTCTACTTCTATATTCTCTACAAGTCTGAGGTAAAGGATAGTAAAGTGGAAGGCTCCTATGCCACGTGGTGGTGGTGGAGGTGGTCTGGCTTAACGGAGCCACACAAATCTGTTGGAGTGACGTCTGGTGAGCTAGTCTTCCTCTAAATTTATTTATTATCACAATTTATATGGTTATCTATATCACCAATAATGCCGTAAGCCTTAGCTAGGCTACTCTTAGAGGACGAAGCTACTAACCTGTTGGAGTGGCGTCTTGTGAGCTAGTGACTCGTCCCCTCTTATTCCATGACCTAAATTAATATCTAATTCCTATGTTGTCAACTCCTAGTGGTGAGTCAGAGGGGGTGGGGGGGGGGTGAATGCTCACGGGGGTTAGTGGAAATTTCCTAAATTTGAGCTACTCAACGGTCGTTTGCCCGGCCATTTATACAAAAGCAAATTAGGTGGTTCTGTCCCTAAGGGTTCTGTCGCTAGTGGTTCTGTCCGTAGTGGTTCTGCCCCTACCGCCCCTACACTTCACCCCCTGAAGCAGTTTTCAGAAGATCCGCTGGTACAGAGAATAGACACAACCTGTAACAATTGCTTCATAAAAGTGAGAGGAAGTGAGGCACTCGGACACCTGCATTTTGGGAGGCTTCGTTGCGCTCATTGCGGTTTTGTTATGAGTAGTTGCGAGGATTTCAAGCGGCGTTATCCCTCTAAGGTGCACTGTCGGAAGAATAAGTCGCATCATATCTTAAATTTATGGGAACAGCCAATAGAAAAACATCTATTTTACTATGTTAAGAGGAACAATACAATCACGAGCTTTCTCGGAGATGATGATGATGATGGTGAAAAGGAATCCGTGAGTTTAATCCTTTCTTTTCTGAGGTAGATTTACCCGCTCAGAGATAAAGAGCCGTGGAAAACTGCCTTTGACGATCCAGAACTTGAGAAATACTTAAGGCATATTGATGTTATAATTCCACCATTAGTAGAGAATGGACGTAGGCAACTTCCTCCTCCTACTATTACTACTGCTACTACTGCTACTGCTACTAGAACCGTTACAAGCCAAACAAACAAACAAACAAACACAGCAAGTGAGAGGGATGGTAAAAATTGCATCAGAACTGGACCTGTCTCTCCAAACGCGAATATAAAACATAATTTGAGACATAACCAAACCATTAAAACACCAAGGATGGATATTGAAAGAAAGTATAAAGTAAAACACCCACCCACGCACTCGCCCATGCCCACGCCCATGCTTTCTTCCACAGGCACACAAACAACACAAGCAACACAAACACCAGCACACACACACACAAACACACTCAACACAAACACCAGACCTTAAATTCCCCCCAAAAGAAGAAAAACATATTGATCAAAAACCCACAACATCTTCTTTCAACACCAACACAACCACACAAACACACACAGAAATAAAACTGAAGTCATGCCCTGAGCCTCGAACGAATCAGTGAATACTTTTAATAACACGGTGAATAATGATAGTGCCATCAACAGTGAAGAAAGCAGTGATGTGCTGAACAGTGACTCGAACACAAAGAGTGATAGGAGTACAGGTGACTCCCCCACAGCACACATCACCTACGGTTACTTAAACGATCAATTCACGAAACCCCAACTCCAGGAATACTGTCGTAACCAAGGCCTGTCTAAAATATGGACAACAAAAGACGTACTAATCGAGAAAATCTTAGACAAGGTATACGAACCAGACGCCGTTTCCCAGTGCAGTGTTGTTGAATTAAATAACACAACTAACCAAGACTCCAGTGGCGAACAAGACAAAAACAACAACTGTGCTCATCTGATGGACATAATTGCAGTCAAAAATAAGGAATTAGAATTGCTAAATAAGCTAACCACAAAAATAGATGAGCAAAACTTGTACTTGGCACGACTATATGATACGTTTAATACACGCGAGGCTGCTCCTATAAACACTCCCCGCATGATGACCAACCACCCACCCGAGGTAGTGCCCCAAGAAACCTCACCTGCACCCCCCCCAAGCAATCCCTACGCCTCTCTCACTCTCCCCTGCCACTCCCCTTCTAATCAGTAGATTAGCTTCCCTGGAGGCCGCTCCCATCGTCCCCTCCAGCGCCGTGCATCGCCCAGGACCATCAGCCTGCCACACTGCTCCACCTGACTCCCCCCAACACCTCCCCACAATCCAAGAGGAAAGCAGTCTCTCCATTACAACTACACAAGATCCCGTGAATACTACCACCACTGACCCTGCTCAAGTTAGCGACAGCATAAAATCTCTGGTAGAAAAGATTGAATTAATTCGTAAACAGTTTTTAGAATGGCAAGCAGAGGTAGAAATGCGCCTCATTGTTTTGGAAGAGAATTCATCAATACAGCCAAAAGCCGCCCCTATAACCACCAACCAGTGTGAATCAGCCCCACCCCACCCCCCCACAGTGTCACCACTCCCCCACACTCTTATACTTGGTGATTCTAATCTAGCACAATTATGTATCACAGACCTTAGAAACTGCAAAATAAGAACACTAGAAAAAGCTAACATTGATCATATGACGAAATGGGTACAAGAAAAGCTCACAAGGACATCAAACAAGTGCATAATCTATGGTGGTTTATTTCATATCAAAGGACAGTCAATAGACAACGTGGTTGATTCCCTTAGTAACTTAGTGAGTGAATTAAGAAAGAAAAACAACGAAATTGGGGATCATGAACTCATCTCAGCTAAACCTAAGAAACAACGAGTATTCCGGACCTTTAGACACCTTGCCAAATATTCAAAGGATAATCTCTGCACATCCCTTTTAGCAAAATCAAATAAACTAAATGAAATAACACTAACAGACAATGTGAACGCACAATTATAAATTGTCAATGGAATATTTACTCAATGTCTTGATGATATCGCTCCTTTTGTCACGAAAGAAATCCGACGACCCTTTTCACCTTGGCTGAACGATGAGGTTCGTGCCTCAATTGTTGAGAAAAATAACTTGCATGCAAAACTGAAACAAGATCAAAATAATACTGAGATGCAACAAATCCTTAAGAATAAGAAGAAAGATGTCAGAATTTCTATCGATAAGGCAAAAAGTGAATTTTATCATAATGAATTAGCTAAAAATAAAGGAAATATGGCTGGCACGTGGAGAACAATAAGGAATATTATACCTAACAAAGATTCTTCCAATGTATATAAATATGATAATATGCAAGGAAAGGCCGAAGAATTTAATAATTTCTTTGCCAATGTTGGTAAAAACACATTTGTAACCTCTCAAGAGCAACTATGTATGAACCTAATAGATCCAGTAATCCACTATTCAAATAACAATGACACTCAAGGATTCAGACCTCAACCAGTAGACATTAATACTATCATACTTGTTGTAAAACGTCTAAATAATACAAGATCAACTGGTTCAGATGGAATATCACTAACATTTGTTAAAGACTCCCTATATGTAATTGCCTTATACCTCACCTGCATAATAAATACATCCTTTGTAACAGGTGTTGTACCATCAGCCTGGAAACGTGCTACGGTGGTCCCTATTTATAAAAATGGAGACGTCAATAATGCTAGCAATTTCAGACCTATTTCAATACTGCCCATTCTCTCTAAAGTTATGGAAAAGATCGTTGCCTCTCAGCTAATACATTATTTGGAGTGTAGTAATCAGCTTTCCAACACCCAACACGGTTTTCGGCCCAGACTCTCAACCGAAACTGCCCTGGCCACCATAACTGACAATATTTATAACAACATGGATAACAGAAAAATAACATTGCTTACATTATGTGACCTCTCTAAAGCTTTTGACAGTGTCAGCCACTCAATACTATTACGTAAATGTAATTCCCTTGGAATAAGTTCATTCTGGTTAAACGACTACTTGAGAGGTAGAGAACAATGTGTAAGACTTAACGACACTGTATCTTCTGTAGAAAAAATAACTTATGGTGTACCACAAGGCTCCATCCTCGGTCTCATTTTATTTACTATCTATGTAAATGACCTTCGGGACCACCTAGTACGCTGATGACACTCAGTTTTTTTCATGCTGACAGTCTAAGCAATCTGGGAACACTTATTACTAACACAGAAACATCTCTCCTTGCTATTCAAAAGTATTTTCTAAGAAATGGTTTGATGTTAAACACTAAGAAAACCCAATGTATTTTTATAGGGAATAATCAGCTCATTTCACAGATTCCAAATGACACTGTCATACATATGAATGACACCATTATCATCCCAAGCACAAATGTAAAAAATTTAGGCCAACACTTTGATAAACACATGAATGAATTAAATAGAAAAGTAATGGGCACTCTAATATATGTGAATAGAGTCAGTAGATTATTAGATAAAACAGCAAGAAAAATGTGTATAGAATCATTAGTATTAAGTATAATTAACTACTGTATAACAATTTGGGGCACAACAAATAAGTTGCAAAACACTAAAGCCCAGAAATTACAAAACTTTGCAGCTCGGGTTGCTGTTGGTGGTCTGAGAAAATACGACCATGTGTCCCCAGCTTACGATGACCTTAAGTGGCTTAGGATAAGAAATAAGCATACATTTGATGTGTTAGTGCATGTATATAAATCCCTATTTAAAATTTACCCTGAATGGCTCTGTGCATATAATAAGGTCTCTGATGTAACTCGAGAACATACGAGACAGGGAAATAATCTGTATGTACCGCGGTTCAAGACTGATACATGTGCCAGATCACTCAAGGTTTTAGGCCCAACACTGTGGAATGCTCTGCCCAATCAAATTAAGAATGCTACGACATTACGGAAATTCCAAAGTTACCTAATACATCACTTTAATAACCACAGTGTAACAAAATAAATCCTTTACATATGTATAGTACAAGACTGATTTTGAATATGTATATAATAGTATTAGTATTAGTAGTGTATATAATTGTATGTATTTTTTTTATTTTTTTTTTTTTTTTTACATTAAAAGGCTAAGGGAAAACAGAAATAAGTAAAAAAAAAAATCCCGCTTGTCGCCAGACCCTGTAAAGAGGACAGTAGGAGAATAAAAGCAAGGGGTGGAGATCCAGTTAACATTAGAGGTGTCTTGACACTCCTCTTTTGAAAGAGTTTAAGTCATAGGCAGGTGGAAAAACAGACAAAGGAAGAGAGTTCCAGAGTTTACCAGTGTAAGGGATGAAAGAGTGAAGATACTGGTTAACTCTTGCATTAGGAAGATGGACAGAATAAGGATGAGAAGAAGTAGAAAGTCTTGTGCAGCGAGGCCGCGGGAGGGGGGGAGGCATGCAGTTAGCAAGTTCAGAAGAGCAGTCAGCATGAAAATAGCAGTAAAAGATAGATAAAGATGCAACATTGCGGCGGTGACTTAAAGAATCAAGAAAGTCAGTTAGAGGAGGAGAGTTGATGAGGCGAAAAGCTTTAGACTCCACCCTGTTTAATAAAGCTGTATGAGTTGAGCCCCCCAAGACATGTGAGCCATACTCCATACATGGGCGGATAAGGCCCCTGTACAGAGCAAGCAGCTGAGAGGGAGAGAAAAATGGACGCAGACGCCATAGGACACCTAACTTCTTGGAAGCTGATTTAGCAAGAGTAGAGATATGAAATTGCCAGTTTAGATTTTTAGCAAAGGATAGACCGAGTGTGTTTAATGTGGAGGAGAGGGGAAGTTGAGTGTCATTGAAGAAGAGGGGATAGTTATCTGGAAGGTTATGTCGAGTAGATAGTTGTAGAAATTGAGTTTTTGAGGCATTGAACAAAACTAGGTTTGCTCTGCCCCAATCAGAAACAAGTGAAAGATCAGAAGTTAAGCGTCCTATAGCATCTCGCCTTGAGTCATTTAATTCTTGTGGGGTTGGGCGTCTGTTGTACGACGTTGAAATATGCAAGGTGGTGTCATCAGCATAGGAGTGGATAGGGCATTGAGTCAGATTTAGGAGATCATTGATGAATAATAGAAAGAGAGTGGGAGAGAGAAGGTTGTGAGCTGATAGATACCTCATTATCTTCTTGTTAAGGACAGATTCAAAGGCTTTAGAAAGGCAGGAAATCAAAGCTATAGGGCGGTAGTTAGAAGGATTGGAGCGGTCACCCTTTTTAAGGACAGGTTGAATGTGAGCAAACTTCCAGCAAGAAGGATAGGTAGAAGTAGAGGGACACAGACGAAAGAGTTTGACCAGGCAGTGAGCGAGTTCGGAAGCACAGTTTTTGAGAACAACAGGAGGGACTCCATCCGGACCGTAAGCCTTCCGAGAATCAAGGCCAGAGAGGGCCTGGAAAACATCATAATAAAGAATTCTAATTTT
>JAPQNM010000024.1:42826-49875 GCA_029783475.1 Metacarcinus magister
TGTCGGAGCATGCTGCGAGGACTTTGTTCACCGATCATGCCTCCGTACATGAGGGTTGCACGCCCATTTTTACTGACGGCTCCAAATCCGATGCAGGCGTCGGATTTGGAGCGGTCTTCCCTGATTTTACCCGGTGCGGCAGTCTACCCCCCTGTACATCAATTTTTACCGCAGAGCTGTGGGCCATTTTAGTAGCGATAAAATCTCTTTTTACCTTGAATGTTGGAGGTTTTGTTATTTTTTCCGACTCCAGAGCAGCTTTGTCAGCCCTTGAGGATTTTAATAACGTACATCCAATAGTCTCAGAAATTTTCAACTGGCTCGTACTAGCAGCCCGTCGTGGGCACAGAATTACTTTTTGTTGGGTACCAGCCCATGTCTCTGTTAAAGGGAACGAGAAGGCAGATGAGCTAGCTAAGACTGGCGCCTCACGTCAAGTCACTACCTGCCCCGTCCCTCACAGAGACCTGTTTCCCACAATTCGAGCTGCTATTGTTCTAGTTTGGCAAGAGAGATGGAATGCCAATAGAGCTACCTCCAAGATGGGTGCAATTACCGCAAGGGCTGTGAGCCCCTGGTCTTATGCGCACGTCCGAGGCCGCTGCCGTGAGACAGCATTGGCCCGTCTACGGACGGGCCATACCCGCCTCACCCATGGTTTCCTCATGTCCCGGGGAGTTGAGCCCTATTGTGATGATTGCTTAGTTCCCCTGACTGTGCGGCACTTGCTGGTCGAGTGCCCCAGTCTGAGGGAACTGCGAGAGCAGTACCTCGCCCAGTGTCGGAGCAGAGATGGGAGTTTCTCTCTCTCTCTGGTGCTGGGGGAGGAGGCACTCTCCCCGGGACATGAAGTGTTAAAATTCCTACAGGAAAGTGGCTTTCTCCACCTCCTGTAGATTTATTTTTCTTTTTAAGTAGTATTTATGTAGCTTTTTAATTTTTAGTTTTTTTATTACGGTGCCAAATGACCTCGATGTTGCGGCACCATGATCTATTGTCACCAATCAATCAATCAATCAACCCTCGCATCGTCAGAGTCTAGATGGGCTGTCCCTCAGAACGTCACACCCCGCCGTGGGGAGTCACCTTGATGTGGTGGCGGGGCTTGAAGCGTGGTCGGCGGCGCCCCCTCCTGCGGGGCCCTGTCCGTCTCTGTAGGGTTGGTGTCCGTCGGCCTCGTGGACCAAGCACTCCCCCTTCATCACTGGTAGAGGAGGCCTACCGGTGATGTTGCTCGTCCTTACCCGTCTACATCTAGGGAAGGACTAAGCCTCCCAGCGTGTTTGCCGTGCGTTGCGTCCTGTATACTCCCCGCGCTCCCTCATCTGGGAGTTGAGTCCACCGCAGGGCAGGAGGTAGTTCCCTGCGGTGGACAACACACTTCTTTGGTGGGGGAGTTGGGGTAAGACAGGTGGTCCAGTGTGGCCCCGCTGGATCAATCGGCTGGTCATGCGTTGGCTAGGGTCAAGCGGCTGCTGTCTGGTGGGCACCGCAACGGTCCCGCGGCTGCCACCTCACTCCAGGCAGTGGCTGCGTATACTTCCCCCACTACCCCTAGGGCTGTTGGGAGCCGTCGTGCCTCAACATACACCCTCCCTTGTTGGGCTCCGTGGTGGGTGGGGGGGTGGGGAAGCGAATGTTTTCTTAATATTATATGGCATCTTCACCACCACTTTCGCGACCAAACTCGCTCCCTGACGTCCGCTCGTCCCCGGCTTCTTCTTCTCGATCTTCCCTTATCGCCACACTTCAGCCTTTCCGGGCCACGGGTGGTGCAACTGGGACCACTGTCCCCTCCGCTTCGAATTCTACAGATTCGAACCGAGAATTTTTGAATAATAAGCAAAGAAAACAAAGACGCGTTAACGCACAGAAGGGCTTTACAGGCCCTCTCATTCAGACTCTACCAGGTACTTTCGAGCCGGCATATTACGAACAATTCCTTGTCATCAAGTCTCTTGATGGGGTGTCTGTCATGGATCTAGACATATTTGACGTACATAGAGCACTCATTAAAGTTTGTGGACGCGAGCCTAAGGTCTCCTCCCAAAGGGATGGTAGTCTCCTAGTGGAGGTGTCGTCCCCGGAAGAGAGTGCTCGCCTCAGAGCGATCTCCTCTGTCCCTGGAACGCAGGTGGCGTGTACTCCACACGCTACCCTCAACCAGTGTAAGGGGGTCATCTTTTCTCGTGACGTCATGCGCTACTCAACCGAAAAGCTTCTACACGAACTGAGTGATCAGGGTGTTGTAGGAGTTGATCGGCTACAAAGGAAAGTTGATGGAGTTCTTGTTCCCACCCCTACCCTGTTTCTCACTTTCGACCGACTCAAACTGCCTGAAGTTGTCAAACTGGCGTGGCTCCGCCTCCCAGTAAAAGCATACATACCGTCCCCTAGGCGATGCTATCACTGTCAGGCATTCGGACATGTCAGTCGTTCCTGCCGTAGGTTACAAGATGGCCTACCAGCGGTGTGCCCGTCCTGTGGTACAACGGATCACGATGGCACGACCTGCCCTGGTCCTGTCTCTTGCTTTAACTGCCACGGACCTCACCCAGCTTACTCAAAAGACTGCGACCGCTACAGATTTGAGAGGGAAGTACTCTCCATCAGGACCACGGAGAAAATTGATTTTGCCGAGGCAAAGCGTAGAGTCCTTACTACGCATATACATCCAGGAGTGACTTATGCAACTATGCTTTCCTCTCATAATAATAGACGTCAATTATGCAAAACGACTGCTACAGGACACCAAGTATCAAAGCCACAAAATGATTCCTACAAAAATGCTGTTGCTCCTGCTGCTCTGCCCTCTACATCCATGGAGGTGTCAGAGGAACTCACTCAGACCCCTACTGCTACGCCATCACACCATAAGCGTAGCAGAAGTGAGGACTCCATCGAGGAGGTGCCCCTTCCTAAGGAGGCACGATCCTCTACACCCTCTGGTGGGCCTCGAAGGCCCCCACCAGTGTCGGCTCCGGCCGTCACTTTTACCCCAGTGTCGGCTTCGGCCGTCACTACCTCCCCGGTGTCGGCTCTGACCGTCACTCCCACCCAGGTGTCGGCTCCGGCCGTCACTCCTACCCCGGTGTCGGCTCCGGCCGTCACTTCTACCCCGGTGTCGGCTCCGGCCGTCACTTCTACCCCGGTGTCGGCTCCGGCCGTCACTCCCACCCCGGTGTCGGCTCCGGCCGTCACTCCCACCCCGGTGTCGGCTCCGGCCGTCACTCCCACCCCGGTGTCGGCTCCGGCCGTCACTCCCACCCCGCTGTCGGCCCCGGTCGTCACTCCCCCCCTGGTGTCGGCTCCGACCGTTTTGACTTTGACCAACACTCCTGCCCCGGTGACGGCTCTGGCCGTTACTCCCGCCCCTGTGTCGGCTACGGCCGTTACTCCCGCCTTGGTGTCGGCTCCGGCCGTCACTCCTACCCCGTTGTCGGCTCACGCCGTCATCACTGCTCCTGCTGCTGTGGCCACCTCACTGGCCACTGGGCTAGGAAAGACTGCAAGGCGATTGTCCACTGCCTCCACTGCTCTAGCCACTGCCATTAGGCAGGGTAAGAGCAAGAAGGATACTGGTGTTGGGAGGGTCTCCTCTAGGGGCCTCCCCACGCACCGTTAATTTTAATATTTTTAATATTTTACAGTGGAACCTTCGTGGGTTGAGAGGAAATTGGGAGGAGCTCAGTCTACTCCTGCGAAGACACCAGCCGGTCTGTGTCTGTCTGCAGGAGACTATGATTGGTTCGTCCTCCCATCCTACACCCAGGGGTTACTCTGGCTTTTACTCTCCTCATGATCGCGCGCAAGGCCATCATGGTGGAACAGCAATTTTTTTAGATAACTCACGAGGCATTGCTTTTACCTCTTTTAATATTGTCTCCCCCCTGCAGCTGGTGGCTGTCCAGCTCCACCTCAGGAGAACATACACTGTCTGCTCTTTATACCTCCCTCCCAATTCTCCAGTAGACAGAGAGGACTTCGTTTCCCTAGTCCAGCAATTGCCTTCCCCGTTTATTCTTTTAGGAGATTTTAATGGTCGGCACACCCTGTGGGGAGATACACTTATCAACCCACAGGGGAGCAATGATTGCCACTGTGGTTGAAGCCTTAGATCTAGGTATTTTTAACACCGGTGACCATACACACTACCACATCCAGACAGACACCACCTCGGCTCTAGATTTATCATTGTGTTCTCCTGACACCCTACTTGACTTCACATGGAGCGTCACAGGAGATCTTTGTGGGAGTGACCACTACCCTATACTCCTGTCTTCTCCCGACGTCCTCCCCTTACCCCGTGTCCCCCGCTGGCGGCTAGACCGCGCTGACTGGGGACTTTTTAAACAACTTGCCATAGTTGACTGCGAGGTTGATGAGTTTTTAGACATAGACAGCGCTGTCGAGTATTTTACATCTATACTCCAGCGAGCTGGTGAGCTTTCCATCCCTCAGACCACAGGGTTTACCAAGCGCCGACCGGTCCCCTGGTGGTCTGATGAGTGTAGACAGGCAGTGACAGAGCGTCGTCGAGCTTTTGGTAGGTACCGTCGACACAAAACCGAATTTTTCCGGGGACAATACAGACTGGCTAGAGCTAAGGCTCGCCGAGTCCTCAAGGATGCTCGCCGTAAGTCCCTTGCATCTTTTGTCTCCACATTGAACGTGCAGACACCTATGTCGCAGGTATTCAAGCGCGTGCGGAAGATAGCAGGAAAGTTCTCTCCAGGCCGCCTCCGGTCCTCCATGTCAACGGGGATAAGGTATCTAACAGCCAGGCGGTAGCCAACACACTCGCTGAGACTTTTTCTATGGTGTCCAGCCGGGCCTCGAGATCTCCAGCAGTGCGTCGCCAGTTTGAGGCAGACGAGGCTCGCCAACTAGACTTTTCATCTCGTGGGGGTGAAAACTACAATGTCCCTTACTCTCCACCGGAACTGCGTTCAGCTTTATCTTCCTGTAAGGACTCTTCCCCAGGGGCGGATAACATTACATATTCAATGATCCGTCACCTAAATTCTGGATCACTGTCCTTCCTCCTAGGATTATTTAATAGGATGTGGAGTGACGGATACGTACCACCCTCCTGGAAGTCTGCTATAGTCATACCAATCCCCAAGCCTGGAAAGGACGCCTCACTCCCCCTTAGCTATCGACCCATTGCCCCTTACCGTTTGCATGATTAAAATTTTGGAGAAGATGATTAACACTCGTCTAGTCTGGTTCCTTGAGAAGGGTGGCCATCTTTCGGCAGTACAGTGTGGTTTTCGTCGATCTCGCTCTACTTTAGACGCTCTTCTGCGATTAGAAAAAACTATCTGCCAAGCTTTTGCTTGCAGGCAGCGGGTTGTGAGCGTCTTTTTCGACCTTGAAAAGGCATACGACACCACCTGGAGGTATGGCATTCTACGAGCTCTCCATACGGTTGGACTCAGGGGTCACCTCCCTCTGTTCCTCCGGTCTTTTTTACAGGACCGTACTTTTAGGGTGAGGGTGGGCACTGCTCTTTCTAGCTCTTTTGAGCAAGAAGAAGGAGTCCCACAAGGTAGTGTCCTCAGTGTCACTCTATTCAGCGTTGCCATCAATAGCATCACCGAGTGCGTCCACCGGGACTTTCGATGCACGCTATACGCTGATGACTTTTCCCTCTCCTACGCTTCCTCTCGTCTCGATGTGGCCGAGCGACACATCCAGTTGGCTCTTGGCCGGGTCACCCGTTGGGCCGATAATCATGGTTTTAATTTTTCCCCCACAAAGACGGTTGCTATGCTTTTCTCTCGAAGCAGAGGTGATTTTAGGAATCCAGACCTATACCTCTATGGCAGGAGACTGCCAGTAGTTGAAACGACTCGATTCTTGGGCTTAATATTTGACAGACGCCTTACATGGTTGCCACACATTGCCGTTACATGCCGGCTAACAAGAGTGCTATGTCGGAGCATGCTGCGAGGACTTTGTTCACCGATCATGCCTCCGTACATGAGGGTTGCACGCCCATTTTTACTGACGGCTCCAAATCCGATGCAGGCGTCGGATTTGGAGCTGTCTTCCCTGATTTTACCCGGTGCGGCAGTCTACCCCCTTGTACATCAATTTTTACCGCAGAGCTGTGGGCCATTTTAGTAGCGATAAAATCTCTTTTTACCTTGAATGTTGGAGGTTTTGTTATTTTTTCAGACTCCAGAGCAGCTTTGTCAGCCCTTGAGGATTTTAATAACGCACATCCAATAGTCTCAGAAATTTTCAACTGGCTCGTACTAGCAGCCCGTCGTGGGCACATAATTACTTTTTGTTGGGTACCAGCCCATGTCTCTGTTAAAGGGAACGAGAAGGCAGATGAGCTAGCTAAGACTGGCGCCTCACGTCAAGTCACTACCTGCCGCGTCCCTCACAGAGACCTGTATCCCACAATTCGATCTGCTAGTGTTGTAGTTTGGCAAGAGAGATGGAATGCCAATAGAGCTACCTCCAAGATGGGTGAAATTACCGCAAGAGCTGTGGTCTTATGCGCACGTCCAAGGCCGCTGCCGTGAGACAGCATTGGCCCGTCTACGGACGGGCCATACCCGCCTCACCCACGGTTTCCTCATGTCCCGGGGAGTTGAGCCATATTGTGATGATTGCTTAGTTCCCCTGACTGTGCGGCACTTGCTGGTCGAGTGCCCCAGTCTGAGGGAATTGCGAGAGCAGTACCTCACCCAGTGTCGGGGCAGAGATGGGAGTTTCTCTCTCTCTCTGGTGCTGGGGGAGGAGGCACTCTCCCCGGGACATGAAGTGTTAAAATTCCTACAGGAAAGTGGCTTTCTCCACCTCCTGTAGATTTATTTTTCCTTTTATGTAGTATTTAAGTAGCTTTTTAATTTTTAGTGTTTTTAGTACGGTGCCATATGACCTCGATGTTGCGGCACCATGATCTATTGTCACCAATCAATCAATCAATCCAGAAATGCCTTCGGAATGTTGAGAACCAGCAGCAGGTGGTGAAGTGTTGTCAGGTGTGAGAGCTGAGGCGTTCTGTCCTTCTCCAAGCCGGTGGCGTGGAG
>JAPQNM010000024.1:49975-88171 GCA_029783475.1 Metacarcinus magister
ACAACAACCTTAGCCACAAGGAGTAACTCTGGTTACCACTGGGGGAGACATATGTCACGAATGAAATAACTTCTAATTTTCTTTGTATAATTATTATTCACCAGCAAGAGAAAAAAAAAACGAAACTAACTTTTCACATCCTTTTCCACAAGTTAACATAGTGCGATTATTCAGTTATCAGGTACAAAAGACCTCAATATAAACTGGTGGTCACTCCACATGTTAATCTTCACTTTCCAGACTTATTTCGTAATCAAAACATATGATCAAACTAAGACAAACATCTAATGGGGAAACCAATATGAGTGTGTGTGTGCGTGTGTGTGTGTGTGTGTGTGTGTGTGTGTGTGTGTGTGTGTGTGTGTGTGTGTGTGTGTGTGTGTGAATATGTGTTGGTGTGGCACTGGGGGGAACCTGTTCGTGGGGGGAGATGGGACGCGACTCAGTTAAACAATACACTCCCAACACACTCAAAGGGGATAATACTTGAACAATATTACATAAATATTAAGGTGAAAGGGATATATAATGACCAATGAAACATATTCAAGGGTGGAAAGAGAACCATGCGGTCTCAGATGCAGCCCCATAATAAAAATGGAAGAGTTGCTATTATTAATTAATAATCAGCCTTAAAAGGGCTTTAAATGACTTTACATATTCACAGGGAAGATTATTGAATACATGAGAACACTGAATGATTAAGGATTTAGGAAATATTAAGAGATGTTTAGGTAACACTCAATACACCGACCTGATCGTGGGGGAGAATGTACGCGACTGAGCTTAAACAATACATGCCCCGCGGGATTCATAGTGGCGTCTCTTGGGGTGACTCATTAAGAATTTTTCTTACATTTGATTATCATAATTATTGATCGAGATATGAAATTATTACTAACGTATACAGAATTAATTTTGGTGTAGAAAAAGTGTTACTATTTAAGCTAATGAATTTGATTTCAAATAATACATGAGAGAAACCGAAATCCCTTGATAACTCACTGGGATTTGGCGCGAAAAACTCTAGGTTTGAATAAACTTGCTTATATAATGCATCGTTTTTTCTTAATAGCGACTTGTGAAAGGAAATCTAGTTAAGTCAATTACTTTAAGATATAGAGGTTGATTTTAATTGGAAATGAATGTTATTAAAGCTAATATAAGGAAATACTTTTCTTTTCATAGAAAACTGATTTAAAGAACGGTAGGGGGATACTGTACAAGACATAAAGATTTCGGGCATTACATGAGATTCCCCTTCGTTTTAAAACTTTTTCTCACACCAGAATTCAGACTGGATAATGACTGAGGGCACATTTACAAAAAAATAAATAATTAGAGTGTGTGGGTACATAATGAACAATGTTAGGTTACATAGTAAGGTCAATATTCAACTTGATTTTCACAACAGGACTTAACATTCGACAGTTCCCATCCATCTTTAGATAATAACTACAACTTCAGTGCCTTTATCTTGAAGCTACAGATTAATGGCACACTTACAAACAGAACTCTGTTACAATACACTTTCCACTAGAGTTTCTCACCCCAGAATTCACCCGGAAGAATGTGCAGACGACTTGTCAAACTAGAGCAAGTCCAGCACACTCGGTTGCAAGATGACCTTCTGGACCCTGACCTTTCATTCTTAACAGATATATAAATAAATTTTCAGTCACCTTACCCCATTCACTCAACACATCCATTCACCGTTCGTATCCGCAGCAGGGAAATCCGTACGAAGCAAATGACAGAGCTCGACAACGTCCTACTGTACTAATCCACCATTCTCCATCGGAAAACTGTATTGAGGGCAAACCATCCACGGTCCCTCCATAAAGTGAGTTAACTCTCTTTCTACTACTACTATTCAAGAAGACATTTTAGAAACATACCAGGACTCAAACTAGGTCCAGTGGGAAAAGTGTGATCGGTAAAGATACTTTATCACATCTGCTGGTAACTTCACATCATTCCTACCAAGTTGATTAACAATCCTTACTAATACCAAAAAAAAATAAAATTACATTTACAATATATGGAAACATTGAACACTACTTTCTACTATTGATTACCATTTTCTTAACCTGCATGGAGGTGTACGCAATCTGGGGGGAAACTGGGACTCTGGAGGGTTGACAGGGGAACACTGGGGTTTTGGAGGGTTGGCAGGAGAACACTGGGGTTTTGGAGGGTTGACAGGGGAACACTGGGGTTTTGGAGGGTTGACAGGGGAACACTGGGGTTTTGGAGGGTTGACAGGGGAACACTGGGGCTCTTCAGCTTCTTCGGGGGCACTGGGAATGCTAGGGAGGATAATCTTGGGAGGACGGTGTAGGCTTCCGGTGATTCCATTTCTGCGGGAGGGGTTGCAGGGCGTGGCGTGGCAACAGTGGACATGGTGTCTCGGGTAGAGCTCCTAATACTGCCTGGATACGTGCTCTCCACCACTGTCACGGATGATGGTCCTCGGTGCTCCGAAGTCAGCCACAAGTGTATGTGTTTTGTTTGTGTGTATTGTGTTTTGGGGGGGAAGAATTTTTTTTTTCAAACATACTGTACTTGTCTACAATGCTGAGGCAAAATGTTTTACAAGTTATACAATTCCTTGGCACCTTACTATGTCTTCCACTTAAATTTTCCACATGGTAACGAGGTGCGACAACTCTAGCCAAGTAATTTATTACTTTGATTCATCACACCGCTAAGCCACCAGTGTCATGCCGGGGGCGGGTATTTTTAAGATTGTTTATTATTTCTTCTTATGCTATGATTACCTTTTATTACCACCTCCCGGTCATGCTCTGAGGTTTATATATGATGTTATTAAGCGGGTCGGTATTTCGCTGCCACCACCTACTATGAGGGAAGTAGGAACCCTTTCGAAAGTTGGCCACTGGTCAATGTTGTTGTAATTTTGGTAGTAATCAACCTTAGCCACAAGGAGTCACTCTGGTTACCACTGGGGGAGACATATGTCACGAATGAAATAACTTCTAATTTTCTTTGTATAATTATTATTCACCAACAAGAGAGAAAAAAAACGAAACTAACTTTTCACATCCTTTTCATCCTTAACATAGTGCGATTATTCAGTTATCAGGTACAAAAGACCTCAATATAAACTGGTGGTCACTCCACATATTAATCTTCACTTTCCAGACTTATTTCGTAATCAAAACATATGATCAAACTAAGACAAACATCTAATGGGGAAACCAATATGGGTGTGTGTGTGTGAATATGTGTTGGTGTGGCACTGGGGGGAACCTGTTCGTGGGGGGAGATGGGACGCGACTCAGTTAAACAATACACTCCCAACACACTCAAAGGGGATAATACTTGAACAATATTACATAAATATTAAGGTGAAAGGGATATATAATGACCAATGAAACATATTCAAGGGTGGAAAGAGAACCATGCGGTCTCAGATGCAGCCCCATAATAAAAATGGAAGAGTTGCTATTATTAATTAATAATCAGCCTTAAAAGGGCTTTAAATGACTTTACATATTCACAGGGAAGATTATTGAATACATGAGAACACTGAATGATTAAGGATTTAGGAAATATTAAGAGATGTTTAGGTAACACTCAATACACCGACCTGATCGTGGGGGAGAATGTACGCGACTGAGCTTAAACAATGCATGCCCCGTGGGAATCATAGTGGCGTCTCTTGGGGTGACTCATTAAGAATTTTTCTTACATTTGATTATCATAATTATTGATCATTGAGATATGAGATTATTACGAAATTATATAGAATTAATTTTGGTGTAGAAAAAGTGTTACTATTTAAGCTAATGAATTTGATTTCAAATAATACATGAGAGAAACCGAAATCCCTTGATAACTCACTGGGATTTGGCGCGAAAAACTCTAGGTTTGAATAAACTTGCTTATATAATGCATCGTTTTTTCTTAATAGCGACTTGTGAAAGGAAATCTAGTTAAGTCAATTACTTTAAGATATAGAGGTTGATTTTAATTGGAAATGAATGTTATTAAAGCTAATATAAGGAAATACTTTTCTTTTCATAGAAAACTGATTTAAAGAACGGTAGGGGGATACCAAACATAAAGATTTCGGGCATTACAGAACTACCACTCTAGTCTGCCGGCGCTGGTTCACCTTTCCAACTGCTTGTTAGCCAGCTTCCCCGCTACTACCGCATCCCCTTGTCCAGGGGTAGGGGGTAGTCTAACAGAGGCAACCTCCACGCCGCGGGACCGGGGACAGACAGAACGCCTCAGCTCTCTCACCTGACAACACCTCATAATCTGCTGCTGGTTCTCAACATTCCGAAGGCATTTCTGGAGACTTGGGCTCCCTTCCAGTGTGCCCTTCAACTGTACCTACACCATTCGACCCTCCCTGCTGCCTGAGGTGCTATCTATGTTGCCGAGTGTTGCTGCCGCGCATCTCACCCTCCAGACAGCTGTTCAGGGAGTTATTGGGTGCCATACCCCTGCTCTGGTAATTGTTTACGAGCAGATCGTCGTTGGTGATTTGTTTTGGCTGTTAGCCTGCTGATTGCTATTATTATGTGTGTAAATATATTCGGGGTATCATACTCCATGACTTTTCTACTCTACAACTCTCTAGAATCATAATATTAATTGGTAGTCACCTCGGCCCTGACATATTGGCGACCTCGCCAGGATAAGAACTACCAATTATTTATTATCTTTTTACAGATTGTGGGTTTTAATCTGTAAGTCGCTGCTGCGCGCCGTTGCTGCCTGAGGCCCGGGAGTAATGTTATGAGAGTGTTTTGATTGTTGTCATACTCTTGCCTTTGCCAGATTTTGCACGTGAGGTGTTATCCAATTTTTGTTTTGTATTGTGTTCTCTGTTTGGTCTTCTCCATGTCTTCCTTTCAAGAACTGAAGGAGCAGGGTGAAGCCCTCGGTCTGCACGGCAAGGAAATTGGCCAGTGGATCATAAAACAACAGAAACACGAAAGGGAAGAAAGACAAGGTGAGAGAAAAAAAAACCAAAGACAAGCTGAAAAGGAAAGAGAAGAAAGACAAGCTAAGAAGGAAAGAAAAAGAGAAGAAAGACAAGCTACGAAGGAAAGAGAAGAAAAAGAAGCTGAAAGAGAAGAAAAACAAGCGGAAAGAGAAGAAAGACAAGCTGAGAAAGAGAAAGAGATCAAGCTGGCAGAAATTGCAGCTAAAGGTAAGCCCTCAGTCCTACCATCACCTGATCCTGTTTCCAGACCTAGTCTACCACCATAGAAGGATGAAGAGGACATAGCTACCTACTTAACTAGGTTTGAGCGAGTGGCAGAGATGCTGGTTTTACCCAGAGATACCTTTGCCGTTCGTTTGGGTTGACTCCTTACTGGTAAAGCTTCCGAACTCTACACGTCCCTTCCTTCATCCACCACTGAGGATTACGAGTTACTGAAGCAAGCCTTGTTAACAGGCTTCAGTAAAACTCCAGATGGCTACCGGGTGGATTTCAGGTCAAACAAGATTAGAGTAGGACAGAACTACCATCAGTTCGTTACCAAGTTATCGAGGATGTTTGATTCGTGGGTTGAATCTTCCTCTGTGGCCAATGTTTATGCTGATTTAAGGGAATTTATCATATTTGACCAATTTCTGTCCTCCTTATCACCAGAACTACGCCTATTCATCAAGGAAAGAAGGCCTACCAAGCTGAAGGAAGATATACAACTAGCGGATGACTGGGCATCCGCCCACAACGCCTATCTAAGGTCTCTTCCTACAACAACGCTAAGAAAATCTCCCCTCGACTTGCTACTCCACTCCAGTCTCTACCTTCTTCTGGGAGTCAGACTCCCTCAACCGTGACTTGTCACAATTGTGAGGAAGCAGGACACATACGACCATGCTGTCCCAGGAATCCTCGAGCATTCAAGGATGGAACTACTACCACGCCCCCTTATAATTTTGGATTTTGTTTAGAAGATCATAAAGTGCCTAACTTCTCAGTTTTTTTTCTTCTTCTATATCATTAACCGTTGGCGCCAGTAGGCTTATGGAGGCACAGATGGACTTGCCTCGCCTGTTATTTGACGTAGGTTATCAGATTTTTATAGTGACGCCTCAAATGTTTACGTTCTCTCTTGAATATGTTGAGAACGTGCGAGGCTAATCGCTGCTACAGCCTCAGATGCATATAACGTTGTAAGTCCCGTCTGAGGACAGTATGGCAGCAATTTGGGTAGTCTTTGGCCACTCGGCGGTGATATCAAAGAATGAAAAGTGGTCAGCGAATATCGGGGATTCGAACCTGGGACCCTAGGCTCGCTCACCCGAGCGCTAGACTGGATGCTCTGGAGTTGTAATTTCCGAGGAAGCCTTGCCAAACATTGATCCATCACTCTGCCCCAAAGTACAAGTTGCTGACTATTTGGGACGCATCGACGAATTTCCTGTCGTTAAGTGTTACTTACGGTGCCCATTTTACACTGGCTGGACAGATGCTGTAAGGGCCCCAATTAAATTTGCTAGTGCTCTAGTTGGGAATATTCTAGGAGTACAAGATCCTGATAGTCCTGATTCTCTACTCAGTAATGACGACCATCTTCTCCATAGTAACCATGACCAAGCCACCACCGACGTTTCTTCCCTACAAGATCCACTGTCGCCTCTTGATGACTCGCTTTCGCCCGGAACCTCCCTCTCCTCTCAAGACAAGGACAACCTCCTTTCTGGATGTCAGCATCTACCACCAGTTGAGTCCTCCACTACTCAAGTGTGTGCTGTGGAGACCAGAGCCGGTCGATCTAAACGGGTCCACCCTCTAGTTCTGCCTAAGCTCCATCCTTTGACTGTAACCCCTGATGAGTTTCGTCAACTTCAGGAATCCTGTCCTTCCCTGAAGTGTTTACAAACAAAGGCTACCACTCGAGAAGTTGAGAAGGCACGGGATGGTGCCACTTACCAGTTCATACATGAAGACGGCCTCCTGTACTGAAAATGTCTCTCCTCGGATCACCCTCAAAAGGTAAATGGTTTATCCTTGGTTGTTCCCAGCAATTGCCGTCCCGTCATCCTACGTGTTCCTCACGAAGGTCCTTTGGCTGGACATTTCTCCCACCGGAAGACCCAGATGAAGGTATTGCAAGACTTTTACTGGCCAGGGATGTGTGCCGACATCCGGGATTACTGCCGTTCCTGCGACAAGGGTCAACGTATGTCATCTAAGGGACGGGTACGTCCAATACCTCTTCAACCGTTATCTGTTGTAACTGAACCCTTCTCCAGAGTTGCCATTGACTTGGTAGGTCCCTTGTCTCCACCGTCTTCTGAAGGGCATCGTCACCTTGTAACTCTTATTGATTTGTCCACTGGGTTTCCAGAAGCCATGCCTCTTAAAGATATTGACACCATATCTGTATTTGAAGCTCTATTAACCATCTTCGCCAGAGTGGGAATCCCCAGGGAGATCCTTTCCGACCGTGGGACTCCATTTACTTCCCAGCCTATGGCAGAGCTACACAAACTACTGGGAGTAAAACCCATCTTCACCACGCCTTTCCACCCCAGCGGAAACGGGCGGGTTGAGCGGCTGCACGGTACCCTGAAGTCTGCCCTTCGGAAGTTGTGCTCTGATAAGCCCAAGGAGTGGCATCGATATTTAATCCCTACTTTGTTTGCCCTCAGAGAGATCCCTAACGACCGGACTGGATTCTCTCCTTTTGAACTCCTCTATGGCAGGTCAGTGCGGGGTCCCCTCTCGGTGCTCCGTAACCTATGGGAAAACCGTAGGATCCCGGAAGATGAGAGATCGTCCTTCCGTTACGTTATCGAGCTACGGGAGAAACTGATCGAATGTGCCCAGCTTGCTGCCAAGCACGTGAATGTGAGTATCGCCCGATATAAGTCTTACTTTGACGTAAGATCTCAAGACCGTCAATTCCAGCCAGGCGATGAGGTATTGTTACTACTGCCTAGTGACTCCAGCAAGTTGTTGGTTGCTTGGAGTGGCCCTCACAAAGTTTTGGAAAAACGGGGTACGGGAAACTACTTTATCGGGAGCGACGATACTCTATCATCGAGAGAGAATGCCTGGCCATCGTGTTCGGCATTCATAGGTTTGACTTTTATCTTCGAGGTAAGGAATTTATCCTTGAAGTAGACCACAAGCTCTCATATACCTTGAGAAATTTAAAGGTAAAAATGACAAGAGTACTACGATGGGCTTTAGGTCTTCACCCCTGTAAATTTAGAGTTGTTCATGTTGCCGGGACAGAGAACATTGGAGCCGACCTTCTCAGTCGGCAATAGTTCTTCTTTATTTGTTTTCTGCACTCCAGCCTATTATATATTTGTTTATGTCTCCTGGTCAGCTGTGCAGCAGATGTTTTGGTGGGGGCATGTGTGAGGAACTGCACCTGCCTCGTTCCCTCCTTCTTAGTGGTTGAACTACCACTCTAGTCTGCCGGCGCTGGTTCACCTTTCCAACTGCTTGTTCGCCGGTTTCCCCGCTACTACCCTTGTCCACGGTATGGGGTAGTCTAACCGAGGCAACCTCCACGCTGCGGGACCGGGGACAGACAGAACGCCTCAGCTCTCTCCCCTGGCAACACCTCACCACCTGCTGCTGGTTCTCAACATTCCGAAGGCATTTCTGGAGACTTGGGCTCCCTTCCAGTGTGCCCTTCAACTGTCTCTGTGGTAATATATTATAAGATTAATGTAGTTTTACATTTATGATCTCTGGGTTTGGGTTACAGTAAGGGTCCCTCAGAAAGCCAGCTGTCAGTCGGACTTGATCTCTTGTAAACACAGGTTAGTTGTGTTTCTCTGCTTGCATTACCCTATTTATTTATGTTGTATTTTGTTGTCTTCATGCTTGTTAGTATTGATGAATGTTACGATGTTGTCTGTCCCTTACTGTGATGTATTTGTCTACTGTTATGCATGTAAAGTAGTACATGTTGTATGAGCAGCTGTTTGTGTTATTTCAGGATGTGACTCTAGTACAATTGTGTGTTCAGTAAAACCTAAGTCAGGTTGCTCGTCTTTCACTACAATTTACTGCAATTTACTGCACACACAATTTAAGCCATGGAACGGTTTCTACGTCCAGAGCGCTTTGAGGCAGGCCCGGACTCCGCTACCGCTGCCAAGGAGTGGAAGCACTGGTTGAAGACATTCACCAACTTTGCCCAGGCGGTACAGAAGACGGCTCCCAGTGCGGACAAACTAACTCTGCTCACCAACTACGTTGCTCCTCGAGTGTATGACTATATAACAGACTGTGATACGTATGAAAAGGCAGAGGAGATACTGATATCCCTGTATGTGAAACCTAAAAATGAAGTGTTTGCTAGGCACGTCCTTGCCACACGCAGGCAAGGATCAGGTGAGTCTCTTGACCAGTTCCTCCAGGCTCTGAAGCTCCTGTCAAAGGACTGTCAGTTTAAAGCAGTGACGGCTGAGCAGGCGTGTGACAACTATGTAAGGGATGCATTCATTAATGGACTTTCTTCGGGTGCCATTCGTCAAAGACTGCTTGAAAATACAACCCTTAACTTGCAAACTGCTTATGAACAGGCACGTACTTTGGAGATGGCTCAGAAACATTCTGCTTCTTATGCTACTGCTGAACCAATAAATGCTGCTATGTTTCAACCACAAAATCAATTAGGTGATCCAGAATGTTTGCAAAATCATGATGAAGCTGCTATTGTTGCCGCCACTACCGGTACCTTTCAGTGTTACTTCTGTGGTTATAAACGGCACCCCCGGTACCAGTGCCCCGCTAGAGAAGCTATATGTTTAAAGTGCAATAAGAAAGGACATTTTGCAAAAACATGTAGGTCGGTCAAACAGTCAGATAGATTCCCTACTGGTAGCACTAAATATTCAGTGGCTACACTGGCTACTGTGTCTGAAATTGTGTCTGGGGCTGCACCTAGTTGTCTTGGTAAGTCTTTGAGTTGTTTGAAAATCAATGGCCTTCCTGTTAGGGCACTCATTGACACTGGAAGTTCTGAAAACTTTGTGAGTCAAGGGATCGCTAAAGAAAACAACCTAACCATACTTCCTGATGATGGGCAAGTTTCCATGGCTGATGTGTCTCTTTCATCCAAAATCTTAGGTCATTGCTGTGTGGATGTAGAGATGCAAGGGCAGACTTACCTCAATGTAAAGCTCAAAGTGCTGCCCGCTCTGTGTAGTGACGTGATTTTGGGGCATGAATTCCTGAAAAATCATTCTGCTCTAGAAATGGCTTTCGGGGGAGCTCGGCCACCACTCAAAATATGTGGATTAACTGCGGTGAAGTTGGCTGCCCCGACACTCTTCAGTAATCTGACAGCTGACTGCAAACCCATTGCTGTGAAATTACGACACTTCTCCCAGGCTGACAAGGAATTTATCAAAGCTGAAACTGACAGAATGCTGCTGGAAGGAATAATAAGACCCAGTCAGTCTCGACGGAGGGCAAAAGTGCTAGTCACTGCAGGACACAATCACAGGAAGAGAATGGTAATTGATTATTCCAAAACTATAAATAGGTTTACTGAGCTTGATGCCTACCCTTTGCCTCAGATTGATGAAACTGTGAACAATGTTTCAAGGTATAAAGTGTTCAGCACCTTGGATCTGAAGAGTGCCTACCACCAAGTGCCGATACGAGAGGAAGAAAAGCCGTACACTGCCTTTGGGGCGAGTGGAAAGCTGTTTGAATTCAATCGAATCCCGTTTGGAGTAAGGAATGGAGTGGCTGCCTTTCAAAGAGTTGTGGACCAGATCCTTGCAGAAGAAAAAGTGAAAGGGACATTTGCTTACGTGGACAATGTGACTGTGTGTGGAGAGACTGAAGAAGAGCATGACAAAAACCTAGATCATTTCTTGAAAGTGGCAAAGGATTATAACCTAACCTTTAATCATGACAAGTGTGACTTCAGGACACGGTCCATAAATCTTCTAGGATACACGATAAAAGATGGTGAAATCAGACCAGACCCGGAACGGCTTCAGCCTCTCTTGAGCCTTCCCCTTCCTAAGGATACTGCCTCTCTTAGGAAAACGTTGGGGTTGTTCGCTCATTACTCACGATGGATACCCAACTTCTCTGAGAAAGTCCGGCCTCTCTCACACTCCACCAGCTTCCCATTGTCTAGTGAAGCATTTCTGACCTTCGAAAAATTAAAGAATGAAATCACAAGGTCTGTGGTGCAAGCTATTGATCCTAGATCCCCTTTCACAGTCGAAACTGATGCCTCAGACCATGCCATTGCTGCTACTCTGACTCAGGATGATCGTCCAGTAGCGTTCTTCCCCCGCACTCTTTCTGACAGTGAACAGAGGCATTCTTCAGTAGAGAAGGAGGCATATGCCATAGTTGAAGCACTCAGAAAGTGGAAGCATTACCTTATTGGACATCACTTCAAGCTCATTACTGACCAGCGCAGTGTAACTTTCATGTTTGACACAAAATCTTCAAGCAAGATCAAGAATGACAAGATAGCCAGGTGGCGTATTGAACTCTCATGCTATCACTATGATATAGTGTATCGTCCGGGTGCTGAAAATATTCCTGCAGACGCACTCTCGCGTGTATGTGGCGTTGTGGCTACGGATAAACTGAGGGAACTGCATGAAAGTCTTTGTCATCCTGGAGTGGCTAGGATGGTGCATTTCATCCGTGGTCGGAATCTGGCTTACTCAGTCGAGGATGTGAAGAAGATTACAGTCTCGTGTCCAGTCTGTTCTACTGTCAAACCTCAGTTCTATAAGCCTGATGATGGCCAGCTGGTGAAAGCTACTCAGCCATATGAGAGACTGAACTTAGATTTTAAGGGTCCCCTTCCGTCACAGTCGAAAAACAGGTACTTGCTCACAGTCGTTGATGAGTTCTCACGGTTTCCTTTTGCCTTTCCTTGTACAGACATGACTGCTGGTACCATCGTCAGATGTTTAGTGCAACTGTTTGCACTATTCGGAATGCCAGTATACATACACTCAGACAGGAGCATCTTTCATGTCAGAGGAACTGAAGAAATTTTTACTAGAAAAAGGAGTGGCTACCAGTCGTACTACTCCCTACAACCCGAGGAGCAATGGTCAGGTGGAGAGGTATAATGGCATCATATGGAAAACCATTCTGTTAGCTCTCAGGACAAGGAATCTTGATGTATCTCAGTGGGAGATAGTCCTCCCAGATCCACTCCACTCTATCCGCTCCTTGCTGTGCACGTCTATTAATTGTACACCACACGAGCGTTTCCTGAGGCATCCTCGTAAGTCCACATCGGGTCGCACACTGCCTACTTGGCTCATCAACAAAGGTCCCGCTCTTTTAAGACGGCAAGTGCGGCATAGCAAGAATGACCCTCCAGTGGATGAAGTAGAAATAGTAGAAGCTAATCCTGAATATGCTTACATCAAGTTTCCTGATGGTAGAGAAACTACTGTGTCTTTGAGGGATCTCGCACCTTTAAGTGGTGATGGTAGTAGAAGTGTTGATGACAGACCTTCACTGCCCTAACCCCTGGAGAATCTAGGACTATCAGATGCTGAAGTTCGCCGTGAACCATCACCAGATGGTGAAGTAAGCTTGGAACCCTCTCATGAAAAAGCTGCTCATGAAGTTACTTCCCAAGAAAACACTGTTCAAGAGCATCCTGCAACACCTGACCAGGGCCCTTCACTTGAGCCACTCCGGAGGTCTGAAAGGGTGCGGCGGGCACCCAAGTATCTTGAAGATTATAGGTGAATTTCATAGGTGGGGAAGAATGTGGTAATATATTATAAGATTAATGTAGTTTTACATTTATGATCTCTGGGTTTGGGTTACAGTAAAGGTCCCTCAGAAAGCCAGCTGTCAGTCGGACTTGATCTCTTGTAAACACAGGTTAGTTGTGTTTCTCCGCTTGCATTACCCTACTTATTTATGTTGTATTTTGTTGTCTTAATGCTTGTTAGTATTGATGAATGTTACGATGTTGTCTGTCCCTTACTGTGATGTATTTGTCTACTGTTATGCAAGTAAAGTAGTACATGTTGCATGAGCAGCTGTTTGTGTTATTTCAGGATGTGACTCCAGTACAATTCTGTGTGCAGTAAAACCTAAATCAAGTTGCTCGTCTTTCACTACAATATACTGCAGTACCTACACCATTCGACCCTCCCTGCTGCCTGAGGTGCTATCTACGTTGCCGAGTGTTGCTGCCGCGCATCTTACCCTCCAGACAGCTGTTCAAGAAGTTATTGGGTGCCATACCCCTGCTCTGGTAATTGTTTACGAGCAGATCGTCGTTGGTGATTTGTTTTGGCTGTTAGCCTGCTGATTGCTATTATTGTGTGTGTAAATATATTCGGGGTATCATACGCCATGACTTTTCTTCCCCACAACTCTCTAGAATCATAATATTAATTGGTAGTCACCTCGGCCTTGACACTCTCACATCCATTTGTACTTATCCACACTCCTAGGTACTTGTATTCCTTGGTTTGCTGTAGCTCCTTTTCCATTAACATTCATGTGGTATTACATTCATTCTCTGACCTATTTACTATCAGAAGTTTACTCTTCTCACTTCTGAAGGTCACTCCAAAGTCTCTTCCATACCCTCCTATCACATCTAAAATACTTTGTAGTTCTTCTGCAGACTCACTCATAACAACCACATCATCCGCATATAGTAGCATGCATATCTTGTCTTCTCCAACCTTCACTCCCACATTCATTCTTCTTACCCTGGAAGCTAGCTCTTCCGTATACAAGCTAAACAGGGTTGGTGAAAGGATACAACCCTGTCTAATACCTCTTTCACTCTTCACCCAGTCTGTTTCAAGACTGCCTAATCTATACTTAGCTCTCGTACCAACATACATACTTCGAACTATATTCACTACCTTCTCACTCAAACCAATCTTCTCTAAGACCTTACACAGCATACTTCTGTTCACTCTATCATAGGCTTTTTCTATGTCTAAGAAACATATATACAGTTGTCTACCCTCTCTTTTTTCCTTTCAATCAATTCATTCACAACAAACATATTATCTTCTGCTCTTGTCAATACGGAACCCATTCTGTTCCTCACCCAACACCCTGACTCTCTCCATCCACTTACACAGCCTTTCATTCAAAACAGCACTAAACACTTTCCCTACTGTGTTTCATAGAGAAATTGGCCGATAATTCTTCATTTCCCTCTTACTCTTATGACCTCCTTTATGGATGAGTGTCACACTGCATTCATTCCAGTCACTCGGCACTCGCTCCTCTTCCCACACTGTTAAACAAGTGAGTCATCCAGTCAATCAGCACTTCCCCTCCATTCTTATACAACACATATGTGGTCATCTAGCCCTGCCGCCTTTCCATTCTTCTGCTTCCTTACACACTTATCAACTTCCCCTTTACTGATCCTTTCATTCAAATCATTTGCATATTTCCTTTCCAGGGACACACACCCTTCTCTCACGTCAAGGCCTTCACCTACCCCTCCTATTTCTTCCCAAAACTTTTTAATTGACTCCTTAATTTCCCTCAAGCCCTTTCTCCCTCAAGGTCTGGATCACACTTCTTTCCCACTTACATTTGGCACTCATTATCTTTTGCTTTGTCAATCCCTGTTGTTTCACGTACGCTTCCCATGCATTCTGATACTCCTTCTCACCTTCATCACTTTGACGCCTCTTCCACCTCAAACACCTTCAGTGTCTGTTCAGCCTCTTTTGTTCCCTTCTAGCATTGGTAATCTCTTTATTCCACCATGGCTTACAGGTTCTCTTCCTACCACTGCTTCTCACAGACCCTAGTTCAATCTCTGCACCACCTCTTACATTCTCTAACACTTTTTTATTCATCACATCCACATCATGCATACTTTCGGCCTCCCAGTCTCTTTCACTCAGATCTACCTGCAAGTTCTCCCATCCTACAATGTACTCGCAGTCTCCACCCTTTTTCTTAATGCTCTTCTTTTCTGTTTTCTTCCTTTCACTCAGCATACATTCCACTACCATCATATTGTGGTCTGACACAATATCAATCATTCCGTCTTCATCTATCCACATACGTGATACAGTCTCTCACATTCTTCCATTCACCAACATATAATCTATCGCAGACTCCTGGTTCCTTGTATTCCATGTCACCTGTCCCTCTGCTTGGGTCTCATTCAGGTTTTCAAGGTTCATCTCACTCACAAAATCTATCACCATCTCACCATTTCCATTCATCCGCTCACCCAGCATGCCTGTGTGGCCCCATTCATGTCTCCCATAACAAGTACTCTCTCACAAGCTTCCTCAAAATCTTATATGTACTTCATGCTGTTCTCCCTTCTTGCTCTTTCACCCTCAACTGTCATGTACACCACAATCATTATCATCCTTTCACGCCTACCCTGTTGACCTATGTATTCTACTCTTACAGCTAACACATCCTCACTCATGGCACGGTTTCCTATATATATCTCATCAACCTTAAAGTTCCTTTCTTTCCTGTGTAGGAAGGCTACGTCTCCTCCCAGTGTTTCCTGTTTTTTACATCCCTTTCCAATCAATACATACTCACTACTGTCCATTCGAACTTCATCCCTCAAGTGTGTTTCAGTCACTCCAACCACATGCAATTTCCATTCATTCAGCTCCTTGCATGCATCCTCAAACTTTCTGATGCCCCATTGAAGGGTAGAAGGTAAAGGCAGGACTTCTTGGGCTGCTTTATTGAGTATCCATACAAAAAGGGGCACACCCTCCTCGTGTGGTGGTAGCTGGACAACTGGCCTTGGCGGGAAATTCGCGTCGCCTCCCATCCTCACTCAATTGCCAGATGCCTCTATCCTACAACTCCCCCCTTTAAAAAGATTGTACTCAGGCAATCTTTGTTGGATGCAATCCAAGGATCTTATACATCTGTATAAGATCCTTGGTGCAATCGTACATTTAATACAACATAATGGCACTTCCAAACAGAAAAAGAAAATAACAAGCCCAATTAATCCCGTAATACATTGGTGTCATACATTGCTATACAATAAGGAAAATACACAAAGGAAATACATAATAGCTCCGTGTGTGCCCGTCTGTATGCGTGTTGTTACGAGATGGAGATTTAGCCAGAGCTCGTTAAAGTACTTAAGAATCTTAAAGTAAACAAAACTTCAAGTAAACCAGAAAATGAGTATGAATTACGTAAAGATCGCCACCTCGCAGCAAAGCAGGTTCATTAGTAAAAAGGAGTTATTTAAAACAAATATTGAATTTAGTACTATAATTAAACCAAAGGGAAACAACAAAACAAAGAGGCAAACAAAGTCTGCTATTATTAGTGTCATGCCGGGGGGGGGGGGTGTCTACGATTTTTAATCAGCATAAAAAAAAAAGTAAAAAAAAACAAACAACTAATTAATGTTTAACTGTTACTTTTTATCACCACCTCCCTGGTCATGCTCTGGGGTTTATATATGATGTTATTAAGCGGGTCGGTATTATTCTGCCACCACCTATTATGAGGGAAATAAGAACCCTTTCGAAAGTTGGCCACTGGTCGTTGTTGTTGTAATTTTGGTAGTAATAAATCTTAGCCACAAGGAGTCACTCTGGTTACCACTGGGGGAGACATATGTCACTAATGAAATAACTTCTGATTTTCGTATACTTATTATTTGCCAAAAGAGATTTTTGATAGATTAACAACAAAAAGAAAAGAGTACAAAGGAAATGAGAACAAACTCAATAATGTTACACACTTTGATAATCTGAGTGACACGATCAGTTTATTTGGTACCAGAGATCTCAATAATACTGTTGGTCACTCCACACGTTAAATTTCACTTTGCTTAACACACAGAATAGTTTCGAAACCCAATCTTTTTCTGATCTTAACACTGTATAACTTAATCTTCACTTTCCAGATTCAAACTTGTTCCTCATCAAAACACATGATCAAAATAATACAATACCGTTCCTAATAATACTCTAACTAATGAGACAAACATCTAATGGGGAAATAAATGTGAGTGTGTGTGTGGGTGTGTGTGAATATGTGTTTGTGGAGGCACTTGGACGGAACCTGATCGGGGAGAAGGGACGCGGACTCAAGTTAAACAATACACTCCCAACACACTTAAAAGGGATAATACTTTAACAATATAACATAAATACTAAAGTGAAAGGGATATATAATGAACAATGAAACATATCTAAGGGAGGAAAGAGGGACCATGCGGTCTGAGATGCCGCCACATAATAGATGGAAAAATTGCTATTATTAATTAATAATCACCCTTAAAAAGGCTTTAAATGACTTTACATATTCAAAGGGAAGATTATTGAATACATGAGAACACTGAATGATTAAGGATTTAGCAAATATTAAGAGATGTTTACGTAACACTCAACACAGACCTGATCGGGAAGGAGAAGAGACGCGGACTGATTTAAACAATAGAGACCCGCGGTAGTCAGAGTGGCGTCTCTTGGGTGACTCATTAAGAATTTTCTTACATTTGATTATCATAATTATTGATTATTGAGATATGAAATTATTACTAACGTATACAGAATTAATTTTGGGTAAGAAAAAGTGTTACTCTTTAAGCTAATGAATTTGATTTCAAATACTACATGAGAGAAATTTTGATCACTTGATAACTCAGTTGGAATTTGGCGTGAAGATACTGTGTTTAAATACACTTGATAATATATTGCATCATCTTTCTTAATAGAAACTTTTGAAAGGAAATCTAGTTAAGTTAATTACTTTTAAGATATAGAGTTTGATTTTAATTGGAAATGAATGTTACTTAAGCTAATATAAGGAAATAATTTTCTTTTCATAGAAAACTGATTTAAGGAATGGTAGGGGATACTATACAAGACATAAAGATTTCGGGCATTACATTAGCAGGATCGACTGATACCCAAGTTGATACAACATAAATAGTAAAACATAAAACATGTAAATAAATCCTGAACAATGGTGGAAGACAATAATATAATTTGTGGACATAGTAAAAATAGCGAACAAGAGTAGTGGGGAAAGATATGTGATACGTATGCTCTCAGCTCTCAATCCACAGCAGACACTGGCACAACAACACAAACCCCAGCGAACGACTGCCTTCCAAGAAGCAGCGCCCACCATTTGTACCCTTGCATTGGGAGTCGAGGCGTTCGAACAAGCCGATGGTTTGCTCACTCACAGGGGCTCGAAGGGCTTCGATCAAGCGGTCATAAATCCGATGGCTTGCTCACTCACAGCTGCTTAACTACACATGAAGTACGTAACAGTGTGCGTATGTATGTGTGTGTGTGTGTGTGTGTGTGTGTGTGTGTGTGTGTGTGTGTGTGTGTGTGTGTGTGTGTGTGTGCGCGTTATACAGTATAGTCCTCAAGCCATCGTGGCGGCCGCGTCTGCCTCCTGGCCGGGGCACGCGCTTGCAATTGTTGGATGGGGCTTGGTGGCTGCGCTGCATCGGCCACCTCCTGGCTTGTGGTATCTGGCTCGTCAGCTGATGGGAGCGTGTGGCAAGGCCTCAGGTGTTCCCTAGTCCTGAGAGATACCCGCCCGCTACCATCCAACCGTATGAGGTACAGGAAGTCTTTGCTATACTATAGTTCGGTTTACGTTAAATTCGCAGATACGATACTAGCCAATTAGTACCCTTTTTTCGATTTACGATACTTGATTCGCAGTTACGATATTAAAAAAAGGCGCCAAAATCGGCGTGGCGAGTTAGGCGTGGCCAAATCGGCGTGGTGGCGCATGCAGCGCCAAACACAGTGAAACCTTTTGCTAAACAGTCAACGATCTCGACGTTCTTCAAACATGCCAGCCCATCAACATCAGCTGGACCATCCACTTCAACAGAGCAATCAACTTCAGGTTTTGAATCGCCCGCCTCACCCTCGACCTCCGCCTCACCGCCTACGTCGCCCGCATCAGCTGATCAGATGATTGCATAATTATATTCTTTTCTTTATTCTTTTCTTTATTTTCTTTATTATTTACATTCAATTTGTTTATTTTTACACTAAGTTATGTCTTTATATATGTATCTGAACCTGAAGGAGTGACTTTGGCAATGGGCTGGAACGTATCCCTATCTAATACATGTAAACATGGGTTCGGTATACGCTATTTCGGTTTACGATAGGGTTTCAAGGAACGCATTGCTATCGTAAAACGAAGATTTCCTGTATTGCCTGTTTCCTCTGTCCTCCACGACCGTCCCTACCCTGTTCCATGTTTTGGTGTGCTGATCCTGCACCACCACTCTGCCGCCGGGGACAAAGGGTGGCGAGTGTTAGCATGCTCTTGTAGCACTCTCTCAATATGCCGCCCCATAACCTGTCGACCTTTAGCCTGCACGTGACGGCCGGCACGCCATCTCGCAACTGTCGGCCCGTTGCTAGCTGCGCAGGTGACTTGGTGATGTCCCGGAGTGGTGTATTGAGGTACTGCAGTAGCGCGAGCAACGCCTTGTCGTTGTCGAGACTTCTGTCCGCCCAAGTGTTGCCACGCAGCACCCTTTTGGCCGTCTTTACCGCTGCCTCTGCCCTGCCGTTCGATTGTGGGTAATGGGCTGATGACATTCACGTGCTCACCCCCCATTTTCTGAAGAATGTGCGCATTTCCTCACTCCCCAGGTTGGTTCCCCCATCCATGGAGTTCTGGAGCGCCCCAGCGACAGAAGTACTGCCGTAGACGGTCTTTAATCCCACTCGAGGCCGTGCCCTCTGCCAAATGTGACACCTCCAACCACCCCGTTAACCGGTCTGCATACACCAGGTAGTGGTGCCCCTCCAGCTGACATATGTCAGCCACTGTCTGTTGGAAGGGGTAGCAAGGAGGTGGTGTAAGTAGTAGAGGCTCTGGAGGCTGAGACGGCGCGTGGGTGTTGCAGGTCTTGCAAGAGGAACGGTGGTGACACAGGTCTCCCTCGATGCCGGGCCAGTACACAGTTCGTCGCGCCCTCCTCAACATGGAGTCGATGCCTTGGTGACCCGCGTGTAGGTGTACGAAACACTTTCCTTACTGTATTTCCTAGGGGTATTGGCCTATAGTTCTTAATCTCACTCTTACTCTTATGACCTCCTTTATGAATAAGTGTTACACTGCATTCATTCCAGTCACTCGGCACTCGCTCCTCTTCCCACACTCTGTTAAACAAGTCAGTCATCCAGTCAATCACCACTTCCCCTCCATTTTTATACAGTTCATAAGGGATATCATCTAATCCTGCAGCCTTTCCATTCTTCTGCTTCTTTACACTCTTCTCAACTTCTTCCTTACTATTCCTTTCATTCAGCTCATTCGCATCTTTCCTTTCCAGAGACACACACTCTTCTCTCACATCAAGGGCTTCTCCTACCCCTCTTATTTCTTCCCAAAACCTTTTAACTGCCTCCTTCATTTTTTTTTGTTTCTGATATAACTTCACCATTCACTTTCAGACTTTCCACATTCTCACTTTCAGACATTTTCTCACCTCTCAGAAATCTATACCATTCACGTCCACCCTCCAGTCCTTTCTCTCTCAGAGTCTGGATCACACTCCTTTCACTCTTACCTTTGGCACTCATTATCTTTTTCTTTGTCAGTCGCTGTTGATTCACATATGCTTCCCATGCATTCTGATACTCATGCTCAGCTTCATCACTTTCACGCCTCTTTTTTCTCAACCGCCTACAGTGTTTATTCAGTCTCTTTCGTTCCCTTCTAGCATTGCTAATATCTTCATTCCACCATGACTTACTCGTTCTCCTTCTACCACTGATTCTCACAGTCCCTATTTGTCTCTCAGCAGCACCTCTTACATTCTCTAACAGCTTTTTATTCATATCATCCACATCATGCATACTCTCAATCTCCCAGTCTCTTTCACTTAGATCCACCTGGAAGTTCTCCCTTCCCACATCTCTGTCTCCACTTTTTCTTAGTGTTCTTTCTTTCCTTCTTATTCCTTCCACTCACCATACATTCCACTACAAGCATATTGTGGTCTGACACAATATCAATCATACCGTCTTCATCTATCCACATACGTGATACACTCTCGCATTTTTCCATTCACCAACATGTAGTCAATTGCAGACTCCTGGTTCCTTGCATTCCATGTCACACGCCCCTCTGCTAGGGTCTCATTCAGGTTTTCCATGTTCATCTCACTCACAAACTCTACCATCACCTCACCATTCCCATTCACCCGTTCACCTAGCATACCTGTGTGGCCATTCATGTCTCCCATAATAAGCACTCTCTCACTTGCATTCTCTCTCACAAACTTTCTCAGAATACTATATTTTCTACTGTTCTCTCTGTGAACTCTTTCACTCTGAACTGTCATATACACCACGGCAATTATCATTCTTTCAGGCTTTCCACAACGGTTCATGCGTTCCACTCTCACAGCTAGAATATCTTCACTACATTCACTCTCTCCTACACCCATTTCTTCTACTTTTAAGTTCTCATCTTTTCTGTGGAGGAAAGCTACGCCTCCTCCCCGTCTTTCCTGTTTGTTCCGTCCCTTTCCAATCATCACGTACGCACTATCAACCATTCTCACATCATCCCTTAGCTGCGTCTCTGTAAGCCCTACCACATCAAAACGCCATTCATCCAGCTCCTTGCACACATTCTCATACTTTCCCGGTCCCCAACCTTTCACATTCATACACCCGACTCTCATACAATCACTCATACGTTTACTGCTCACCCGGTCGGAGACTTCTTCATCTTGGGTGAGTGCATCACGCTTCCCACGTCACTCCCGGGTCAGGAAGCGGAGTGACCCGGCCTGTACCCACTCGACGAGTCGTCGCCCCATCCTGGCATTTCCTTCGTCGCTGAGGTGGACACCATCTCTGTCGTAGAAACGGTTGTTTCCCAAGATGCTGTCCAGGTCGATGAAGCTGATGTTTCCTTTATTCTCCCTCATCCACTCAATCTTCATCTTGATCAGCTCCTCTTGAATTTTTTTGTTGGTTTGCTTCCTTACATCTTCATAGCTGTTGTCTTCCCTGGGTCAACGCATAACACCTATGACTGCCACCTTCATTTTTTTGGTCTCCACCGCTTTCACGGCTTCCACGACCTCCTTCACGGTCTCCTCACAGCCCTTCCCTACCAGGTTGTTGCCACCTCCTTGGATGATCAACATCCCTTCATCCTTCATCTCCGTGGCTTCTTCTTTAACCCTCCTTGCCACATCCCCGATGCAGGCTCCTCCGATGCTGGTGCACCCACTGCCTTCCTTCACACACTTCACGTGCTCAGGGGTTTTCCGCACCATGCTGTCTCCGATGATCCGGATCGGAGCCCTCCTTCTCTCGGTCCTGACCTGCGGTTGTCCTGCTGGTATCTGCCTCTGGTCGGGAACACGTGGGGCGGCTGGTGGAGGCACCAGGGCCCGTATTCACGAAAATTCTTGAGTATTCAGAACGACTTAGACTTAAGTGCTGTGCTGGAGGACTAGGCTGAGCAAATTCCTTAAGTGTAATTTACGATTATGCTTAAGGCTCGCTGAGCAAAGTATTCGGGGGTGAAAGATACAAGTATGAAAAAGACATCGAGCAAAAGAGACGAAAAGAGAAAATAGAAAAACTGACACTGGTATCTCATTCCAATATCAGTTTCATATTTCAAATACTTAAATGGAAGGTCATACGAATTTTGAGAGTGAAAAAGAAGACCAAGATGTGTTATTTTTATGATTTTGCCTCGGAGCAAGGTTTGTTTACATCAGCTGATTGACTGATTCAGCTCTCATCACCGCCATCACTAACTTGACGCCTGACGGTCGATGATTCGATGTTATAGATGCGTGTGGTGGATATATGTTCCCTGTAATTGTACCTTTGTTCTTGGATGCACCAGAATCTATCTAGTTGCCTTTCAAATACCATCACTGCATCTCGTATAATAAGGTCCTCATGTTGGGCAGTAGTCTTTTTGCCTTTGGTAGCTTCCTTATATTCTGATGTTCTTTTCATGTCTTATGTTCTCCACATTGTACGTTCTTTATATAATATCATTCCTCCCATCACTCTACACTGTAATCAGGTCTTCTCTTTCCCTTCTTTGTTCCAATGACTGGAGATGTGTGTATGTATGGATATATGTGTGTGTGCGCGCGCGCGCGCGCGCGCGGTGTGTGTGTGTGTGTGTGTGTGTGTGTGTGTGTGTATAGAATTAAGCCATATAGATTAAATAAAACTTTTGAAATTTAAGTAAAAATGCAGAACAAGACCTGCCCTTTCTTTTTTCTCTCCTTCCCTACATACTATACATAGTGTACTCAACACATCTGTGAAGGTTTCAGGCGGGGGTCACCATTATTTATCTCGCAAAACATCTTTGAAGTTATGTTAGATTATGTTATGTTAGGTTGGTTATGTTATGTTATGTTAAGTTATGGTTAGGTTACGGTTATATTATGGTTAGGTTAAGTTCGGTTATATAAGATTTTTACATATTATTACCCAATAGTTAGGGTTCTCAACCTTAGGTTTTTTTCTGGATTTGGCTGATAAAATGTAAGAATTTTACATAATCGAACCTACCCATAACCTAACCTAACAACCTTAACCTAACCATAACTTAACATAACCTAACCAACCTAACATAACATAACCTAACCTAACTTCAAAGACGTTTTGCGAGGTAAATAATGGTGACCCCCGCCTGAAACCTTCACAGATGTGTTGAGTACACTATGTATAGTACGTAGGGAAGGAGAGAAAAAAGAAAGGGCAGAAAGTCTTATTCTGCATTTTTACAAAAATCTATTATAATTCATTTATCTTGGCTTTCCTCATTTTCCTTTATAATTACTATCTTTCTACATGCAAGAGAATCTTGACCAAGAATGCACAAGGAAAAAAAAACTGATAAAAAGGTACAGACTGGACCGTGAAGGAATCATATTGGTGACTCACCAATATATGATTCCTTCACGATCCAGTCTGTACCTTTTTATCAGTTCAGCGTCGTCACACAGGTTAAGAATATCTTTTCTAGGCCTATATACTTTTGGCTTCCGGATTCCCACTTGTTCGTCCAATAAGTGCTACAGAGAGGACTTAAGAGTCCTCACCGGGGTCACTCAACTTTGGCGTCTGTTAAGTGTACTCGGGCACGCTAAAAATTTTGGTAAATAATACTTAAGAAATCGTCCGAGACTTAAGTGCGGAACCCGAAAAAATTCGTCTGCTAAGTGTGCTTAGCATAGCTAAGAATTGTTGTGAATACGGGCCCTGTGTCTCCGTCTACACGCTCCTTGTCTCTGTCTGCATGCTCCTTTCCTCCCGCTCACATTCCTTCTTCTCCATCTGCGTGCCTTCGTCCTTCATCTCCTTTTTCTCTTCCTTTTTCTTCCACTCCTCTCGTATGAGGTCTAAACACACGAGGCAGAGGAAAACTATCTGGTGGTGGGTGAGGACCTAGTTGTTGGTGTCCGCCTTCAGTCCCACACACGCATGGTGCCACCATTTCTCGCACCTCTCACAGCTCACAGCGGGCTGCCCGCTCTCCACCTCCCTCTTGCAGTCGGCACAGGTGCTCTCAGCCATCGGTCAGTTCAATTCACACGTCCACAGAAGTCGAATAAAAGCAAGTATTTCATAAATATCTGGGAGCCACACAAACACATTCTTTAAAGATGGCGGCCTTGGACTTCCTGTGACATCAATATCAAGATCAAGATCTGCATCTTTGTTCACCTCACCGCGTGGGTCCTAACTTCTCATTCTCAAGTTGTCACTGTGAATACACACCACACCCCACAGGCCGCCACACACCCTACAGCAGAAGGCGCCTGCACGCACGCACGCACGCACGCACGGCCTGCCACCCTCAGGTAAGCCAACACAGCCTTAAGCTATCTAAATTCAGATACAGAACCACGCACAGAACAACATTTTTTAACACTCGCGCTAGAACCACGGTAGAGTGCAAACCTACCTCTCTTAGCCACAACCACATATGCCTACCGCAACCCTATTTACGGTTCGGTGGGTGCTTTACCAGTGCCCAAGTGCAGGATTTACTGCATATTGAGTCCCGCCGCATCGACAGCCGACGAACGGCAAGGGACTCATGCCGGGTGACGACGGCTGTGACCCGCCGGCAGCTGCTGCCACCCATGCTGCCACCCAATGGACGCCACCACCACTGTCTCCAAACGGACCCGCTCTCCTTCTCCATCGTCTGGTGAGGTCCATGAGCACACAGCTAAGTCCAGCAAATGTAATGATCGATCCTTCGCCTCAGTAGCTGCCTTGTCATCCTCACCTAACGCTAGAGCTGTGCCCCCACGCAAACCTCAACCCCTGCAACCCCATTCCTCAAAATTCATCCTCTTCCGCTCTGCTGAGGGGAACAGGTGCTTTATACACCCTGGTAAAGTGACCAGGGCAATCTAGTCTTCAATATTTGCAAAAAATACATTGAGAAGACCCTGACCATCACAGGTGGCGGCAGGGGCATAAAATTTGAGGTAGCTAACCTCGAAAACCTCTCTCAACCCCCGGAGTCGGTTACCACGCTGGGGGAGTGGTCTGTCAAATGCTGGGTTGTGACAGACGATGACCCCACCTACATGTTCGGGAGGATATACCCAGTATCCCCCGAAATGTCCACACAGGGACATACTAACTAACCTTACCATACTTGACGATGCCCCAACACAGATCATTGACATTTTCAGACTCCCAGCTTTTGTGAGGGAAGGGCAGACGATGGCCAATATGGCCATTCGTATTAAGTTTAGGGGGCCCCTCCCTGATAGGATTGCCTTAAACTCAGCGGTGTACCGTGTCAGGTCCCACACCCTCCCTGTCCTCAGGTGCACCCGCTGCCTTCTGTTTGGCCACGGCAACGCCTCCTGCAACGGCAAAAACCGCTGTGGGAGGTGCAGTGGTTACCATGACGCCGAGGTTTGTACCCGGCCTGAAACATGCTTTTTCTGTGATGGCAACCACCGCCCCACCTATAGGCAGTGCCCGGCATACCTCCAGGCACTGCAATTACAGCAGCTCCAACACGACCCTACCCACACAATAACGGAAGTTAAGCGAAAGCTGAGGGGCATCCGCCCAGGGTCCTTCAGACCGATTCCCTCACCAGAGGAGAATATTACACCTCCTCAGGCACCCCCACCTGCACCTGCTCCACAACCTGCCCCTAACAAACCACTCAGCCCAAAGATAACAATAATTCCTTTGGCTGCCCAGGACTGCTCCACCCCTCATCGCCCACCCACTAACCTCTGTGCACCTCAAACACCCAAATCCCAGAGGAGCCGTCGCTCTCCCAGGCGTCAGCCAAAAACCCCCTCTTGCCCTACCCCTCCTAGGAGAGATACCCGTCTGCAGGAGGTACTCCTTCTCCCCACACCCCTACCACCTCGCCCTCTACCCCAACCCGCTCCTCCCCCAACTCAACCTGCTCCTCTCCTACCTCAACCCATTCCTCCCCCACTTCAACCCACACCTCCCCAGCCTCAGCCTCAGCCACATGCCACACAGCCAGCAGCCCAGCAGCCCCTGCCCTCACTGGGCAGTGCATGCCTTGGGCCTCCACCGGCACCTTCACAGGCCCAGCATGCTTCGGGTCTTTCCTTATCAGCCTTCATTATGGGATTAGCACCACTTGCACTTAATTTATTAATCTTCTCCTAACAGGTTCTAGCCTTCAAGAAAGCCTCCTCCAGTGCTTGCCAGGACTACTCTCATTCTTCACATCACTCACGCAGTGAATTCTGTTCTCCCCTCTCACTTCATACTCTGGAACGCCCGGTCCCTGTACTGGAAACTTCCAGTCTTTAAAACCACGCTGTCTTCATATTCACCTCTTGTTGTTGGTGTCTGTGAGACGTGGCTCACTGACGCTTTCTCCCCTTCCTTCCCCAACTATTCTTCTTACAGAGTGGACAGGGGGGCAGGCGGAGCAGGAGGCGGCCTGCTACTGCTTGTCCACCAATCCCTCTCTTCTAGCCTTCTCACTATCACTCCTTTCCCCGGGGGCAGACTAGAGTACCTGGGGGTGACTATTACCTTTAACTCAGGGCCTCTTCAGATTCTCTTGATTTACAACCCATGCTTGGATATCTCCCTTCAGGAGTTCCAGCATTTGTTTTCACAGCTTTCCTCCCCAGCTTTAATAATGGGTGATTTTAACGCCCATCACGACTTCTGGGAACCAGCCCTCCCCTAGGAGCCGAAGAAACCGTTCGGGTCTGTCCCTCTCGACCTTCCTGGCAAACAGTGCAACCTTCTCTCTCCTTACTCCACCTGGCCTCCCTACCAGGACTGATCCAGTTTCAGGGAACCCCTCTACCTTGGACCTTTGCCTGGGGAATGGCCCCCTCCTCCTCACCACTATAACAACTGGCCCTTACATGGGGAGTGACCACCTTCCTGTTGTAATCTCCTTCCCTTCAATACCAACACCCCCCCCCCTTCATCACGCAGACCTCGTTGGTCCTTTAAAAAGGGAGACTGGGGGCTCTTTCCAAAAAGAGATTAATTTAATAACTCCTCCCACCATGCCTCCCTTCACAAAATCAAATTCAATACCTTACGGACACCTTGGTGGACGTAGGGTCCCATCACTTCCACCTCGTCACTTCCCGTCCCTCCCGCTCCTTCCGGGTCCCCTGGTGGTCCCGAAGGTGTGCGGCAGCCCTTCAGGCCAAACGACATGCCTTTAACATGTGGCGTAAAAATCCCATCCCTTCCCCTTCGCAGTCGCTTCAGATTTTTAGAGGCCCAGTGCAAGCGTGTTATTCTTGATGAGAAACGTTCTGCATGGGCCTCCTTTTGTGCCTCCCTGTCCTTTTCTTCCTCAGTCTCCCAGGCTTGGTCTTTCTTCAGGAAGATGGTTCACCCTCAGCCCCCTCTCACCTTCCCGTTAACTAGTAACGGCGTCCTCCTTGTCAATAATGTCCAAAAAGCCGAGTGCCTTGCCTCCAACATACACACTGTCCTCGGCTCCCCTGACCCTATACCTCCCCCTGTGTTACCTCCTTCTTCACACGGCCACACAATTAGCACAGCTATAACTCCCCAGGAGCTTTCATCAGCTTTACAAGCACTGTCTGTTGGGAAGGCGACGGGGCCGGACAATGTCCCGAATGAGTTTCTTCGCCGCCTCCCAGATTCTCTGGTCCTCCTCCTCCTGAACGTGTTCAACGCCAGCTGGGTGTCTGGCACGTTCCCTTCTGTGTGGCGTCATGCCATCACAATTCCTATTTTCAAACCTGGCAAGGACCCGTCGGAGGCTTCCTCCTACAGGCCCATCAGTCTCCTCTCTAACTTCAGTAAGGTATTAGAACATATAGTGCATGATAGACTAACATGGTGGTTGGAACACAAACACCTTCTTCCCCCTAACATGTTTGGCTTCCGTCCTCACCGGGGCACCCTGGATGCCCTGCTCCAGCTAGAGCACCACATTCAGGAAGGATTTAACCACAAGCAATACACTCTGGTAGCTTTTCTTGATCTCAAAGGAGCTTTTGACTCCTCTTCACATAATGCCATTATTGAAAAACTTTCCCGCCTGGGACTCAATGGTTCCCCACTCAATTGGGTTCAGTCCTTCCTGTCTTCCAGGTCCTTCTCTCTGGTGATAGGTAACTCCTATTCTAGGTCTTACCCGGTCACCAGAGGTGTCCCACAGGGTTCTCCTCTCAGTCCTCTCCTTTTCAATGTCTTACTTTCAGACTTTCCCTCTTCTCCATGCACACATGCACTCTTGTACGCTGATGACATTTCCCTCCTTTGCTCTGCTTCCACTATCCAGGAGGCTCAACTTAACCTTCAACGTGGGCTTGATGCCATAGACACTTGGACATCACGTTGGGGCCTAACGGTGAGTGCCCAGAAGTCTAGCCTTCTGTGCTTCACCAGAAGGCGAATACCCAACTTACCTGTGGTCACCATCAAAGGTTCACCCATTCCCTTTAAAACCCAACATAAGTTTCTAGGCTTAGTAGTGGACGGCCCCCGTCTAACCTGGGGCCGTCACATACACTACCTGGTGACCTCATGCCTCAAAAGATTAAATTTAATGAAGTCCCTTGCAGGGGTCAAGTGGGGTGCGGACAGGCATACCCTCCTTCGCTTCTATTGTGCCTATATCCGGAGTCGCTTAGACTACGGATGTGAGGTTTATGGGGCGGCCTCACCTTCACTTCTCCATAAATTGGAAGTAATTCAAAACACAGCCATGCGTATAGCCCTGGGAGCTTTCAAGTCCTCCCCAGTCACAGCCCTTCAGGCAGAATCCTCCCTATCCTCACTGTCACACCGACGCTCCACCCTCCTTGTCCGCACCTACACCAAACTTGCATCCTCCCCCAGCTGCCACGCCCTCCTCCTCAGACAGAGTAGGGCACCACTTCTTGGCCCCCTACCATATCAAGCCCACACGCCTTTTGTAGAAAGAGCCCTCTCCTTCTTTGCCTGCCTCCGGGTGACCCCCCCCCTCCTTTCTCACTCTCGAGAAGACTTCCTCTTTGGGCCCTTGGTTTCCCCTCTCCTCCTTAATATCCTTGACACTGCACACAGATACACAATGGTCAAAGGCACACTGTCCGGTGCAGGGCAGGATAATTTTCAACAACCTCCTGCACACTCAATACCACAACTCCCTCCATATATACACCGACGGCTCCCGCCTCCCAGTGTAGCAATCTCCCCTACACACCTTAGAGAACGGAGATACCCTTTCTCTGAAAACGTGGGTCGCGCAGCCATACTATTGTAACTTTATTTTTATTACATTTTTCATTTTTCTATATATAATTTTATATGTACTTTATTTATGTTTTTCTTTTTATTATATTATTGTATATTTTATTGCGCTGCAAAATCAGCGCACACCATCAACTTGGCGCGCACTGTCCTCAGACAGTGCGCATATACAATTATTAATATCTTTTATTTAAATGTTTATTTTATACATATATACTATATTTTTGTGAAATAAATAACCTCAACTGGACATGAGTTTTCTCTCTCCAGTCGACCAACTAGCATTATGCACCCGAGCACCAGCAATAATTGGTGACACCGGAGTGTAGCTATGGTCGTAGGTAGCTTCTAGCCTGTGCTAAAAAGACCACAAATCTCTTAGTGCCAGGACCTGGATCTTCTAGATTCATTCGTCCAAACACTCCTAAGGCAAAAAGCTTCGCCTCCATCATGGGGTTTGCGAAGTTGAGTCTTAGGCCGAGAGAAACTTCACTTATTTGTGTAGCTGCTACCTAGAAGGTTATCCCCTCCCACCCACCCTGGCACCTTCTGTGCCCCCTCAGACGCCCTCACTGCGTCATCGGCATGGCCTTATGCCCTGCCCCCTCAGACGCCTTACTGCGTCTTCAGCGGCCTAATGCTCACGCATGCGCGGCGTCTACCCCCTCAGACACCCTCACTGCGTCATCGGCACGGCCATAAGTCTTGCCCCCTCAGACGCCTTACTGCGTCTTCAGCCGCCTCACGCGCACTCTACACCCTCTGACGCCTTCTTGCGTCATCATGTGTCCTCAACACACCCCTTTGCGCCCTCAGTGCAACATTATGTCCAACTCCTGCTCCCCGCCTCGCGGCGTTAAAGTGATCTCCACCATCGCCACTCACCGCCCTGTGGATTATTCATCGCCCTGTGCATTACTCTACTCTCCCGTGGATAGTATAGTACTGTGCAGACAACGCTCCAGCAGACGCCCTCTTCCACTGCCGTGTTCCTTGTAACTGTTTATTTACATCTTCCTTAGTTATATATATATATATATATATATATATATATATATATATATATATATATATATATATATATATATATATAAATATAAATATAAATATATATATATATATATATATATATATATATATATATATATATATATACACTTGTTCCCCCTCCATTGCAGGGGATATGTTCTAGACCCTCCTGCGAAAAGTGAAAATCCGCGAAATAGAAATACCCTATTTAAATACACCCTAGGCATGTTTTTATAACTTTTAGGTTACTTTTAAGAGCATTTTAAGGTCTTTAAAAACACTTAAAACAATACAAACACATTTAAACACATAAAAGATATTGGGAGAGAGCAAGAGCAATGGATAACACAAAAATATTGTACAAACAGTATAAAAAATAGTGTACTCACCAGCGAAGAAGACGATTTTACCGAGAAACGATTACCATACTAATTAAAAACACATTGAAATCTATCAGAATAATATAGTTATTTCTTGAAAATGAGAGGTATTTCTTTACAATTAATGCTCCACCTCTTTCTTTTTTCTCTCTTTCCCTACATATTGTACTCAACACATCTGTGAAAGAGGTTTCAAGCGATGCTCACCATTATTTACCTCACAAAACGTCTTTCAAGTTATGTTAGGTTATGTTAAGTTATGTGTTAGGATAGGTTACGGTTATGTTATGGTTATATTAAGTTAGGTTAGGTTCGGTTCAGTTATATAAGATATTTACATTTTATTACCCAAAAGTTAGGGTTCTCAATCTTAGATTTTTTTTCGTGACGCGCGAGATTTAAACTCATAAACAATGCTTCGGAATATCGCGAAATGGCGAAAATATTCACGATATCAAACTTAATAGGGCTTACAGAAAAAACAGCGAAATAACGGGACCGCGGAAAATGAACAGCGATACAACGGGGAATTAGTGTAGATATATATATATATATATATATATATATATATATATATGTATATATATATATATATGCATATATATATATATATATATATATGCATATATATATATATATATATATATATATATATATATATATATATATATATATATATACACATACATATATATATATATATATATATATATATATATATATATAAATATATATATATATATATATATATATATATATATATATATTTATATATATATATATATATATATATATATATATATATATAGGTATATCATTTAAATCCATGAGTAAATTTAATGGTGTTCTGCATTCATATACCGTGTCAATATGTTCTCTTAAGTATCGTGGTGCATGTAAGTGTTCCCATACCACTTCATATCTGTTCTTTATCTGTATATAGTTTTGATGTGGCCTACTAAAACTAGCTTCATACATTTGTCTTGTTTCTATATTCCATATATCAGTGATCATATTTTCCTTTTGTTTATATATGGTAGTGGAGAATTGCTGTATTTGTGTTCCCTGGTCCTCGTCATTCACAATCATAAAGGGTGCAACTTTTCTTGACAGGTTCTCCTTTAAGCTTCTTAATGGGGTTCCATATGTTTTTTGTTTTATTTATTTCCTTTCTTATTTCATCAGTAACTTTTTTTATGTTGGCTTATTGCACTCTTTACCAGCATCTTAACTTTGTTTTATTTTTGTTTTTGATATATATTTTCAAATTCTTCATTATTTGGATTCTTTCGTTTTCCATCACAGCCTGGGTCATCATTTAGCAGGATTAGGTTTTTTTATGTGATCCAGTTCAACTCTTTTCCCATTTTTGTTAAGTATTTAAGGTCCAATGAACCCTATATGACCATTAAAATCACCCACTACCACTACTGGCACATCATCGTTGTTACTTAATATTTCATTTATTTATCTTTCTATTTGACTATTTCTTTCTTGATCATTTACTGAGATGCAGACAAGTAGATTTTGAAAACAAACTTTCTGATGGTGAATTTTACAAACAAAATATCATTGTTCTTAGTATTGAGTTTTTTCATGTGCTTATCCTGGTTTTTTCTAGTTAGAATACTTAATCCTCCACCTTTTTATCATTTCCCTTTGTATGTGAGTGTGTATGTTCGATGTTGTTATCAATATTTACTCTCAAGTACTTATGTTGTGTTTCAGTAAGGCAGATTATGGTGTTTTCTTTCATTTCTTTTTCAATTTCAGCTTCCTTTACCTGAGTTAATCCGTGTATATTTAACAAACTTAATTATAATACTCTAAAGTATCTTCATTTACAAAAAAGTCTTTCTAACACTAACAAGCTGTGCTCTCTTTATAAACCATCCTTCTTCACCCTTTTCTCTTTTTCTCATTAGTTCTTCACGCAATTTCTTACTTATTTCTCTCTCCCTTCTTGTTTGATCAGGTACAATTATGGCTCTATTTAGATGGTCATTTCTTGAGGTTTTTTTTTCCCCATTTAGTTCCTACATCCTGCAACTTAATTAGGATTGGTCTAGGTCTACTGATTCCTTCTCCTTCGTTGCCTCTGATCTTGTCTAATTCTACCAAGATTATCAATTTCCACAACTTCCTCATCCTCTATATCCACTCCTATTTCCCTTATGAGTTGTACACTCACTTTGTGTTCCTCTGTCTTTTTTTCTTCCTTAGTATCAAAGTTTTTCTCACCAATATTGAAAACTACTACATATATTGTTTTTCTTCTCGTCTCTCTCCTTCCATTCCAAATTTTCTAAAAAAACCTGAGCCAGTATCTCTCCTTTGATTTGTTCCTTCACCCCAATGGTACCTTCCTCCAACTTTTGAAGCCATTCTTTCTGGCAAGCCAGGCCTCCTCACTGCCTCCACGTTTCCCTTCGTTTTTGGGGACGCCGGGTGCATCCTTTGGGCACTGTGTCCTCCCTGAGGGTTCCTGCATTATCAACTGACACCTCCCACCACAGGTGTGCTGCCAGAAGTAGTGTTGCAATGGCGGCTGCTAGGCGAGGCAGGAGAAAGGACGGCTGAGACCGGCAGCACCAGGCGACCCCGGCCGTGAGGAACCACAAATGTGACCACTGCAGGAAAGTGTGCTCCAGTAAGGCTGCCCTTGCCAGACACATCCTCTCCCATGCTGGCATGACAAGGTTGAGGTGTGACCACTGTGGGACATTATGCACTTGTAAGGCTGATCTCAGGAACCACATGCTCACCCACCACCCTAATGTGGGAAACTTTGAGTGCAATGAGTGTGGGGAAAAATATGCCTATAAAAGCAGTCTTATAAAGCATGTCTGTCATGGTTGGAATTTCTGTCTACGTGACAGAAGGCAGCTACGCTTTGGTCCTGGAATTTTCTGCCTACGTGACACAGGTCAGATATGCATTCTGGCGGGGGAAAATTCCACACATACCAGGCTCCAGCTTAGATTACAAAGATGGGGGTATTATGCAGGCTGGAAGACATTTTGCATGGTGAGCAGGACTCCATAATATTTAGATAGCTGCATGATGTATAATAATTACGGGCATGTTAGATTAAGGTTATATTATACAGATTAAGTCTTGCAGAAGACGCCGAATGGCGGCGTATGGCAACTCGATAACCCAGGCCAGGTGGAGTTGACCCATCCTGACCCAGGAGAGAGTCAGTCTGGGTGAATTGTGTGTACCGGGAGGTCCTACTGGTGGGGCGATTCTTTTCTGCGTAATTTTTCTCGCATTTCCTTGTAATCTCGCATCGTCAGTCTGACTGCGATTATAAGGATAAGCGAGGGAATACGTAAAGTCTCTTTTTCAGTGAAACAGGCGTGTCTTAAGCTGAAGGAGACTGTGAAGCTGGACGCCACATGTTCCACGCCACGCCACGCCACGCCGCCCACGACGCTCACGCTGCTTTCTTAAGAGTACGGAAGGTCGTGAGTACAGTAAGGTATCATTAAGGCTTATAATTAAGTTTTAATAGCCAGGTAGAGTGTGAATGGTGTGTGTGTTATAAAGTGATTTCTTTTCCAGGGTGAGTTTATTTAAATAAATAAAAGAAGCTTGTCAGTACTTGTTTAATTTGCCAAACACTCTGGGTACATTAGATTTAAGACTTAGGTGATCACAGAGTCTCCCGAAGAAGGTGAGTGAACGAGGTTGAGTTCGGAAGGCCTGTTATTTCACCTACCAGGATTATATCGTCGCGAGTTCCACAGAAATAGGAAGAAAAAGAATACCCGCAACAATTGGAGCCCGAACAGGGACTCGCGTGTACCCAGAGGTTTTTTAAAGTAACTGGCCGTTGTCTTTAGGCGAGTTAGGGTTATAGCTAGCAAGCATGTCGGTCCCGGAGTTAAAGAGAGAGGCGGAGACAATAGGACCGAACGCTAAGGATACTAAGGATTATATCCTTAAGAAGCAGGCTGAAGCCGAGAGAGAGAGAGAGAGAAAGAGAGAAGTTAGAAAGAAGTTAGGGAGAAGGAGAAGGAGGAACATGCACTGGCTATGCAATAGTTAGCTTCAGTAAGGGAGAAAGAGAAAGAGGAACATGAGGCCCTCATAGCCCAGACCCGGCAAAATGGAGGAAATGGACGTCAAGGTCCTGCAGTAAGCTTACCCAAGTTAAAACTTGCTTCCTTTAAAGAGGAAGATAGAATCGAGATATTTATTGCTCGATTCGAAGAGGCAGCTGACGTCATGAATTACGACGCCTGTGCGAAGTGGTTACAATTCATGAGTCTTTTCGAAGGCAAGGCCCTAGAAGTAATACACCGCCTGGACTCACAGGCGCGTGATTATAAGGACATGAAGGACGCCTTGCTTGCGGCATTTAGGATGTCCGTTGACGAGCTAAAAAAACAATTTTTTTTGGTCACTCTAAAAGAGGATGAGACTGCCATTCAGTTTGCTGATAGAATGAAAGGATATTTCAGTCAATGGCTTTCTAATGATGGTGCTGAGGACACGGTAGAGGGGATTAAGGACTTATTTTTCAGGGCACAGTTTATTAAATCTTGTCCAGAAGATTTAGTCACCCGAATGAAAATGGACAAGGTAAAAACCTTGGACATTATGAAGGAGACGGCTAACTCCTATTTTGAGGCGTGTGGAAATAGGAGAAAGCACACAAAAAATGTCCAAACCGAGTCACCGGGAACGGGAAAAACTGTGTCGACCACAGGTCAGGGCACCGGGGCAGTCAGTCGGCCTATCCCGCCGCAAAGAAACAATTATGCGTATCAGCAGCGCTATAGACCAGAGAATTACGGGCCGAGAGCGCCCCAAGGTAACTACGCCAATAGGTGGAATAAGGGCGCGGCAGCAAGACATGAACCTTCGCCTCCGCGTGGTAGTTGTGATTGGAGACAGGCCGATAATGCTCAACCAATGCACCACGCCGGTCAGGGTTATAGCAGGCCACCTCCGCAATGACTAGCTGGGGCGACTGAGAATCAGTCTGATTCTCGGTTGAACCTGAGTCAGGGCATGGTAGGAGATAGGAAGGTGATGGTGATGAGGGACAATGGGTCTACTATATGTATCCTCAGGCATAATTTGGCCCGGAGACATGAGTTTACAGGGCGTAGGAGAAGGTTGTGGCTGCTAGATGGGACTGCCATATTTGCACCTGAGATACGTGTGAAGGTGAAAACACCGTTTTAGTCAGGCTGGATCACGGGTGTGACGCTTGAGACGCCGCTTTACGATTTAGTAATCGGTAACATACCCGGCGTGACTAATGGGCGAAGCAAAGATGCGGTGACCCAGACGCCCGATGCGGTGTTAGACCCCAGTCATTTCAGGGGAAGCGAAGAGTTACCTAGCAGTGTAGCGCCTGGAATCAGTGCTGCAGCGGTGACGCGCGCTGCAGCCAAGAGAAGGGATACAGTTAGGCCCCTGGTGGTCAAGTCTCCTGGAGACTTGACTAACAGCGCTGAAGTCAGGAGAGAAATGGAGAGTGATGAGTCACTTCAAGGCGTTCGAAGGAGATGGATGGAGGGCAGTGTCGTGCGGAGTAACGAGAATCACACCAGTTTTGTCAAGCAGCGTGGCTTGATATACCGACGGGTGCTGAGTACCTCGGGTGAGGAGAAATTGCAATTGGCGGTGCCTGCAAAGTATCGCGAAGCTGTCATGCGATTAGGGCACTGTACGACCCTCGGTGGCCACATGGGCCGAGAAAAGACACTGACACGTGTCCAGGCACACTTTTACTGGCCAGGAATCGGCCAGGAGGTTGCCAGATTTGTGAGGTCATGTGACATTTGCCGGAAAACTGTGGACAGGGGAAGGATAAAGCCAGCCCCTCTCCAGCCTCTGCCTATCATTGACTCTCCATTTGAGAGAGTAGCAGTGGACCTGGTAGGACCCATAGATCCACGAGCTAGTGATGGCCCCAGATACATTCTGACAATGGTGGATATTGTCACGAGATGGCCAGAGGCGGTGCCTCTGAAGAATATAGAAACTAGTACTGTTGCTGAGGCAATGATGGGCATATTCTGCCGCGTAGGTATACCGAAACAGGTCCTCAGCGATCGCGGTACTCAGTTTACCTCGGCAATGATGGCAGAGGTACTCCGCCTCGTGGCTTGCCAAGGGCTACGCACCACGCCTTATCATCCGATGGGTAATGGCTTGTGTGAGCGTTTTAACGGCACGCTTAAGAAAATGTTAAAACGAATGGCGGCTGAGCAGCCCAAAGAGTGGCCACGGTTTATTGCACCACTCTTATTCGCCTACCGAGAGGCGCCGCAGAGCTCCACACAGTTCTCACCTTTTGAGTTAGTGTATGGGCGCACTGTCAGAGGTCCATTGCAGTTACTGCGAGAGTTGTGGGATGATGATGTACCGGACCCGGTAGTGAGGACGACTTACGAGTACGTCATAGATTTGGGAGACAGGCTCAAGCAGACTTGCGAGTTGGTCAAGCTAGAGCTGTTACGAGCACGCGACGTGCAGAAAAGTTATTATGACAGAAAATGTAGGCTTCGGAAACTTAGTGCAGGAGAAAAGTGCCTTGTGTTGTTGCCGACGGTGAGGAACAAATTACTGGCTCAATGAAAGGGGCCGTACACGGTCAAGGAGCGCGTTAATGACCTCAATTACGTACTCGAAATCGATGGGAAGCCCAAGCGCTTCCACATCAACATGCTGAAACGTTATTTTGAGGCAGAAACAGCAGCGGGTTACATGCGTGCTGACACACCAAGTGAAAAAACGAGGTGTCTGGAGGCTGTGGGGATGCACTTTCCCGAGCCCCAGGACGTAGGCGTGAGGAGCGAGGAGATGGCAAGGTGCCTAGAATTTATGCAAGCTCATTTTTCTGAGCTGCAGAGAGCAGAGGTAGGAGCGGCAGTAGTGATTGAGGATGAGGCCAGGAATCGCTCCAGTGCCGCCGCACTACATGCATGGTAACTAAGGCGCATGGTGTGTTGCATGGTGTGGTCGAATAGGATAAATAGGCAGGTAGCCAGGCTTATTTATTTTCACTGTGTTACACCTGCAATTTACACAACATATTTACCAT
>JAPQNM010000024.1:89984-92484 GCA_029783475.1 Metacarcinus magister
ATATATAATTGGAGTATCAGGGGCCTAAGCCCTATCTGACAAAGGTGTATGTTTCCCTGGGTAAAAATAAAAAACCCAATTGATGATTTAGGGGCTTTTGGTATAATAGCAAAATAAATTGATGATACGTCCTACTCTAGAACAAAATTACTGAATGTATAATCAATTTAAGCCAAAAAAATATCTGCACAATATCTGCACCAGCTGCTCTATGTCATGAAGAATAGCAAAGTTGAAGGCTTGTTCACCATGTTGGTCAGTGAAAGAGGATGAATGCCAAAGCTGGTGGTGAACATTGAAATCCCCTAAAATGGAGATCTCAGCATAAGGAAAGTGAGAGAGGATGTATTCCACTTTGGAAGTCAAATAGTCAAAGAATTTTACATAGTCAGAGGAATTTGGTTAGAGATATACAGCACAGATGTATTTAGTTAGAGAGTGACATTGAAGTCTTAGCCAGATGGTAGACAATTCTGAAGATTCAAGATTTTGGGCACGAGAGTAAGTAATGTCGTAACGCACATATGCGCAACAGCCAGCTTTGGATTGAAACACTTAACACTTACCACCTTACACAAAAGTTTTCTCCAACATTTACTGCTTCTCTCCAACTCACCCTCATATATAGTAAGAAATAGGATATCTTTTTAGTAGCTCAGACCCTCTATTTACAAAACTAGGTATGTTTGTTTACGTCTGTCAGCTGTCGTGGCCGCCATATAGACCTTGAGTGCAATTAAATGTTTGAAAAAATGTCCGTGACCGTTATTATGATCATGATCAATGGTGCCAAATGATTGGGTGAGTGCATGTGTTAAGGTTGATAAGCATGTATTTACTAGTTTTAGGGGCATAAGTGTATCAATTATTGTAAATAGAGTGTATGGTAGTATGCCGATTAAGAGGATTATAGAGGATACAAAGGGAGTGATTTGCGATGAGCAGTGTAGTTTTAGAAGAGGGAGGGGATAGATGATAAATTGTTAAATGGAGTGAACATTCATTCTATATTAGAATGAAAAATAGTGAGTGATTGGTTTCTTGTTCAAGTGTGGCTATATCAGGGATGTGTAATGTCACCATGGTTGTTTAATATTCATGCAGATGGAGTTGTAAGGGCGGTAAATTCGAGAATGTTAGGTAGAGGTGAATGGTAGAGAGTGGAATATAAATCAACTGCTGTTTACTGATGATACTGCACTAATGGCTGGTTCAGAGGAGAGCTTGAAGCAGCTGGCAGAAAAAATTGAAACGGTGGAGAAAAAGAAGGAAATAGAAAATGAGTGAGAGGAGGAGCAAAGTAATGAATTGTATGAAATAGTAGATAGTTAGAGAATGAAAGTAGAGTTGCATGGCGAGTTCCTTGAGGAAGTAGTTTGTTTTACAAATTTTGGGGAGCAGGTTACTGTGGATGGAGAAATAGATGTAGAGCTGAATTCTATAATAAATTAATTAGGTAAGGTGTGGGAAGGAATGAGTACAGTCTTTTGATATAGATTGCGTGGAATGCATGCACATAAAAGTTGCATTGTATGGGGTAATTCTATCTATATCTATCTATAGTCTCTGACGCCTCGTTCCCTCCAGGAACGTCCCCCAAAAGAATGGCCACGGCATATGAGGCTTCACTCTTTCTAGCCATATGCTTCCTCCTTGCTTGTTCAATCCATCCCCCTTCTCTTTATCAGCAACTCTTTCATGTATGTACTCCTTACAACTGGCCGACTTCTCCTCATAGGACCCTCTGTTTCACTCGTATACACTTTCGACACAAACTCTTCACTCTTCTTTCTCCCCATATAACCAAACCACCTCAATATATTTATATTCACCCATTCCACTACCCCACACTTTACTTCATTTGCACGAGTTCCCATGCCATATCTTTCAAATACGCTTTCATTGCTCTCACCCTCCCAGATAACTCATTTCCACAACACGCACTCTTGACTGCTGCGGTTTATTCCATGTGCAAGTCTCTGATCCATACGTCAATGTTGGCAGGAGAATACTGTTCCTTAATTAAACCTCTCCTTACCTCCATAGATCCATTTTTTCCTCTCATAACCTTTGCTTAAACATTAAATATGGGAGTAGCAGAAAGAAAGATTGAATGTAACGCAGATCAAGAATTTGAAGAGAATGTGTGAATGTGAGAAATGAAGATATGTGCGGGAAAAGATGTGCTGTGATAGAGTTTACTGCGCAAGCAGAGCAGGGAGTATCGCGATGGTTTGGGCATCTGGATTGAATAGATGAGAAATGCTTGATGAAGAGGATAAATCAGTCTGATGTGAAAGGTGTGAGGTTGTGAAAGAAACAATGAATGAGGTTGATAGACCGTGTGAACAGAGCATTAGATGCAAGAGGAATATCTGTGGATAAAAAGAAAATGCATGTGCGTAATAAGAGTTGAATGGAAAGCAGTTGTGATGTAGCCTAGATGGCCTTGACAGGAGGTTCCATCACATCTGGTCTGATTTGTTATATACGATAGGAT
>JAPQNM010000024.1:99984-121953 GCA_029783475.1 Metacarcinus magister
ACACAATTTGAAAAGTTCTTTTTTTTTTTTGGCAAATAATAATTATATAAAATCAGAAGCTATTTCATTAGTGACATGTCTTATCCAGTGGTAACTAGGGTGACTCCTTGTAACTGAGATTTATTACTACCAAAATTACAAAGACCAGTGGCTATTTTCGAAATGTCTCCTGAATCCCTAAAAACTTAAGGTGGTGGTAGCGAAATACCAGATCCGCATAATAACAACAATATTAAAACCCAGAGCGTATACGGGAGGTGGTAGTAAAAGTAACAACATCAAATAACATCATATAATACAAATAAATAATAATCGAGCGTAACGCCCCCCCGGCACGAGAATAGTACAAAAGAAGAGCACCGTGCCTGCTCCCTACACCACTCGGGCAACACCACCCGTGCCTCTACCTCGTTTGCAGCCCAGCCGCGAGGAGCATCCAGACCCCTCCCTGTCCAACACCACAAGCCTCACCAAGGCAGTGACTCAGGCAGAGGTACATTACGAGCAACCGGTCTCACCATCTGGCAGTGGAACTGCTGCGGGATTAGAAGCAAATGTGCCACCCTCTTAGAAACAGCGTGCAAGAACCTGCTCCACTGTCCTGCCACTCTCCACCTTTGCCGTCATCTGCCTCGCCTCCAGGACACAGACACCATCCGGGCGGCAACTGTCATTGCCTGTGTCGTAGTTAGAAGTGACAGGCCAGTTGGAAATGACAGGGCTGCGCGCGCAGTCTTATTTCGCTGCCAGACGCATAACGCATTTGAATGCTGCAGCCACACTCCACCGCCTGAGCCCGCCTCAGTTGCCATCACACAATGGTCGTGGGTGATGTCGTTTCTTCTCACTCACTTCTCACAAATGAGTGCATTGAAATGTTGTGCTCTTACCGGACATTACCAAACAACTAGATAATATTAAGGAAAACTGAGCCTATCATCGTGTTAGTGATACATTGATGCATATCATAAGCATATAATATTTATAGTAACACTACATCTATATTAAGATAATAGAAGGAAAAATAAATAGTGTATAAACATTTTTCTTACATTTTTTAATTAAACTCGCTGTAACTACCTTAGTTTTACTTGTATGAAATTTTCAATTACTGATTCGAAATCTGCACACTTTTCCGATACTGATGGTAGTACTGATACAAAAAATATTATGTGGTAAAATACCCCATAAATTATAACTATTGCAAACTGGTGCCTGACGGCCAGCTAGATGTATAAAAAATATGTTGCTAACAACATTCTCAGACATTTTAACCACCTTAAAAAATTTTGTATCAGCACCTTGAAAAATTTTGTATCAGCGAGTTTAAGTAAAACATGTGAGAAACATGTTTAGACACTTTCTTTTTCCTTCTATTATCTCAATATAGATGTAGTGTTACTGTAAATATTATATGCTCATGATATGCATCAATGTATCACGAACACGATGGTACACCCACCAACATTATCTATCAATATCACCTATCAGCATTATCTATCAGCATTACCTATCAGCATTATCTATCAGCATCACCTATCAGCATTATCTATCAGTATCACCTATCAGCATTATCTATCAGCATCACCTATCAGCATTATCTATCAGCATCACCTATCAGCATTATCTATCAGCATTATCTATCAGCATTATCTATCAGCATTACCTATCAGCATTATCTATCAACATTATCTATCAGCATTATCTATCAGCATTATCTATCAGCATTATCTATCAGCATTACCTATCAGCATTATCTATCAGCATTATCTATCAGCATTATCTATCAGCATTATCTATCAGCATTATCTATCAGCATTATCTATCAGCATCACCTATCAGCATTATCTATCAGCATCACCTATCAGCATTATCTATCAGCATCACCTATCAGCATTATCTATCAGCATTACCTATCAGCATTATCTATCAGCATTACCTATCAGCATTATCTATCAGCATTACCTATCAGCATTATCTATCAGCATTACCTATCAGCATTATCTATCAACATTATCTATCAGCATTACCTATCAGCATTATCTATCAACATTATCTATCAGCATTATCTATCAGCATCACCTATCAGCATTATCTATCAGCATTATCTATCAGCATTATCTATCAGCATCACCTATCAGCATTATCTATCAGCATTATCTATCAGCATCACCTATCAGCATTATCTATCAGCATTATCTATCAGCATTATCTATCAGCATTATCTATCAGCATTATCTATCAGCATCACCTATCAGCATTATCTATCAACATTACCTATCAGCATTATCTATCAGCATCACCTATCAGCATTATCTATCAGCATTATCTATCAGCATTATCTATCAGCATCACCTATCAGCATTATCTATCAGCATTATCTATCAGCATTATCTATCAGCATTATCTATCAGCATTATCTATCAGCATTACCTATCAGCATTATCTATCAGCATTATCTATCAGCATTACCTATCAGCATTATCTATCAGCATTATCTATCACATTACCTATCAGCATTATCTATCAGCATCACCTATCAGCATTATCTATCAGCATCATCTATCAGCATTATCTATCAGCATCACCTATCAGCATTATCTATCAGCATCACCTATCAGCATTATCTATCAGCATCACCTATCAGCATTATCTATCAGCATTACCTATCAGCATTATCTATCAGCATCACCTATCAGCATTATCTATCAGTATCACCTATCAGCATTATCTATCACATTATCTATCAGCATTACCTATCAGCATTATCTATCAGCATTATCTATCAGCATTACCTATCAGCATTATCTATCAGCATTATCTATCAGCATTATCTATCAGCATTACCTATCAGCATTATCTATCAGCATTATCTATCAGCATTATCTATCAACATTATCTATCAGCATTATCTATCAGTATCACCTATCAGCATTATCTATCAGCATTATCTATCAGCATTACCTATCAGCATTATCTATCAACATTATCTATCAGCATTATCTATCAGCATTATCTATCAGCATTATCTATCAGCATTATCTATCAGCATTATCTATCAGCATTATCTATCAACATTATCTATCAGCATTACCTATCAGCATTATCTATCAGCATCACCTATCAGCATTATCTATCAGCATTACCTATCAGCATTATCTATCAGCATCACCTATCAGCATTATCTATCAGCATTATCTATCAGCATTATCTATCAGCATTATCTATCAGCATTACCTATCAGCATTATCTATCAGCATCACCTATCAGCATTATCTATCAGCATTACCTATCAGCATTATCTATCAGCATCACCTATCAGCATTATCTATCAGCATTACCTATCAGCATTATCTATCAACATTACCTATCAGCATTATCTATCAGTATTACCTATCAGCATTATCTATCAACATTACCTATCAGCATTATCTATCAGCATTACCTATCAGCATTATCTATCAGCATCACCTATCAGCATTATCTATCAGCATCACCTATCAGCATTATCTATCAGCATTACCTATCAGCATTATCTATCAGCATCACCTATCAGCATTATCTATCAGCATTATCTATCAGTATCACCTATCAGCATTATCTATCAGCATTACCTATCAGCATTATCTATCAGCATCACCTATCAGCATTATCTATCAGCATTACTCTATCAGCATTATCTATCAGCATTACCTATCAGCATTATCTATCAGCATCACCTATCAGCATTATCTATCAGTATCACCTATCAGCATTATCTATCAGCATTACCTATCAGCATTATCTATCAGCATCACCTATCAGCATTATCTATCAGCATCACCTATCAGCATTATCTATCAGCATCACCTATCAGCATTATCTATCAGCATCACCTATCAACATTATCTATCAGCATTATCTACAAGTAAAAGAGAGAGAGAGAGAGAGAGAGAGAGAGAGAGAGAGAGAGAGAGAGAGAGAGAGAGAGAGAGAGCGAGAGCGAGAGAGAGCGAGAGAGAGAGCGAGAGCGAGAGCGAGCGAGAGAGAGAGCGAGAGCGAGAGCGAGAGAGATTGATTGATATGTGACAATAGATCATGGTGCCGCAACATCGAGGTCATTTGGCACCGTACTAAAAAAACTAAAAATTAAAAAGCTACATAAATACTACTTAAAAAGAAAAATAAATCTACAGGAGGTGGAGAAAGCCACTTTCCTGTAGGAATTTTAACACTTCATGTCCCGGGAAGAGTGCCTCCTCCCCCAGCGAGAGAGAGAGGAGACCACAACAACAGCTATACTTCATGACATCAGGAGGTAGACTGATGTGCTTGCCGCGAGTGTTGAAGGGGAACTGGGTAAAGCAGTACGATATGTTGGGGTATGCGCGCGCAGCCCTGTTATTTCCAACTGGCTAGTCACTTCTAACTACGACACCTGCAACCCCCTCCCTCTAGCCATCTTGCTCCACACATGTCACACATACCCGCCTCCACGCTAAACAACTGATTTAATGCCATACTCAGACGGGCTCGTAGTTAACCCGTGTTCCTCATCCTTTTGAGGAGGGGAACAATCATAAAATAAAAGTATCTAGGGGCTAGATACTGTCAGGCCCAAGGATTATATACAGAAGGATATACAACCCAAGGTTAAGGTTTGGATGACGCGATGGTGACACCATCTGAAAGGATGCAGTAGAAACTAATTTCTAGGCGGCCTTGGTGGAACCGTGCTGACTGTGCGTTTGTGAGGCTGGGGTGGGATGTTTGAAAGATCGTTACCAGACCCCGCTACGATCATGGTTACGTGCTCGTAGCGGCCATCTCTTATCGTGGCCTACGATAACCACTAAGGTGTATCTTCTAAAGCTCGCAGCAACGCTCGTAGCTCACGATGATCGTAAGGTTGAAATCGTATAACCTGTTCGGTTCCGTTCCGACCGTCCATAATGCAGCTCAGCTGATTGGCGCTAGACCAATCAGAAGAGCGATTTCATGAAGTGGGAGCCAATCACAGTGTAGTCTGAAAATGTAAACAAATACACTCCAATGCTAGGAAATACACAGCAGAAGGAATAAGAGGAGAAATAGGGTCATCACTTTTTGAAACTATAGCAATTTCTATTCGGTAAATTTTTACATCTTCACCAAAATGGCGTGTGCTACGAAAAGAAATAGCGTCTGCACCATTATGAGCCTTAAGGCTCATAAAATGCAAAATGTCATACATCCAGAGTACATTATAGAGAGATAGAAATGAAATGGTAGAAAAAGTAATGAGGGTCACGTTAGAAGAGGGATCAGATGCATGGAGTAAAGATGCTAGGAAAAACATGGAAAGTTTAGGAATAACACTAACAAGAATACAAGAAAGAAATGGGGGAAAAAAAATGGTAAAGATTCGTAAGACGACCCAGTCGATATCTCGTTACCTTTATAATGCACTGCAAATTCAACCTCAGATACTTGTTCAGATCACACCAAACAGTTATGCCACTGAATTACAGAAAAAAACTATTTATTATTTTTTTTAGGTTACGTTAGGCTTGGTTAGGTTTCGTTAAGTTTAGTTAGGTTTGGTTAGGTTTATTTAGGTTGTTATGTTGTTATGTTAATTTAGAAGCTATCAAATGTTTTCTATGAGTAAAAGTAGGGGGTTGTGCGAGGTGCAGACGCTATTTCTTTTCGTAGCACACGCCATTTTGGTGAAGATGTAAAAATTTACAAAATAGAAATTGCTTTGTTAGCAAAACCTTCCAAGATCTGCAGTTGAATAAGAATAACCAAAACTAACCCAACCAAACCTAACTAAACGTAACTAAACCTAACCAAACCTAATTATTAACCTAACGTAACCTAAAAACGCATTTTTTTTCTGTAATTCAGCGGCATAACTATTTGAGGTGATTTGAACAAGTATCTGAGTATCGAAATTACTTTCTGAAAGACTTTACTGAAAGGGTGTGTGATTACTCACCAAATATTGCTCATGGTGCTATTTTACTATAACAATTTTTTGTGGACTCAGATCTTATGTTTCATTTCCAAATTTCCTTTATTTTTAATCTCTATATAAGAACAACAGAATATAAAGAAGCTACAAAAGGCCCGGAGGCCTGCACTAGGTAGTTCCTGTTAATCCTATACCCCCTTATTACCTACACCTGTAGCAGTCTCCCCTACACACCATAGAGAACGTGAGATACCCGTTCCCTGAGAACGGGTCACAAAGCCCATACTATTATAACTTTATTTTTATTATATTTTTCATTATTTATTGTATAATTTCTATGTACTTTATTTATGTTTTCTTTTTATCATATTATTATATACTTTGTTGCGCTGCAAACTCAGTGCACACCATCAACTTAGCGCGCACTGTCCTCAGACAGTGCGCATATACAATTGTTCATGTTTGTTTTTAAAATGTTTATTTTATATATACACTATATATTTTTCTCAATAAAAGAACCTTAACTGGATCTGAGTACTCTCATTATCCAGTGGACCAACTAGCTACAAACACTCACAAGCTCCCAATGTAACAATTGGTGACCCAAGAGTGAGCTAAGGTCAAACAGTGACATACTGCCTGTGCTAAACAAAGAGCACATGTTCCTAGTGTGAAGGCCTGGGTCTTACAGATTCATTCGCTTTCACACTCCCAAGGCAAAAAGTCTCACCTCCATTATGGGGTTCGTGAGAATGAGCCGACGGACGGGAATATTCTACACACTTGTGTAGCTGTCACTTGTAAGGTTCCCCTTCCCACCCACCCTGGCACCTTCTGTGCCCCCTCAGACGCCCTCACTGCGTCATTGGCACGGCCTTATGCCCTGCCCCCTCAGACGCCTTACTGCGTCCTCAGCGGCCTAATGCGCACGCATGCGCGGCCTTTACCCCCTCAGACGCCTTACTGCGTCTTCAGCCGCCTCACACACACTCTACACACTCTGACGCCTTCTCGCGTCATCATGTTCAACCCCTACCCCCCGCCTCGCGGCGTTAAAGTGATCTTCACCATCGCCACTCACCGCCCTGTGGATTATTCATCACCCTGTGGATTACTCATCGCCCTGTGGATTACTCTACTCGCCCGTGGATAGTACAGTACGGTGCAGACAACGCTCCAGCAGACGCCCTCTTCCACTGCCGTGTCGTCTTCTCACACTCCCAGGCATCAAGGTCGCTCTATGCTGATGGAACTACAGATGCAAATCATCTCTTTTCGTCAGCTTCACGACCTCTCACCCTGGCATCTGAGCTTCACGGCACATCTGGGGGGACTTCACCTGGACCCACACCTGCACCGACTGTTAAGCCTCCATGGCGATTCGGCACTTGACGTCGTCGGCCCCTCTGCCACACTGCCGGTTATCGCTACATCCTCTCGGCAACCGCCGCTACAGGACTCCCAGCTACCACCCGCAGTCGAACGGCATGGTTTAACGGTCATCACCAGCCTCCGCCCAACGCGAGAACTCTTCCCAGGCGAACAAGCATCCACAGGATGACATCATTCCTCCCTTCCTCGTCACTAGGGGGGGAGTATTGTAGCAGTCTCCCCTACACACCATAGAGAACGTGAGATACCCGTTTCCCTGAGAACGGGTCGCAAAGCCCATACTATTATAACTTTATTTTTATTATATTTTTCATTATTTATTGTATAATTTCTATGTACTTTATTTATGTTTTCTTTTTATCATATTATTATATACTTTGTTGCGCTGCAAACTCAGTGCACACCATCAACTTAGCGCGCACTGTCCTCAGACAGTGCGCATATACAATTGTTCATGTTTATTTTTAAAATGTTTATTTTATATATACACTATATATTTTTCTCAATAAAAGAACCTTAACTGGATCTGAGTACTCTCATTATTCAGTGAACCAACTAGCTACAAACACTCACAAGCTCCCAATGCTACACACCCACCTCTCATAGTCGAGGTGAGGTCTGACTAACGCTAAATACAACTTCAAAATAACCTCAGCACTTCTACTCCTAACCTATTAGCCCTATTTCTAGCCTCAATACATTGTTTTCTGGGACGGAGGTCTAAGCTAACCTGTACACCCAAATCCCTCTCACATTCTGACCTATTCAGCATTACCCTGTTTATATTGTACCGGTTTTGAGGATTTTCCCTACCAATATTTATTACTATATACTTGTCAATATTAAAATAAGTCCTTTTCTTTTCATTTTCTCATTAATAATACTGTACCGGTATGATAAATGGAAAAATATTTTGCTAATACATAATAAGTTATTGTGATTGATTTGCCAGTGCAGTTCTCTCAATGTTTTTATATATAATTCCTTCTTTTATTTATTTATTTTTTTTGCCAAGGAAAATATCTTATTTATGCTTATAATGATTAAAGTTATTAAAAATGTAACCATTTCAGGGGAATGTTAAGGCCTCTGAAGGAATTTTTGTCACATGTTGCTGCAGTACCTACTTTCTTATAGCAAAACATTTTTTTTTTTTTACAAAGATTTCATATTTAATTTCCATATTTCCTTTTTTTTTTTTTTTTTTTTTTTTTGTCTGTAAATAAGTCCTTTTCTTTTCATGCTATCATTAATAGTACTGTATAAGTATGATAAATGGTGAAATATTTTGCTATTACAGGATTATAACTTATTGTGATTTATTTGCCCCCAACCAAGTAGGTGATAAGATAATGGCAGGTACCCTGGGGAATGCTAAAGTGTGACTGTGTGTCATAATTCCCCACCATTAAAGAAGTCTCCATATGTGAGTGGAACAGGTTAGAGGTTAGAGTGTTGTTATCTCTGAGGATGCTGTCAGAAGATACCTGAGAGGCGTCAGCATCAAGAGGGCACAGGGAACTGACGGCATCAGTCCATACTTGAAACTGCGTGGAGGAGCTCACAAGACCCCTTGTGATGATCTTCTGACAGTGCCTGTTGTTCAGGGTGTAGTCATCACTTTGGAAAGAGAAAAGAGTCACATCCGTGCACAAGATGAAATCGAGGTCAATCAATTATTGGCATATCTCACTCCTCTCGATGATCAGTAAAATCTTCGAGAAGAACATCGGCGAGCAGCTGATGAGCTTCCTGGAGGAAATCCAATTATAGTACCCGAGGCAATTAAGCCTCAGAAAAGGCCACTCCACCTCCGTTCTCCTTCTCCTTACCAAGTCCTGGCTCGACGCCCTAGACGCCAGTCGTCCCTCTCTGGTAATTCCTCTGGACATCACCTGATTGCGTATGGCATCAATGGCTGACGACCAAACTCGATCAGTTGGGTATTACGGGAACCATCTGCACCTGTTCTCTTCCTACCTGACGGGCAGGAGTCTCTATGTCGTCCGCCTACACCAATGACTGCACCCTCTCACGGATTTACGCGAGGGAAGAAGTCCAGGACGTGATAGAGTCTATCGACAGACAGTTGGGAGACGTCATGGACGAGGTAGAAACGTAGCAGGTCATGTTTACCCATGACGAAACTTAAGCGATGGGGATATCTCGTTCTTAGTAAGATAAGAGTTAGGTGCATGGGAAGCTGATGTTCAGACACGACACCATCAATCTGCAGAACAATATTGACATCCTAGATGAGGAAGTCGACTGTCGACTGCGATTCGACCGTCACTGAGAAGGTGGCGCGGAATGCCTCCCAAAAAGTAATCTTCCTGTATTGAATGAAATATCTCCACACTGAGGCTTGCTGACCCTGTACAAGGCCCAGTTTATAGCTTATCATAGAGTACGCACCTCTCAACAGGATGTCAAGTGCTTCCTGTCACTTCAACCTGCAGGTCAAGGTACAGAGACTGGCAGAACGTCTTACCAACGGTGCTAATCATCCGCGACCACGACAACAACAACAACAACAACAGTAGTAACAGCAACATGAACGGAAGATTGACGCGGTCGAACCACTGTTTGGAGCATCGCAGGAGGGTTCCCGCCCTGACCGTATTGCACAAGTCGCAGATACAGCACGTGCCACACCAGAGAGACCTAAGAACCCCCTTGAGGAGGTCTAAACATAGCACAATAAAGGTGCTGGAAAACGATTCCTATTGAAGGGCCCAAGGTCACGATCTAGAACCCACTAGCGTGCCTTCTCCACCACAGCTATGGTGTGGTGGAACGCCCTTACTGCTGATGTAGACGTGAGGCACTTGTCCACAGAGCAGATGAAGGTTGCCACCCATAGATGGATCCCCTACATCCATCATGATATATTGAAGTATCCTCTCATAAGGGAATTAATACTTTAAATAGTTGACCTTATGGAACGGGCAACTTCAGCTTAAGATCCATTACAATGTTCCGTGCATTGTATACAACTATATATATATATATATATATATATATATATATATATATATATATATATATATATATATATATACATATATATACATATATATATATATATATATATATATATATATATATATATATATACATATATATATATATATATATATATATATATATATATATATATACATATATATGTATATATATATATAATATATATATATATATATATATATATATATATATATACATATACATATATATATATATATATATATATATATACATATATATATATATATATATATATATATATATATATATACATATATATATATATATATATATATATATATATATATATATATATATATATACATATATATATATATATATATATATATATATATATATATATATACATATATATATATATACATATATATATATATATATATATATATATATATATATATATATATATATATATATACATATATATATATATATATATATATATATATATATATATATATATATACATATATATATATATATATATATATATATATATATATATATATATATATATATGTATATATATGTATGTATGGAGTAGGCAGTAGACACCTGCCGCCCGGTGGAATACTCCAGGAGAGGTACTTACGGGGATGTAGGCAGTGCTGCAGACTGAGTGATTCCCCGTGTCCTCTCTTCCCGGTTCCCTTAGTGTCTCATTTACACAAGAGAGCAGCTGCAGCCTGCCCTCTAAAGACAACTTCTTCTACTACCTACATAACATTACTACACCTTACACTTTTACACTCTCTTCAAATCAAAATTTAAAAATGGCTTCACCACACCCAGCCTCGGAGTCCCCATCTGGGGAGGGGACCACAAATGTCCCCAGGTCGGACTGCCCCTCTGCTGACGACCTCGGGTGTCTTGACACTTCCTCTAATACTTTTACTCTCGATTTCTGCAACATTCGTGGCCTTAGATCTAATTTCCAATCTGTGGAACACCATCTCTCCTCCACTAAACCTCATCTTCTCTTCCTAACTGAAACACAGTTGTCTGTGACTACTGACAGCAGCCCCTTCTCTGTTCCCTCCTACTTTCTCTATCCTCATTTTCAATCCAAAGCTGGCTGTTGCGCATATGTGCGTAACGACATTACTTGCTCTCGTGCCCACAATCTTGAATCTTCAGAATTTTCTACCATCTGGCTAAGACTTCAATGTCACTCTCTAACTAAATTCATCTGTGCTGTATATCTCTCACCTAATTCCTCTGACTATGTAAAATTCTTTGACTATTTGACTTCCAAGGTGGAGCACATCCTATCTCACTTTCCTTATGCTGAGATCTCCATTTTAGGGGATTTCAATGTTCACCACCAGCTTTGGCTTTCATCTTCTTTCACTGACCAACCTGGTGAACAAACCTTCAACTTTGCTATCCTTCATGACCTAGAGCAGCTAGTGCAGTTCCCTACCCGTATCCCTGACCGCCTTGGAGACACGCCCAACATTCTTGATCTTTTCCTAACTTCCAACCCTTCAGCTTACTCTGTTAAACTTTCCTCTCCGTTGGGCTCCTCCGATCACAATCTTATTTCTGTTACCTGTCCTATCACTCCAGTGCAGCCTCAGGACCCGCCTAAGCAGAGGTGCTTCTGGCATTTCAACTCTGCTAAGTGGGAAGACCTGAGGCAGTACTATTCTGATTTTCCTTGGGATGATTATTGCTACCATGTCAGAGATCCTTTCTCTGTGTGCCGAGCGCATAACAGAGGTGATTATCTCTGGCATGGAGCTATACATTCCTCATACTTTCTCTAATACTAAAGCTAAAAAGCCCTGGTTTAACTCTGCTTGTTCTCGTGCTGTCAATGATAGAGAGGCGGCTCACAAACGGTACCGTAGCCATCCATCTGCTGAAACTCATGCCCTATATATTTCTGCCCGTAATCATGCCAAATCTATTCTCCAACTTACTAAAAACTCTTTCATCAATAGAAAATGTCAAAATCTTTCCAACTCTAACTCTTCTCGTGATTTCTGGCATCTAGCCAATAATATCTCTAACAATTTTACTTCTTCATCTTTCCCTCCTTTAATTCAACCAGATGGCCCCACAGCTGTCTCTTCTTTCTCTAAAGCTGAACTCTTCGCTCAAACCTTTGCTACCAACTCTACTTTGGATGATACTGGGCATATTCCTCCTACTCCTCCACCCTCTGACTACTTCATCCCTAAAATTAGAATTCTTTATTATGACGTTTTCCAGGCCCTCTCTGGCCTTGATTCTCGGAAGGCTTACGGTCCGGATGGAGTCCCTCCTGTTGTTCTCAAAAACTGTGCTTCCGAACTCGCTCACTGCCTGGTCAAACTCTTTCGTCTGTGTCTCTCTACTTCTACCTATCCTTCTTGCTGGAAGTTTGCTCACATTCAACCTGTCCCTAAAAAGGGTGACCGCTCCAATCCTTCTAACTACCGCCCTATAGCTTTGATTTCCTGCCTTTCTAAAGCCTTTAAATCTGTCCTTAACAAGAAGATAATGAGGCATCTATCAGCTCACAACCTTCTCTCTGATTGCCAGTATGGTTTCCGTAAAGGCCGATCTACTGGTGATCTTCTTGCTTTCCTAACTGAATCTTGGTCATCCTCTTTTAGGGACTTCGGTGAAACCTTTGCTGTCGGCCTTGACATATCGAAAGCCTTCGATAGAGTCTGGCATAAATCTTTAATTTCTAAACTACCCTCCTACGGATTCTATCCTTCTCTCTGTACCTTGGTCTCTAGTTTCCTTTCCGACCGGTCTATTGCTGCTGTAGTGGACGGTCATTGTTCTTCTCCTAAAACTATCAACAGTGGTGTTCCTCAGGGTTCTGTCCTATCATCCACTCTCTTTCTATTATTCATTAATGATCTCCTAAATCTGACTCAATGCCCTATCCACTCCTATGCTGATGACACCACCTTGCATTTTTCAACGTCGTACAACAGACGCCCAACCCAACAAGAATTAAATGACTCAAGGCGAGATGCTATAGGACGCTTAACTTCTGATCTTTCACTTGTTTCTGATTGGGGCAGAGCAAACCTAGTTTTGTTCAATGCCTCAAAAACTCAATTTCTACAACTATCTACTCGACATAACCTTCCAGATAACTATCCCCTCTTCTTCAATGACACTCAATTTCCCCTCTCCATCACATTAAACACACTCGGTCTATCCTTTGCTAAAAATATAAACTGGCAATTTCATATCTCTACTCCTGCTAAATCAGCTTCCAAGAAGTTAGGTGTCCTATGGCGTCTGCGTCCATTTTTCTCTCCCTCTCAGGTGCTTGCTCTGTACAGGGGCCTTATCCGCCCATGTATGGAGTATGGCTCACATGTCTGGGGGGGCTCAACTCACACAGCTCTTTTAAACAGGGTGGAGTCTAAAGCTTTTCGTCTCATCAACTCTCCTTCTCTAACTGACTTTCTTGATTCTTTAAGTCACCGCCGCAATGTTGCATCTTTATCTATCTTTTACAGCTATTTTCATGCTGACTGCTCTTCTGAACTTGCTAACTGCATGCCTCACCCCCTCCCGCGGCCTCGCTGCACAAGACTTTCTACTTCTTCTCATCCTTATTCTGTCCATCTTCCTAATGCAAGAGTTAACCAGTATCTTCACTCTTTCATCCCTTACACTGGTAAACTCTGGAACTCTCTTCCTTTGTCTGTTTTTCCACCTGCCTATGACTTGAACTCTTTCAAGAGAGGAGTGTCAAGACACCTCTAATGTTAACTGGATCTCCACCCCTTCACTCTATTCTCCTACTGTCCTCTTTACAGGGTCTGGCGACAAGCGGGATTTTTTTTACTTATTTATTTTCCCTTAGCTATTGCCCTTTTAATGTAAAATATATATATATATATATATATATATATATATATATATATACATATATATATATATATATATATATATATATATATATATATATATATATACATGTATATACATATATATATATATATATATATATATATATAAATATATATATATATATATATACATGTATATATATGTATATACATATATATATATATATATATATATATATATACATATATATATATATATATATATATATATATATATATATATATATATATATATATATGTATGTGCGTGTATGTGTGTGTGTGTGTTTGAATAAGATAGCGGAAAAGAGAAAGAGAGAGAGCGAGAGAAAAAAAAGTGAGAGAAAGATAGATAGATGTGGAGAGAGAGAGAGAGAGAGAGAGAGAGAGAGAGAGAGAGAGAGAGAGAGAGAGAGGAGAGAGAGAGAGAGAGAGAGAGAGAGAGAGAGAGAGAGAGAGAGAGAGAGAGAGAGAGAGATGTAAACACACATATGCTGCTCATTTTACTTTACACAGAAACACACACACACACACACACACACACACACACACACACACACACACACACACACACACACACACACACACACACACACACATGTAGCGGGGGGGTTGTCGGCTACATAAGGATTGGAACAACACCCGGACTTGGCTTTGGTAGTTTATTGCTGCAGCGTTGGTTGCACACACAAGTAGACAGAGCTCAGGGAAGGTGAGCGTGTGTTGTCTGCGGAGCTCCGACGTGGGGCTCCCAAACGCGATGCTGGAGGTGTTTTCTGGAGTGTGTGTGGTGGTAGACTGCAGGTAGACTGTTGATTGACTGACCTAGCGATGTGTGTGTTGGTGGCTTATATTGGGCGTCGCGGACCTGGTGGTCACGTGAGGTGACGTGACAGGTGAGGTGAGGTCAAGTTAATCTCGACCTCAACCGCGGTCTCGAGGGAAGTAATTATAGGCTCAGGCTCTGGGTGTGTGTGCATGTGGGTGTGTAGGTGTGGCGTGTATGTGGGTGTCACTACAATACTCTCTTTCCTCAAGAAAACAAAAAAAATAGAAATATACATAATACAACATAGACAAACATATGCAGTAAAAGTCTTGATGAGGTAGAGAGGCGTGGTGACGGGAGGCACCGCCGGCGTGACTGCAGGGCTGCGGCTGCGGACTGCGAGACTGCGGCTGCAGGAGTGCGGGAGGCTGTAGAAGTCACCTGGGCTGCTGAGATACGAGGCTCCGGGGGCTACAGTGGTGCGGGGGGGGGGTGTGTGTGTGACAGTGACAACACTGCGGGTTGCAAGCCCTGTGGGCTGTTAGCGCTGCGGTGGGGCTGTAGAAGTCCCGGGGCTGCAAGGGATGCGAGGCTCCGTGGGCTACAGCGGTGCAGGGGTGGGCGACAGCGGCAACACTGCGGGTTGCGAGCGCCGGCCGGGGCTGTAGAAGTCCCGGGGCCTGCAGGGATACGAGGTGTCGTGACCAGATAGTGTGTTAACGGGGAAGATGGATACCGTGTGAAAATGGAAGATACATGTGGATTTGTGGAATGTGAAAGTAAGAAGGTTTTCTCCTTTGTGCAGTCATAAGGGTAGAAGGTTTTCCCCTTTGTGCGGTCATAAGGGTAGAAGGTTTTCCCCTTTGTGCGGTTATAAGGGTAGAAGGTTTTCCCCTTTGTGCGGTCATAAGGGTAAAAGGTTTCCCCCTTTGTGCGGTCATAAGGGTAGAAGGTTTTCCCCTTTTCCCTTTTTCCAAACAGCCGACTCTCAGATTTCGAGCTAGGTCATAAATACATGTCAGTTTTCCCCTTTTTGTAAACCTGACTCAGATTAGTGAACCAGTAGGGTAATCTATCTGGGAAGTTCCCTCCAAACATCTGGAAGTAGAAGTCTAAGGAAAAATAAAATATATGTTGGGGCCTCCCAAAATGTTGTCTTGCGAGAATTGGTAACTGCTAGTTTGAGTGTATATATTCAGACTGTAGGGGCCTATAGAGGCACTTCACTTCACTTCACTCAGCCTTTCCACTTGGAGAGACAACCATCTCAGCTTCAGAATGGAGATTCTGAACATTAGGGTGAGTAGAGATTCAGTTTCTAATGTAGTCTTTTTAGCAGCTGGTAGGATGTTATTTTAAGGATATGTATCTATGTAGGATTGTGATGAACAAATATTATGCATTGTTTCAGTATATGAATATTATGAATTGCTCCAGGATATGAATATTATGTGTTGCTCCAAATTGTGGATAGTGTTGTGAGCTCCTAAAGATATTATCTAATGTGCCTGTTCATATATATATATATATATATATATATATATATATATATATATATATATATATATGTATATATATATATATATATATATATATATATATATATATATATATATAAATATATATGTTAAATATTGATAAAGGAAATAATGTTGGAGCAGGATTGTCAACTTGATTAATTAAAATATAGGAAAATCAAAGTGTTCTGTAGCCCCGTGACCAAAGTATATGTTGATTAACAGAACACGGAAACGTTGCATAACTTGCAACGAAAGAGGCTCCGTGGGCTACAGTGGTGCAGGGGGCGTGCAGGGGCAGGGGCGGCACAAAAGCAGGGGCAGCAGCAGCGCTGCAGGCGACCGCGGCAGGCACGCGTGGCAGGAGAGGCGTGGAGGTTGTCGACGCGTAGCAGCGGTAGTGCTGCAGGAGGCAGCAGCGGTGTTGTTCCATTGTTCAGTTTTGTCACTCCGGGGGTCACCAATTGTAGCGGGGGGGTTGTCGGCTACATAAGGATTGGAACAACACCCGGACTTGGCTTTGGTAATTTATTGCTGCAGCGTTGGTTGTACACACAAGTAGACAGAGCTCAGGGAAGGTGAGCGTGTGTTGTCTGGGGAGCCCCGACGTGGGGCTCCCAGACGCGATGCTGAAGGTGTTTTCTGGAGTGTGTGTGGTGGTTGACTGCAGGTAGACTGTTGGTTGACTGACCTAGCGATGTGTGTGTTGGTGGCTTATATTGGGCGTCGCGGACCTGGTGGTCACGTGAGGTGACGTGACAGGTGAGGTGAGGTCAAGTTAATCTCGACCTCAGCCGCGGTCTCGAGGGAAGTAATTATAGGCTCAGGCTCTGGGTGTGTGTGCATGTGGGTGTGCAGGTGTGGCGTGTATGTGGGTGTCACTACACACACACACACCCACACACACACACACACACACACACACACACACACACACACACACACACACACTTGACCACATATGGTCAAGAAATGTGTTCTGGCGCTCCCCGGGGCATCCAATGTCAAACTGTTGACCGTCTCCCCTATCCAACATCCTACCTACCAGTGAGAAGTGGAAGTTCTACAAAATTAAGGACTGTATATTTGGATGGACACACACTACGCTCTTGAAAATTAACAAGTGAATATGTGAGAAACACAAACAAACAAAGATGAACGGTGAAGTGGTGTTGGTGATCGAGACTCCATCTATCTGGCTGTGTACGTACTACATGTAGACGCCCGCCTATCGGCGCTAATTCTCACACACTTAGTTTATCTACCCTTCCTTCCCCGCACCACCGTATCACTCACCCAGCTGTACCTTAGACACCCTCAGTGTTATCTGCCTCCCGCCCCCAATGCCGACCCAACAACAGGACGAGTCAGCCTCCTATAAGTTATACCTCCCGTAAAGCTGGAGGGGCTGGTTCTCCTGCACGTGAGCTATGGCAAGTGTGTCCACCACCTGGATGCTGTCCAGGCTCGAGTGCAGCATTAACTACTCACCTGTGTCTAAAGTCTTCCACTCCTGACACTCAGAAATTTGTATCTTTAAAAGGTATATTTTTGGCCTAATGCTGCTTTTTCAATTAAACCGTATATTATTATTATTATTATTATTATTTTTATTAGTATCATTATTATTATTACACACACACACACACACACACACACGCGCGCGCGCGCACACGCACACGCACACGCACACACACACACACACACACACACACACACACACACACACACACACACACACAATAATTTGGTTCAGACACAGCCTTGCAGTCCGCATTAAATCTAACGTTTGAATTGAAGTCTCCAAGTTTCAGGCTACTCAAATGATAAAGCATCAAACACTTTACTATGTGTTTATCAAGAAAGCAGATGAGGAACATTGGAAAACAGTTCCAAAGTATTGAGAAAGAGAACGTCAGATGAGTACAGAAAACTAACTTGCATTAACAACATATATTAAAAAAAAAGAATGAAATGACTTTATCCCCACAATGATTATTGCCAGTTGTAATGAAGATAATGATGATGATGATGATGATGATGATGATGATGATGATAACAATGATGATGAGACGTGGGAGTTGGAGGAGGAAGAAGAGGGGTGAGGAGAATGAAAGATCCATTATCTTTATGAGTGTATATACAAGAAGGCCACAGGCGAAGGTAGAGTACGTACGTACAACCGACCATATAACAGTCTATAGCCACGGCAGCTTCACAAGATACTATAATATAAAACTATCTCGAGCTGCGCATTGGTACGAGAGGAGTATCATGGTCTCAGCAGCAATACTACAAAATAGACATCCTGGCTTGCTATTAAATATTTTATGCTTGGCTGTGAAGATTTCCAATTACGAAGAAATACGGGCGTTGTAGTCTGAACGGATGTCTAGACTATTTGTCAAGGTAATATGAATGTTAGAAGTTGATTCGGTTTTGTAGATATGTGCGTGTATGTAGTCACGTCTCGAGGTTTCTGACTTTCCTGCTTAAAAGAAATGATTCAAAGTATAGGTGGACAAATACAAGTGGGCAATGAGTTCTTAAAGATAAAAACAACCTATTATTGCATTATATTTTATTGTATTTGATAAGAGTGATTATCAATGACTTTACGCAAAATGCTGATTAAGTGAGGTGTGTAGATTCTCATTAAGTATAAATCTAAGAACTACTGAACCACCGTAGGTCCATTCACCTGGTTTATTTCATACCAAGGTTTTGACGTATTTGCGATGAAGGGTTAAAGAAATTTTGGATCGTCACATACTTGATTCAACTTTCCTCAGGGACTTTTTTGGCAGGATGGAGGAGCGATGTGTGACCGTCGCGTCGTCGTGTTTATGGGGAAAGTACAGTCGAGGTTCAGCATGAAGAGAGTTTCACGTCTAGGGTTTGGCTGTGGCTGGTGGGTCCAAGGTGTGTGCTGTGTGTACTAGCCTACCATTGTGTGGATGGTGTGAATGGCTACAAGTGCTCTCTCCAACACCCCGGCGCCAGGTAACATCCGAACACTTCATCTGTCGAGAACTTGAACTTCTATTGCTCATCTCTAGAGAGGTTTTCGGTGATTACACGGCGTTCCATGCCAGTCGAGTGACTAGGTTGATTCGTTTCACTACGGTACATTAAACACCACATGTTAAAAATACTAAGGTACACCTATCCGATTCTAATGTAACTTTTATGATTGAACTCTATTCCCTGGAATAATTGCGACGGTCTGAAACCTTCTACGCTGCTCCCCAGCCACTATGGTGGGACCTCTCGTCACCTCTTGATTCTTTCCACTCTCAACATACTTTTATTACAGAGTTATAAAGAGTCAAATGGTAGACTCCTGCTGGTGAATGAAAATTAATTGCCACTGGAACAACATACGGCAGTATGGTGCTTCTGTTGTTGCTATTACTCTAACCTTATCTATTTCCCCATAGAGCTGTATGTTAAAACACAAATTTTGCAAATCGAATAGTCAATCGATGTTTTTGTCTCACGAGAAGATTTTGAGGTGTGAGTAATAGGCAACACATCAGGAAGGAACTACCTGTGATATATGTTAGGTATATTTCCGTGGTGGCAGATGTTCTTCCCCATGTATAGCTTTGGTCCTGAGATATGCAGTCTTCGCCCATTGGCTGAACACATCGTACGGCTCACTTTATATCTATTTCAAATCTCAAGAATAAAGAATCTTTCATCCTAGGAAATGTAACATTTTATATAAACAAACAAATATTCTTTATAACATACTCTTATATATATATATATATATATATATATATATATATATATATATATATATATATATATATATATTTAATTTATTTATTATTATATATTTGCATATTTTCTAATAAACTTTTTATTCACAAAACATAATAACCATTGCTTCTTAATACTTTTTCAACACTCAAACAGTTTTGAACTTGATAAAATTCACGGTGCGTAGGAGCAGCCAGGCGGTGGGTGAGCGACAGGGCGGCGATGACAAAGTAAAGTGACTTGTCTAACCCTCCCATGCAGTGCCTACCGCGCTCCCCACACCCGAGACTGGTCACACAATGGCACATACTGACAGGAAGCGAGTTACTAGGTTCGGGACCACTCACTTGTTCCCTTATTTTCCCAGAAAGCCTTTAAATTCCAAAAAACTGGCTGATTGTTAAAAAAAAAAAAAAAATCCAAGGGAAAGGGAAGGATAACATTTTTATTAGTTCAAAGTTCCTCCTTGTGGGACTTCATGTGCACATCGCAAACTACACGCCCTACACAAACTGCAAATCATCTCCTGTGGTTACACTTTGTCTCTCCTTAGCGTCTCTAACACTCTGTCTGTCTGTCCTTGGGAGCGGAGTCTGCGGCAGCGTCATTGTTGTCTTGGACGGAGAACTGCCTATAGGAGTGGTAGTTCTGGCCGCCATCGTTGGATTCCAATTTAGCCTTGGCCGCCTCCCTCTTGTCCTTAAACATTTGGCGGCAGCAGATGATTGTGCCTGCTATGAAAAAAATGGCGATGCCCAGCGAGACTCCGATCATGATAGCAAGACGGTTGCTGAGCTCGATCTTGGTGGGGAGCGGTTCGTCCGTCTTCACCTGAACACATTTACTGCTCAGGTCCTGCGGCAGCGGCATGCGGAGTAAAACGATGGAGTGGAAAAAATAAAAGCCAACATGAGAATACACAAGAATGGAACAGAAGTTATGAAACCTTTAAACTTATCAATAAGTAATACAGAATGCTGGTGACGGCTGCAAGAATATTACCATCTTATTTCTTACGGGACGTAAAATGTGATCCAAGGGAGCGGAACGAGAGGCCTGGGAAGCCCCTCTTCTGTATACTTACTTAGAAAATACAAAACACAGAGGGGAAGGGGTGAGTAATGACTCCGATCTGTAAAGATCGGATCTCTGACAGTAAAGCAAGGTGATTCGAGGAATGTTTGTGGAGCAACATTTTGAAAGGTTAGCGTTGAGTGAAACAAAAATGAGAGGGAAGCGTGAATTAAGTTTGGATGTGAAAGCGGAAGGATGTCAGGTGTAAACAGAGGGCGAACAAGGAAAAAAAAAAGAGTGACCTTTTTAGTAAGTCCAGAAGTGAGACAGTGTGTTGTAGAGTGAAGAAAATGTCATCAAAGTTGATGTGGGTGAACTAAAGTTTGGGCGAGAGTTGTGGGTGTTTGTGTCTGATATGGTGCTGGCGGCGTGAGGGATGAAACAGTAAGGGAGGCTTTTAAAATGAATTGGATGACTATTTGAAGAGTTTTATAGGGTATGTGAGTATTGTGTAGCTTGGAGACATAGATACTCGTGTTGATAATGAGGTAGTTGAAGACGTGGCTGGTTGGCAAGGCTGGGATACATGACAATGGAGAAAGAATGATAGGATTATGTATAGAGCAAGAAATGATGGTTGGAAACACCTTTTTAAAGAAGAAAGATATTCACAAGTAA
>JAPQNM010000024.1:122053-142053 GCA_029783475.1 Metacarcinus magister
ATGCTTTTCTTGGTTTCAGTCCTCACGCTCTCACTCAGCACTCCTCTCTCACTCAAATCTTTGATCAAATCTTTGACCCATTTGCTTTTCCTACTCTCTAGCATCTCTTCTCCTATTCTTCTCAATAAATCATTTCCTTCTACCAAAACATACCTTAAATACTTCCACTGTCCCTCCCTTATCCTGTTTCTAGCACTTGAAGCTCCAACTTCCCCCCTAAGTGCTGCCTCCTGTGCATAATTTGGAGTACCCAAGATTTTCCTATATACTCCATTTTCTATTATCTGCAGTCTATCCATATTTTTTTTTATTTAAATTCATGATGTTAGCTCCATATAGTATTAATGGTAGTGCTATATTTTTCCAATAGTTTTTCCCAATTAGCATCTTAGAGCAACTTTTAGCTATTACGCTGTATGTCATGTTTGCTAACCTATTTGCTTTCTTAAACATTTCCTCTTTCTGTACTTGAAAACAATTTCTTTTGTCATTTACTGTGACCCCAAGATATTTCAGTTTGTCAACTACTTTTATATTACTTATAGTGTCTGGCTTCTCCCGCATGTTAAAGATTATAATTTTGCTTTTCTGCATGTTCATCTCTAGCCCATACTCATTTCCTATTTGCCTCATCCTATCAATCACCTGCTCTGCCTCCCCCACAATGTCAGCCAGCAACATCCCATCATCTGCGAAGAAAAGTGACGCTAACCTATTATCTTCATCTTTGTATCCACTACCTAACCCTTCCAAGTCCTGCATAATGCTAAATGTGACCAATTTGAACAGTGTGGTGGAGGCCATGCACCCTTGTCGTATTCCACTCATTACTTCTATTTCTACCTCTTCACCTTTCCCTATCTCTACCTTAGTTCTATCTCCTGTATATACTCCTACTATGAGATTTATAACTTTTGGGTTTATCTTGTTTTTCTTTAATACTTCCACTAATCTATCTCGTTTGATGCTATCAAAGTTTTTGCAAAGTCTACTGATACTACTATTAATGGTTTCTTCATCTTAAATGATTTATCTACGCAATATCTAAGCACAAATAGGTTATTCTCTATTCTACTGCCTTCTGTAAAACCTGCCTGTGTATCCTTTCCCAACTCATTTATTCTAACATGCTTCTCTATACTATTCATAACTACTGCCATAATCAGTTTATAGCCTACATTGGTGAGAGCTTTGGGCCTCAATTCCTTCACTGTTGGTTTTGCCGTCTTAGGTATCATTACTGTTCTTGATTTCTTCCATTCTTCTGGAATATTCCCTGTTTCCAAAACTATATTCATATGCTTTACTAATTCTTCTGTTAAAACTCTACTCTTTGTAAACTCCTTATAGAATTCTCCCTTTATCTCATCTGTCCCAACTGCTTTTTTATTCTTTATCCGTTTTAAACATTTTGTTACCGACTCCTTAGTAATGTCCTCTGTACCTAAATAGATGAATCTTCCTTCCACCTTTCTTGCCATCTCCATGTGTTCCCTCACTTTAATTCCACATGTCTCTACATACTCTCTCTGTACTCTTTCTACATCTCCTATCCTTACTTTCGATGCACGCTATACGCTGATGACTTTTCCCTCTCCTACGCTTCCTCTCGTCTCGATGTGGCCGAGCGACACATTCAGTTGGCTCTTGGCCGGGTCACCCGTTGGGCCGATAGTCATGGTTTTAACTTTTCCCCCACAAAGACGGTTGCTATGCTTTTCTCTCGAAGCAGAGGTGATTTTAGGGATCCAGACCTATACCTCTATGGCAGGAGACTGCCAGTAGTTGAAACGACTCGATTCTTGGGCTTAATACTTGACAGACGCCTTACATGGTTGCCACACCTGCGGGACCTGAAAGCTGCTTGCCAGCGGCGGATGTCCCTGCTCCGTTTTCTTTCCCATGTGTCTTGGGGAGCTGACCGCACCATTCTCCTCCGTTTATATCACTGTTTCGTTCTGTCGAAGTTAGATTACGGTTCCCAAGTCTACGCTTCAGCCACATCCCCTCGCCTTCGTACTCTCGACTCTGTACATCACGGTGGAATCAGACTGGCGACGGGCGCCTTTCGGTCTTGCCTAATCCCCAGTCTACTCGTAGATGCAGGAGTGTTACCCCTCGACCTTCACCGGCAGACTCAGATGGCACGTTTGTGGTTCAGATGCCAAATTCTCTATGGTGATCCCACTTACAGTGCTGTGACGGACACTTCCCGGGACGCCACTTTCACCCAGCACCCGCACTTCCCACAGCCTTTTGGCTTTCGGACTCGTGGCGTGATTGAAGAGTTGTCCCTTCCTCGCCCTGCCATAGCTGTCCCACGATTATTGCATGTCCCGCCGTGGAAGCGGCTGGCAGTATCGTATTGCCGTTACATGCCGGCTAACAAGAGTGCTATGTCGGAGCATGCTGCGAGGACTTTGTTCACCGATCATGCCTCCGTACATGAGGGTTGCACGCCCATTTTTACTGACGGCTCCAAATCCGATGCAGGCGTCGGATTTGGAGCTGTCTTCCCTGATTTTACCCGGTGCGGCAGTCTACCCCCCTGTACATCAATTTTTACCGCAGAGCTGTGGGCCATTTTAGTAGCGATAAAATCTCTTTTTACCTTGAATGTTGGAGGTTTTGTTGTTTTTTCAGACTCCAGAGCAGCTTTGTCAGCCCTTGAGGATTTTAATAACGCACATCCAATAGTCTCAGAAATTTTCAACTGGCTCGTACTAGCAGCCCGTCGTGGGCACAGAATTTCCTTTTTGTTGGGTACCAGCCCATGTCTCTGTTAAAGGGAACGAGAAGGCAGATGAGCTAGCTAAGACTGGCGCCTCACGTCAAGTCACTACCTGCCCCGTCCGTCACAGAGACCTGTTTCCCACGATTCGAGATGCTATTGTTGTAGTTTGGCAAAAGAGATGGAATGCCAATAGAGCTACCTCCAAGATGGGTGCAATTACCGCAAGGGCTGTGAGCCCCTGGTCTTATGCGCACGTCCGAGGCCGCTGCCGTGAGACAGCATTGGCACGTCTACGGACGGGCCATACCCGCCTCACCCACGGTTTCCTCATGTCCCGGGGAGTTGAGCCCTATTGTGATGATTGCTTAGTTCCCCTGACTGTGCGGCACTTGCTGGTCGAGTGCCCCAGTCTGAGGGAATTGCGAGAGCAGTACCTCGCCCAGTGTCGGGGCAGAGATGGGAGTTTCTCTCTCTCTCTGGTGCTGGGGGAGGAGGCACTCTCCCCGGGACATGAAGTGTTAAAATTCCTACAGGAAAGTGACTTTCTCCACCTCCTGTAGATTTATTTTTCTTTTTATGTAGTATTTAAGTAGCTTTTTAATTTTTAGTGTTTTTAGTACGGTGCCAAATGACCTCGATGTTGCGGCACCATGATCTATTGTCACCAATCAATCAATCAATCCTATCCTTACCAGTCTTATTGCCCGTTTGTCCTCTATGTCTCTTTTCACTTTGTTATACTCTTCTGTATACTCCTCTCTCTTATCCATACTCCATATTTCACCTACATTATTATCATATTTCCTATATATTTTGCCCCAGAAGTCCTTTACTTCCTCCTCCACCTTGTCCCTCTCCAGCTATACACCGTCTTCCCCGTACAGTCTAAGTGTACTTTTTTCCTTTACTTTTTCTCCTTTCAACTTTTTTATGTATTCCCACATCTTCCTTCCCCCATCTTTGCTTTCCTTGATCTCTCTTGTTAATTTCTCTTCATGTGTATAGATTTCTTTCCTAATTATATTCTGTACCTTTATTTTTTGCTCTGTGTATAGCTCTTTCCACCTTTCCTCTTTTTCCCTACCCTGAGCATTCCTTCTGTTTCTATTAAGTCTCTTCCTCTCTTTTATTTCTATCCTAATATCCTCATTTATCCATGACGGTTCTTCACCATCTTCCTGCTTGTTTTCTCTCCTCCTATAAATCCCTTTCAACACTTCATCCGCAGTTTCTTTCACCGCTCTTTCACTATTCTCTAAATTTATCTAAAGCCTCTTTATCTGTTTTATAGTACTCTCTTACTATCCAGTCCTTCTTTTTGAAATCCTTTTTCCCTTCTTTGACTTTAAAAACTGCTTCTATTAGGTTATAGTCCGATAAATCATACACTCCCTGTTTCTCATCTATTTTCATGTTGGTAAATCTCTTGTATGCCTTATCGTTTACTAAAACATAATCTATTACACTGCTGTGCTCCCCTTGTTTCCATGTCACTTCTCCTTTACATTCTTCATCATCATTTAACATTACCATTCCAAATTTATCCATCCAGTGCAAAATAATTTCTCTATTTCTGTCTAAACTTTTGCTTTCCTTTGAACCCAACATGTCCATTGAAGTCTCCAGCTATAATCAATGACTCTGTGCTCTCCTCTGCTATTTTCTCAATATCTAGTTTTATCCCATTGTTCCTTACTGCATCCCCTACACTAAAATAAACTACTACTATGCTAACCTCCCATTCTTCTATTTTTACTTTAACACATAGGACATCCCTGGATTTTGTTTCTATCTTTTGCAATTCTATCCTCCTAGCTTTCCTGTATAACACCATTATACCTCCTCCTTTTCTATCTTTTTCTTCCCTCATGTTGTCAATAACTTCAAACATTTCAGTGAAATTTACATCCCTTACCTTCTTTTGCGTCTCTGTCAGGCAGACAATTCTATTGTCTTACCTAGATTTCTTACCTAGATGAGGCCAGAGCCCCATCTAGAAGCAGATAAAACCTCCAATCAGTACTACATTTGAAGACATCTAGTTGGATGGCGTAACGGTTGGCTAGTGTGGTTTCATCCAGACTCCAAGAAACACTTCACACAAACTCATATAGAACATTACCCAGAGATAAATCGAGTTGGCGTTTGAATGCAACGATGGAAACTGCAGTGACAACATGTTCAGGCAGCTCATTCCAAACAGGCAACACCCTAATCGAAAAGAAACGAGCCCTGACTTCTGTGTCCCAGCGAGGAATAGCCAGCTTGTAGGAGTGACCTCTCGTTCCAACATTAATGTTCCTGACAAACAAGTGATCCAGATCAGGACACAAGCCATGCAAAATCTTATAAACCATGATTAGATCAGCTCTAAGCAAACAGCCTTTAATTGAGTACAACTTAAGTGCAGAGAGACGCTCAGAGTAACTCAAGTCTCGGAAACCAGATATCATCTTTGTCCATTTCCGCTGTACTCCCTCCAACAATCTAAGATCACCAAGATAGCCTGTGTTACACACCACAGACGAGTAGTCCAAGATTGGTATGGGTAATAAATACAGCTCTCATAAATTCAGGGGAGTGACACACCGTACCCTTAAGAATGCCAAACCCCACACCACTTGCCTTCGTTGCAGTTTCTCTTACATGTAGATGGAACTTAAGTTCATGGTCTACCCATACACCCAGATCCTTATGCATTTGTTTAACAGGAATTTGTTGATTACCAATAAAATATGTAAATGAATCGGGTACATTATGGAACCGTCTACAAAATCTAACTGTAACACATTTCTCAACAGAAAAGGACAAGCCCCATGAAAGACTGGTCTCATGGAGTTTGTTTACATCTCTCTGCATCAAGTAATGGCTTAGTTCAAAGTCGGCTTTAGAGATTGGGACAGCTAGGTATGATTTAAGATCATCAGCAAAAAAGCAATATTTACAAGACAAATTAGAAACAACGTGGTTGATGTAGACCAGGAAGAGAAGAGGCCCAATCACAGAACCTTGAAGAACTCCACTCCCAACATGTACACTGCAACTTGTGGAACCCTGGACAATAACTTTCATTGTTCTTCCAGATAAATAATCATGAAGCCATTCCAACAAAGCACCGCTGATACCAATACTATGTAACATACTAAGGAGCAGTTGATGGTTGACTACATCAAAAGCTTTCTTATAGTAAAAAAATACAATATCAACTGAGAAACCACAATCGTAATAGTCAGTGACATAGTTATAGGTGTACAGAAGTTGATCAGAAACAGATTTACTAGACCTAAAGCCAAACTGATGAGGAGAGAGCAGGTGGTTACTTTCCAAGTATGTAGACAAGTGAGAAACAATAATTCTTTCAAAGGACTTACAGCAAACAGACGTCAGGATAATGGGTCTATAGTTGAGGGGATTAGAGTGAATACCGCCTTTGAATAATGCTGTAACATTTGCATCCTTCCAATCCAAAGGAACACGCTTGGAAGACAAAGATTTATGACATATGAGTAAAACAGGATAACTTAAAGAAGGTGCACGCCTTCTCATCAGTATTGGTGGCAGTAGGTCTGGGCCAGAACAACAACTTGGCTTAAGTTTAGACAGTATAGATTCAATGCTAAAGACGTCAAACATGTAACCATCAAGCTCAAGTACAGTCTCGCAAGTCTGAAGTGGGGAAGGATTGTTGTCATGGTCCTAGAGATTCTGCTTACGTGACCCCAGACAGCTATGCTTTCTGGCGGGGGAAGTGTCGCGTGGGAGGAAAATTCCATACATACAAAGGGGCAGAGAGTTTACTTCCCTCCTTTCTGACGTCATTGGAAGGACGTGCCGCTACCAATGACCCTCCCGGGATTCAGATTTGGCGCGAGTCCAGGCTCCAGCTTAGATTACAATCCTTGGGGGTATTATCCCAGGTTGGAAGACATTTGCATGGTGAGCATGACTCCATGATGTTTAGGAAAGCTGCATGATGTATAGTATTTACGGGCATGTTAGATTAAGGTTATATTATACAAATTAAGTCTTGCAGAAGACGCCGAATATGGCAACTCGATAAGTTTTGAGGCCAGGTGGAGTTCCTGCCCACGCTGACCTGGGTCACAGATCGGCAGTCTGGGTGAACCGTGTGTACCGTGAGGTTCACTGCACTGTGGGGCAATCCTTTTCCTACGTATTTTTCTCGCATTTCCCTTGTAATCTCGCATCGTCAGTCTGACTGTGATTACAAGGATAAGCGAGGGAATACGTAAAGTCTCTTTGCAGTGAAACAGGCGTGTTTTAAGCTGAGGAAGGCTGTAAAGCAGCTGGATCCACGTGTTCCACACCACGCCGCCCACGCCACACCACGTGGCCCACGCCGCCTACGACGCCCACGCTGCTTTCTTAAGAGTACGGAAGGTACCTACTCTAGATTTGGAAGGTCGTGGGTACAGTAAGGTATCATTAAGGATTACAATTATGTTTTGATAGCCAGGTTAGAGTGTGAATGGTGTGTGTGTTCTAAAGTGATTATTTTCCAGGGTGAGTTTATTTAAATAAACAAAAGAAGCTTGTCAGTAGTTGTTTAATTTTGCCAAACACTCTGGGTACATTAGATTTAAGACTTAGGTGATCACAGAGTCTCCCGAAGAAGGTGAGTGAACGAGGTTGTGTTCGGAAGGCCTGTTATTCACCTACCAGAATTATATCGCCGCGAGTTTCAGAGAAATTGGTAGAAGATCCCGCAACAATTGTCTAGGACAGCATTTGAGAACACTCCGGAGAAGGCTTCAACAAAACATTCGGCCATGTCAGCACCTTCCACGAGCCATTCACCATCTCTTTCTAGGGTGCCAGTAGTTGGTCTGTTCACTTTTTTATGACCAATGTATTTATGGAAACGCTTGGAGTCACCATCGCCACCACGGACCAGAGACAATTCATACTTGCTTACTGCATTATGTACTGATTCACTATACTGTAATGATGCATTCTTAAAAGAGAACCATAGTCTAGAGGCCACAAGGGAAGATCTGCCAAACCTTTGACGGGCATCTTTGTACTCAAGCCAAAATTGTCGCTTCAGAAGTTTGGCAGCTCCCGAGACATTCCTAGACCAAGGTGGTCTTTTGGTAAGAGAGCAAGTCTCTTTAGGAATAAACCACTGGAAGGCTTCCTGTAGTATACTCTTAAATTTAACATACATTTGGTCAATATTAAGCCCAAGGAATTCAAAATCCCAAATGATGCTACTTAAATAAGTATTGAACAGATTATAATTTCCTTTGAAAAAGTCATATTCATTGAGATTGTCATTTAGTATAGGCAGTGTAAAAGTGTACTTGAACATGATAGGGAAATGGTCACAGCCAGGTAGAGGGTCAAATAAAGTAAGATAGGATATTCTGTCAGCATCAGTGGTAAAGACAAGGTCGAGGATATTGTCGGAACGAGCAAAGGTTGGTACATTTATCCACTGAATAAGTCCAAGAAGTGTAAATACATCCAAAAACCTATTATCTACTATGGAATGACCCACAGGAATATCAGAGGACCAATCAATAGTAGGAAGGTTAAAATCACCAGTCAAAATTAACTCCCTGCTAACACAAAATATCTCAAGAAAGGAAATAAGTGCAATATTATCAAGCGTGAAGTTGCTAGGTGGCCTATAAACAACCAATGTCGTTAGGTTGAAATCAGGAAGATACAATCCAATGGTGTTGGCACGGTAATAAAAAATTTTACCTATTTTTATGCTATCTTTAATATATATACCCACACCATGTTTTCTTGTATTAGTCGGGGAGTCGTGTCTAAAAAATTTGTATCCAGGAATGTTAACAGCAGAGGTGAGAATGAAGGGGCACAACCAACTTTCAGTAACACAACACATATCAATGGAATTATCTATAAGCATATCACCCAAAACATGTAACTTATTTGTGAGACTATTAATATTCAACACAACTATAGTGAAAAATAAGTTATAAACAGACCTATTTACAGACATGTAATCAATGGGAATGGCAGAATTTACTCTTAGTTTTTTTTGAGCCATCTGAGGCCCACTCATGGCTGAGTCGCCAGTGGCTCCCTGAGAAGTGACAGGCGGCTCAGCGAGACCAGAGGGACCAGAGCGGACAGAAGGTTCATCTTGACGGGGAGCACTCCCTGAGCTGCTAGGAGCCTGCCCTCTTGAACGCTTGGCCCGTAGTTCCTGCCTTTGAAGGAAAGTAAGGTCCCGAGATACATAAATACTAGAAAAGTGACTCCCATGAAGATTCTTGCATCTAGATAGCAATTCATTCTTAACATTGATGTTCCTTATTTTTGCTCTAGTTAAGAAGTTATTGATGGGAACAACATCCACTAAGGTTATTTGTTATGTCCGCTCAGGCCACAAGAAGGTACAACTGAATTAAATTTCTGTAGGAAATCATCACCATAAGGAATACCTTTAACAATGATACTGTCCTTCCTCTTTTCTCTCTCTGAGAGCTCTCTCACTTCCTCTCTAATAGCAGCTTTAACATCTTGAGTGTTGCTGCCAGTATGACCAAACACAACATTGCCAGACACTTTTTCCTCTAGAGATTTAACAGTGGAACAAAGACTAGTAAGGGTATTGAACTTACTAGGCACTATTGTGTTGTGTCGTCCATTGTGTAAAGTTAGGTCACTCACTGTATTAGAATTGTGAGCCAATGATGACACGCAGCCAGTTCAGGGGAAGAGGCCGTGGTCAGGCCTCCATGAGAGGGCAGGGCCGCGGAGTAGGTGTTGGTGGTGATGTGTTAGGGGCTGTCGGGTTGCCCCAAGGAGGGCAAGGGAGTGGAGTGGGTGTGGCTGGTGGGGTGTCAGGGGCTGCTTGGTTGCCATAGCCACAACCTCATGCCTCAGGTGTCGCAACCCTAAGTGAGATGGACTACCCCTGTGTTACCTGTCGGTTTCCTGTTCTCCATGATGACTGGCTGACTTTGTAAAGAAAGTTTTGAAACATCAAGGTAAAGGCATAAAGTTTTCTTGTACAAAGTGCCGCCTTATTTCTGTGTCTATGGTCAGCTTCTCATTATCCCCTTCTCATTATCCACTTTCCGCCCTCTCTTCTTTTTTCCTGGAGTCTTTCCCTTAGGTTTGCTTCTTGCTCTCTTTCTCTTTTTGTTTTGTCCACATTTATTCTTATTTTTCTGATCTCTTCCTCCTCAGCATCTGTCAGGTTTTTGCATTTCTTTATTACCTGCCATTTATCATATTCCTCACTCAAGGATGCCACTAGGGGCCTCTCCTTCCCTCTCCTTCTTTCCCCCAACCTATACACCTCCTCTACTCGAGCCCTGTTCACCCCTAGCTTTTCCTTGAACACAAACTCGCACATCCTTCTGTCTTCTCTCTCACATTCTCTCTCATCCTCCTTGTCGCTTTCCCTCATATTAAACAAAATCACGTTCTTCTTGCGTTTCTCTTTTTCTTCCCTTTCTTCCCATCTCTCATCAAGGTTTCTTCTAATTGTCTCCTCTCCACTTTTCTCGATCCTTTTGATTGTTTCCTCTTCACTCTTCTTTATTCTTCTCATCACTCTCTCCTCACTCTTCTTCATTGCCTCCTCCAGCATCTCAAATCTCTCTAACTTTTTCATTTTCCTCCTGCAGCTTAGTCAGGCGGGCTAAGAAGCTTTCTTTTTCTTTATCATCCATGTTGCCTTTCTTACTCCACTCCCTCAGCTTAGCCACCTCATTTTCCAAGCGTCGGGACGAGAGTATTTAGGTTAAGTTATGGTTAGGTTAAGGTTGTTAGGTTACGGTTATGTTATGGTTAGGTTAAGTTAGGTTTGGTTCAGTTAGGTCCGGTTATGTAAGATTTTTACATTTTACTACCCAAAAGTTAGGGTTCGCAACTTAAATTTTTTCTGGATTCGGGTAATAAAATGTAAAAATCTTATATAACCGAACCTAACTTAACCTAACCATAACATAACCGTAATCTAACCGAACAACCTTAACCTAACCATAACTTAACCTGGTTGGTAGCACTGCAAGGTTGGCAGTGTCTGGCAACCCCTGGCAGCTGGCTAGCGGTCGGGACGTATTCATTTAACCAGTGCCATTTTCCATTCCTCCATAGTTCCCCTTCATGGTGTCAAGCTCCTTTCTCAACTCTGTGTTTTCTTCTCTGAACCTCTCTGCCTCCTTGACTTCCTTCCTTACCTTTGGGTTGCAGCCAGTACAGAACCAAAGTATACTCCTGTCCTTCCTGAGTGTCTTGTAGGTATCTTCTTTGATCCTCTCTAAGCCTAGAAACTTATGTGGTTTTTTAAAGGGAATGGGTGAACATTTGATGGTGACCACTGGTATGTTGGGTATTCGTCTTCTGGTGAAGCACAGAAGGCTAGACTTCTGGGCACTCACCGTTAGGCCCCAACGTGTTGTCCAAGTGTCTATGGCATCAAGTCCACGTTGAAGGTTAAATTGATCCTCTTGTATAGTGGAAGCAGAGCAAAGGAGGGAAATGTCATCAGCGTACAAGAGTGCGTGTGTGCATGGAGAAGAGGGAAAGTCTGAAAGTAAGACATTGAAAAGGAGAGGACTGAGAGGAGAACCCTGTGGGACACCTCTGGTGACTGGGTAAGACCTAGAATAGGAGTTACCTATCACCAGAGAGAAGGACCTGGAAGACAGGAAGGACTAAACTCAATTGAGGGGGGAACCATTGAGTCCCAAGCGGGAAAGTTTTTCAATAATGGCATTAAGTGAAGAGGAGTCAAAAGCTCCTTTGAAATCAAGGGGGTGTTGGTACTGAAGGGAAGGAGATTATAACAGGAAGGTGGTCACTCCCCATGTAAGGGCCAGTTGTTATAGTGGTGAGGAGGAGGGGGCCATTCCCCAGGCAAAGGTCCAAGGTAAAGGGGTTCCCTGAAAATGGATCAGTCCTGGTAGGGAGGCCAGGTGGAGTAAGGAGAGAGAAAGTTGCACTGTTTGCCAGGAAGGTCGAGAGGGACAGACCCAAACGGTTTCTTCGGCTCCTGGGGAGGGCTGGTTCCCAGAAGTCGTGATTGGCGTTAAAATCACCCATTATTAAAGCTGGGGAGGAAAGCTGTGAAAACAAATGCTGGAACTCCTGAAGGGAGATATCCAAGCATGGGTTGTAAATCAAGAGGATCTGAAGAGGCCCTGAGTTAAAGGTAATAGTCACCCCCAGGTACTCTAGTCTGCCCCCGGGGAAAGGAGTGATAGTGAGAAGGCTAGAAGAGAGGGATTGGTGGACAAGCAGTAGCAGGTCGCCTCCTGCTCCGCCTGCCCCCCTGTCCACTCTAAGAAGAATAGTTGGGGAAGGAAGGGGAGAATGCGTCAGTGAGCCACGTCTCACAGACACCAACAACTAGAGGTGAATAGGAAGACAGCGTGGTTTTAAAGACTGGAAGTTTCCAGTACAGGGACCTGGCGTTCCAGAGTATGAAGTGAGAGGGGAGAACAGAATTCACTGCGTGAGTGATGTGAAGAATGAGAATAGTCCTGGCAAGCACTGGAGGAGGCTTTCTTGAAGGCTAGAACCTGTTAGGAAAAGGTTAATAAATTTAAGTGCAAGTGGTGCTAATCCCATAATGAAGGCTGATAAGGAGAGACCCGAAGCATGCTGGGTCTGGGCATACACTGCCCAGTGAGGGCAGAGGCTGCTGGGCTGCTGGCTGTGTGGCATGGGGATGAGGCTCAGGCTGGGGAGGTGTGGGTTGAGGTGGGGGAGGAATGGGTTGAGGTAGGAGAGGAGCAGGTTGAGGTGGGGTAGGAGCAGGTTGGGGTAGAGGGCGAGGTGGTAGGGGTGTGGGGAGGAGTACCTCCTGCAGACGGGTATCTCTTCTAGGAGAGGTAGGGCAAGAGGGTGTTTTTGGCTGACGCCTGGAACAGCGACGGCCCCTCTGGGATTTGGGTGTTTGAGGTGCACAGAGGTTAGTGGGTGGGCGATGAAGGGTGGAGCAGTCCTGGGCAGCCAAAGGAATTATTGTAATTTTAGGGCTGAGTGGTTTGTTAGGGGTAGGTTGTGGAGCAGGTGCAGGTGGGGGTGCCTGAGGTGTAACAGTCTCCTCTGGTGAGGGAATCAGTCTGAAGGACCCTGGGCGGATGCCCCTCAGCTTGCGCTTAACCTCCGTTATTGTGTGGTTAGGATCGTGTTGGAGCTGCTGTAATTGCAATGCCTGGAGGTATGCCGGGCACTGCCTATAGGTGGGGCGGTGGTTGCCACCACATAAAAAGCATGTTTCAGGCCGGGTACAAACCTCGGAGTCATGGTAACTATTGCAGCTCCCACAGTAGTTTTTGCCGTTGCAGGAGGCGTTGTCGTGGCCAAACAGAAGACAGTGGGTTCACCTGAGGACAGGGAGGGTGTGGGACCTGACACGGTACACCGCTGAGTTTAAGGCAATCCTATCAGGGAGGGGCCCCATAAACTTAGTACGAATGGCCATATTGGCCATCGTCTGCCCTTCCCTGACAAAAGCTGGGAGTCTGAAAATGTCAATGATCTGAGTTGGGGCATCGTCAAGTATGGTAAGGTTAGTAAGTATGTCCTGTGTGGACATTTCGGGGGATACTGGGTATATCCTCCCGAACATGTAGGTAGGGTCATCGTCTGTCACAACCCAGCATTTGACAGACCACTCCCCCAGCGTGGTGACCAACTCCGGCGGTTGAGAAAGGTTTTCGAGATTAGCTACCTTGTCATGGGTGGAATTTTGGGCCTACGTGACAGAGGAGAGCTACGTCATGGTTAAGGAATGTTTGGACTACGTGACCCAGGTCAACGCTACAAGCGTCGGCCTGCTCCTCTCTGACGTCACGGACAAGACATGCCGCTACCAATCATCTTCCAGTATTTCAGACAAAGAGTGTGGGTAGAATCCAAATTACATTATATCCATGGGGGGTGTTATCAGGCTGGAAGACATTTTAGCATGTAAGCGTCACTCGGTGATGGTGGGGATGGCTGCATGATGTGTAACATTTACGCGCATGTTAAATTGGGGTTGTGTTATACAAATTAACACAACCAGAAGACGCCGTATGGCGGCGTATGGCACGACGTGAGGTCGCGGTGGATTTTGACCCAAGCTGACCGACTCAGGACAGTCTGGCTGGCGCAGTGGTGGAGTTAGGTCAAAGGTTGGGGGGTGGAGTCTTTTTCCACGTATATTTCTCGCATTACCCTGTATATCGCATCGTCAGGGGACTGGGATTGCAGTGGTAAAGCGAGGGATTACGTGGAGTTTCTTGTAGAGAAACTGGCGGTGGAGAGAGAGGAGTGTGGTTGAGTCTTTGTGGAGCCGCGGTGGAGAGGCTTAGTGGAGCCTGGTTGGAGAGGCTGGAGTCTTTTTCCACGTATATTTCTCGCATGTCCTTGCAATATCGCATCGTCAGGTGGACTGGGATTTGCAGAGGTGGAGCGAGGGATTAAGTGGAGTTTCTTTGTAGAGAAACCTGAGGTGGAAGAGTGGAGTTGAGGTGGAGTCTTTTTCCACGTATATTTCTCACATGTCCTTGCAATATCGCATCGTCAGGTGGACTGGGATTTGCAGAGGTGGAGCGAGGGATTAAGTGGAGTTTCTTTGTAGAGAAACCTGAGGTGGAAGAGTGGAGTTGTGTTTGGAGCCTGGGTGGAGAGGCTTAGTGGAGCTTGGGTGGAGAGGAATCTGGTGTTGTCCTGCCCCAGGACAGACTGACCGTCTAAGGTGGAGTCTAAGGTGGAGTCTAAGGTGGAATCTGGTGTTGTCCTGCCCCAGGAGAGACTGACCGTCTAAGGTGGAGTCTAAGGCGGAGTCTAAGGTGGAATCTGGTGTTGTCCTGCCCCAGGAGAGACTGACCGTCTGAGGTGGAGTCTGTGGTGGAGTTTCTTTGCAGAAACAGCGTGTGGAAGGACAGAAGGAGACGTGTATCTGGATACCACGTGTGCCCCCACAACCCACGCCCGCCACAACCACGGACGCCGCCCACGCCCGCTGTACCTACGTGCACGCCCGCACACACTACTTCCTTGAGAGTAGGAAGGTCGTGAGTGCAGTAAGGAATCTTAAGGTTTACAATTAAGTTCTTTATAGCCAGGTTAGCGAGTGAATGGTGTGAGAGTTTTTAATAATCTTTCCATTTCAGGGTGAGCTTATTTAAATAAACTAAAGAAGCTTGTCTTACTTGTTTACTTTGCCAAACACTCTGGGTACATTAGATTTAAAACTTAGGTGATACAGGGTCTCCCGAAGAAGGTGAAGTGAAAGAGGTTGGTTTCGGAAGGCTTGTAATTATCCTACCAGAATTTTATCGTAACGAGTCCACAGAAAAGGAGTTATAAAAAAACCCACCCGTAACATACCTCAAATTTTATGCCCCTGCCGCCACCTGTGATGGTCAGGGTCTTCTCAATGTACTTTTTCACAAATATTGATGAGTAGATTGCCCTGGTCACTTTTCCAGGGTGTACAAAGCACTTGTTCCCCTCAGCAGAGCGGAAGATGATGAATTTTGAGGAAATAGGTTGCAGGGGTTGAGGTTGGCATGGGGGCACAGCTCTAGCGTTAGGTGAGGGTGGTAAGGCAGCTACTGAGGCGAATGAACGAGCATTACATTTGCTGGACTTAGGTGAATGTTCATGGACCTCACCAGACGATGGAGAAGGAGAGCGGGTCCGTTTGGACACAGTGGTGGTGGCGTCCATGTGGGTGGCAGCATGGGTGGCAGCAGCTGTGGGTGTGACAGCTGTGCCGGTCGGACGTGCCTTCTAGCTGCTCCTCGCCTGTCCTTATTTTCCACACCTGGTCGGTGAGCCTTGTTGTTTGTGTAGCACTATGGGAAAGCCTAAGGATGGTCGGGGACGGGGTAGGCCTTCTCGAGCTGATGGTGTCGCCAGTATGGGTACAAATCCCGCCGATGTTTGTGACTGCGCCACATGTGGGGTTGAAGTCAGCGATGACTGTATAGGCTGTGATAGGTGCTCAAAATGGTTTCACCCCAAGGTTCTCTGTATGAATTGTCTCGGATAGATGGCAACTTGAGGGCTGCATCCTCTAATGACTCCTATCGGTTGCGAGCCGAGTGCACTAACCACTACGCTAGCGGACCGTGTGTGTGTGTGTGTGTGTGTGTGTGTGTGTGTGTGTCAGTCATGAGAGCGGCGGTGTGAGTATACGTTTGTTATGAGAGCTGTGGTGTGTGTGGGGGGTGTGTGCTGGGGGTGGGGGGAGGAGACAGACGATAGTCACACACACACACACACACACTCTCCCTCCCTCCCTCCCTCCCTCCCTCCCTCCCTCCCTCCCTCCCTCCCTCCCTCCCTCCCTCCCTCCCTCCCTCCCTCCCTCCCTCCCTCCCTCCCTCCCTCCCTCCCTCCCTCCCTCCCTCCCTCCCTCCCTCCCTCCCTCCCTCCCTCCCTCCCTCCCTCCCTCCCTCCCTCCCTCCCTCCCTCCCTCCCTCCCTCCCTCCCTCCCTCCCTCCCTCCCTCCCTCCCTCCCTCCCTCCCTCCCTCCCTCCCTCCCTCCCTCCCTCCCTCCCTCCCTCCCTCCCTCCCTCCCTCCCTCCCTCCCTCCCTCCCTCCCTCCCTCCCTCCCTCCCTCCCTCGCTCGCTCGCTCGCTCGCTCGCTCGCTCGCTCGCTCGCTCTCTCTCTCTCTCTCTCTCTCTCTCTCTCTCTCTCTCTCTCTCTCTCTCTCTCTCTCTCTCTCTCTCTCTCTCTCTCTCTCTCTCTCTCTCTCTCTCTCTCTCTCTCTCTCTCTCTCTCTCTCTCTCTCTCTCTCTCTCCTCTCTCTCTCTCTCTCTCTCTCTCTCTCTCTCTCTCTCTCTCTCTCTCTCTCTCTCTCTCTCTCTCTCTCTCTCTCTCTCTCTCTCTCTCAAGGGTCGGTCCTGGGACCCACGCTCTTCATCATATATGTAAATGATTTAGAAGGCAATCTTTTGTCATAAGTAGCAAAATTCGCAGACGATACAAAACTTGGCGGTAAAGTAATATGCACTGAAGACTGATAAAATTCAGGACGATTTAAATAAACTAATCTATTGGAGTGAGAAATGGTTAATGTCTTTTAATTAATACAGACAAATATAAGGTTATGCATATTGGAGATAAAAATCCAAATTTTAATTACAAAATGTGTGATCAGGAGCTCGATAAAGTCAAACAAGAAAAGGATCTTGGTGTAATCATTAACTGTAATCTGAAAGTGAGTGATCAGTGAAAAGCTGCCAGTAAGAAAGCAAATATGATGTTAGGGCTAATTTCAAGAAATTTTGATCACAAAGCACCAGAAGTAATGAAAAAACTCTATACGGCATTTGTAAGGCCACACTTTGAATATGCGATACAATTCTGGTCACCAAACTACATTAAAAACCAAAACTTGCTGGAAAGAGTACAGAGACGAGCGACAAAACTTGTTCCTATATTGCGTAATTTATCATATGAGGAACGATTAAAACAGTTAGACATGTTCACTCTCCGTAAACGAAGAATTAGGGGAGTTATGATTGAAGTCTTTAAAATATTAAATAAATTTGACAAAATCAATCCAGAATTACTTTTTGAAATGAATAACGCGTCAGCAGATAACCTAATTATAGATCAGTAGGTCTTTTGGTGTCTGTTTTTCTCATTTCTCTCTCTCTCTCTCTCTCTCTCTCTCTCTCTCTCTCTCTCTCTCTCTCTCTCTCTCTCTCTCTCTCTCTCTCTCTCTCTCTCTCTCTCTCTCTCTCTCTGACAGTAATTATGAAATAATAAATATAAATATAAATAATGTTTATATATGTATTTGACACACCTAGGTCAAGATATACATGAATAAAAACACCATATGAATAATTTATAAACGCGCACGCACACGCACACACACACACGCACACACGCACGCACACACGCCCCTCCCCCCACCCCCCACCCCCACACACACACACACACACACACACACACACACACACACACACACACACACCCCCACCCACCCACCCACCCACGCACGCACGCACCCCCACCCCCACCCCCCACCCCCACCCCCACCCCCACCCCCCACACCCACACCCACAACCACACGCACACGCACACGCACACACACACACACACACACACACACACACACACACACACACACACACACACACTATTATTACCTTTCCAACTACCCACACTATCCTGGACTCCTTCATCCATGTGTCTCTATGCCTTCCCATACCCTTGGAAACATTAGGAGTGCACACCCTTCCATTCTCCTTCCTTGCATTTCTCAACCACTCCACACCACACCACTCTTTCCCTCCTCTCCCACACTTTACTGTCACTTCCAGTCTTGCATTCCATCACTCCACAACCTGTTATATGGGCTTCCATGTATATATATATATATATATATATATTGTATCTGTAGTTTCTGACGCCTCATTTTTCCTAGGAACATCCAAGGGAATGGTCACGGCAGAAAGGCCTCCACACACTGCTTGCTTGCTTGTTTAATCCCTCAATCATGTTACTATAATCTGCCTTTTGATATATCACATCTTGTAAGGAACTTGTGCATTCAGGGATGTGATCAAACTGCAGAAAGCTGTGTCTCCTTTTTGCCATATTTAGTATTTCTTTTGGAATCACTATGTTTGAAATATTTGTTAGCTTCCTTTGTACTTGCTTTCCATAACAAAATGCAACGCCAATTGTGACAGTAACACTGCACTTATGAAATCCTCTAGGGTGCAATGCTTTTACATTTTGCTTTGTTGTGGTTAACCATCCTTCCATCTGCCTGGTTACTTGGTATTAACATGTAATGTAAAGCAGCTTTATGGTATTTGTTCCATTATTTATTTGTATTACTGTACGGAAAACCTATCATAAGAGAGTAAATTATTGCTTCAATGCCAGGGTGTTTATTATATGCCAATTGGTATACTAAACGTCATTATTAGGTTACTGATGCAATATATGTATATTATGTCTTTGCTTTGTGGAAATGATTCGGACAATTATTTCTGCCACATTATCATTTTTATTTGTAAAATTTTCAAAATTATGTTATTAGTGCTTCCATTACTTCAGTAGTTTGCATGCATGGTATACAAATTATATGGTTGTAATCTATAATGAAAATAAAAAAAGGAAATATATATATTGTTATTCTAACCTTGTAAAATCCAGATTAGTTAGGAGGGAAAAAAAAACAGAATAATTAAAAATATCTAAGACACCCCTAAAAAGAAATTATTTACTACTGCATCCTGTCAGATGGCGCCACCGTCGACCGTCATCTAAACTTTAACGTTGGGCTGTATATCCCTCTGTATAAGATCCTTGCACAGAAGGTAGGATCAGTAGTAGCTCAGACACATTGAAGGAAGGTCATGGCTGGCACTCTCTCCCTCTCCATCATTTTGGCTTTGTAAGTATAATAATATTTTTGTGTTTGTGTCTGTTGTGTGTGTGTGTGTGTGTGTGTGTGTGTCTGTATGTGCGTATATGTGTGTCTCTGACTGTGTTGTGTGTCTAGCTGTGTGTGTCTCTGGCTGTGTTGTGTGTGTGTCTCTGTGTGTGTGGGTGTGTTAGTGTGGCTGTGTGTGGGGCTGTGTGTTGAGGCTGTGGGTAACAGATCCATCCGCCCCCGTGACGATGCGCCCCAAGTCCATTCGCCCCGTAAGTTGGGGCACATTTACTCGTGGGGAAGTTGATGCGCCTATATACTATATACTATATACGAATGACTATAGCGGCCATATGTTAAGCCAAATATAGGTTTCCCAAATTATAGGTACTACTTTTCGCACTATGGAAAGGGTAAACAGACCTTAATTTCAAACTCGTTATGTTAAAATCTGGTTTAGGGAAAGGAAGCGGTTGGTACTCCTGCTCCAAGCATATACGGTTGTCGATGAACAGTTGATATGCCGCGACAACATTTATTTACATAATTTGGGCGGGAAAGATAAATTGTGTTGCATATGTCGCACATTCGTCACCTATCTACCTACCTACCTAATAAAAAAAAATGGAAACCAAGAACAGATTTCGAACGAGATATATATCTGCTAATGAGCGAGATTTTCTATTAAGGTTTATAGAAGAGAGGAAAGGCGTATTGTTTGACAAGAGTCATGACTGCCGCATCATTAATAACAAGAAAGAGGCATGGGAAGAAATAACAACACTGGGGGATTATTGAGATAAGCTTAGCCTACTAATTTTGAAACACTGACTATTTATTTCTGGGTAGGATATAATGCTTTTACAATGCTAACGGCATAACAGTTACCATTTTGAAATATACGAAACAAA
>JAPQNM010000024.1:149553-166094 GCA_029783475.1 Metacarcinus magister
TCTGTCTGTGTGTGTGTGTGTGTGTGTGTGTGTCTCTGTCTGTGTGTGTCTCTGTCTGTGTGTGTGTATGTGTGTCTCTGTCTGTGTGTGTGTGTCTGTCTGTCTGTGTGTGTGTGTGTGTGTCTCTGTCTGTGTTTGTGTGTGTGTGTCTGTCTGTGTGCGTGTGTGTGTCTCTGTCTGTATGTGTGTGTGTGTCTCTGTCTGTGTGTGTGCGTGTGTGTCTCTGTCTGTGTGTGTGCGTGTGTGTCTGTCTGTGTGTGTGCGTGTGTCTCTCTGTCTGTGTGTGTGCGTGTGCCTCTGTCTGTGTGTGTGCGTGTGTCTCTGTCTTTGTGTGTGCGTCTGTGTGTGTGTGTGTCTGTCTGTCTCTGTGTGTGTGTGTGTGTCTGTCTCTGTCTGTCTGTGTGTGTGTGTGTGTGGGGGTGTGTGTGTGTGTGTGTGTCTGGGTGTGTGTGTGTGTGTGTCTCTGTCTTTGTCTGTGTGTGTGTGTGTGTGTGTGTGTGTGTGTGTCTGTGTCTGTGTCTGTGTGTGTGTGTGTGTGTGTGTGTGTGTCTGTCTCTGTCTGTGTGTGTGTGTGTGTGTGTGTCTGTCTCTGTCTGTGTGTGTGTCTCTGTGTGTGTGTGTCTGTGTGTCTCTGTCTGTGTGTGTGTGTCTCTGTCTGTGTGTGTGTGTCTCTGTCTGTGTGTGTGTCTCTGTCTGTGTGTGTGTGTCTCTGTCTGTGTGTGTGTCTCTGTCTGTGGGTGTGTGTGTGTGTGTGTGTGTGTGTCTGTGTGTGTGTGTGTGTGTGTATCTGTCTGTCTGTGTGTGTGTCTCTGTCTGTGTGTGTGTCTCTGTCTGTGTATGTGTGTGTGTGTGTGTGTGTGTGTGTGTGTGTGTGTGTATCTGTCTGTGTATGTATTGTATCTCTGTATCTGTGTGTTTTCAGGTGTGGGTGTACATGGGCCATGCCTACACCCACCCACTGCCCACCCTACCCACGCCTGCAGCCCCATCTCGCATCAGGCAAGTCCACACTCACACCGCCCACACCCAACCTTATGGTAAGACTAAACTATATTTGTTATTTTGTTTTATATAATTAGAATAACTTTATTACTATTCTATGTTTTGTGATTAGTTTAAATTATTTTTGATTATTACCATCTCTTGTATAACTATCACAAACTATTATATTACTTACTGTTTTATTATATTTAAATATAATATAAGCTTACATTATTAATTAATTAGGGGTAATTAACACTATATATTCGTTAATTAAGGGTCATTAACACTGTCACTCCCCAGGTGACAGTGAGGGTGGATCAGAGTGGAGTAGAAGGTGGATTGAGGCTCATCCCGGCCTATGTAGAGCAGGGAGTATGTGTGGACAGTATGGAGGAGGAGGCGGCGGCCATTGTGGAGCACAGTATGGAGGAAGAGTCTGGTTCCACCTCTAAGCTCTGTTATAAATACACTGAGATGTCCATTCCAACGATACGACATAACTTATTAGGTGAGTTAATGATAATAATGACTTAAATTTGGATAGTAATGATTAATGATTATAATTAGTATGATGAAAATGAGAATAATATTCCGAATTAGGATAAAGACTAGTGATGATAATTATTATATTTGTGTTAGGGTTATTAAGGAAAGTTTTAATTGGTTTTAAAGTCAGAGACTTTCAATTGATTTTAGGGTTAATTAGGGAAATTATTCATCCTAAAATCTTTCGTAGGAGTTTTGGATATCGGTGTAGGCTCTGTGTAGGATATTAGTAGTCCTTCCATTGACTGTAGGATACGTGTAAAATGACTAACAATCTGTCATCCTATCTTCCAAAATCCTTCTATTTATTAATTTATATAGGATAAGAGTAGGATATTTGTATAGGATATTAAGACATCCTTCCATCCTTTAGGCGTGAGTCGCAGTGTGGTAGAGATTCGCCACGTGTTCGAGCGAGCAATGGGGGGCAGGGTGGGCGGGATGGTAGTGGTGGGCGTGGTGGGGGGCGTGTCTCCCCCTAGTGGCGGCATGTACAACACTTCTCTAGATACGGTGTGTGTGTGTGTGTGTGTGTGTGTGTGTGTGTATGTGTGTGTGTGTGTGTGTGTGTGTGTGTGTGTGTGTGTGTGTGTGAACATTATTAGTATATGTATATATATATATATATATATATATATATATATATATATATATATATATAGTTTTACTGTGTTAGTGTGTGTACGTGGGTGTGTGGAGTGGGGTGGAGAGGGAAGAGTGAGGGTGAAAAGTGTGGAAGGGAGAAGGACAGTGGGAAGACTAGAAAGTGGACTGGGTGGAGAGGGAAGAGTGAAAAGTGGAGTGGGGTGGATGGAGTTGATAGTGTGTGTGGAGAGGGAAACTATATGAATTATGAGTGCATGAGAGGGAAACTGGTTTAATTTCTATTTAATTTGAGTGGTAGAATGTTATATTGGAGAGGGATTGAGTGGGGTAGGTAGAGGTTATAGAGAGAGGGGGTGAGAGAGGGATTGAGTGGGGCAAGGAGAAGTTTAAGATTTTTTAATATAACTTTTGTGGGAGAAATATAAGTTATATTAGAAAAGCTTGTTGAAATTGAATTTTTTATTTTTATTTTTTATTTTACTGTGTACGTATATTGGCTTGTGTGTGTTTCTTTGTATGTTAGTGTGTGTTTAATCTTTCATTAGACTTAGAACATAAGAATATAAGTAACTACAAAAGGCCCGGAGGCCTGCACTAGGTAGTTCCTGTTAATACTATACCCTTTATTACCTACACCCACCTTTCATCCCCATCCATGAAGTCGTCAAGTCTTCTCTTAAAACTCCCTATTGTCTATGCACTAACTGCCTGCTGACTGAGTCTGTTCCAATCATCTACCACCCTATTTGTAAACCAATTTCGGAAATTCTGGATAATAGGTCCGTGTCACGTACAAACACGAAACTCGCATATCATGTAGAAGACTCGGTAATCGTGCCGTAAACATTAAAAAAATGAGGTGCCCGCTGCTAGTGTGGCCGTAATAGCACTCGAGCGAGAGTGTGGCAAAATTCAACAGTTTCTAAGTCCAGCGAGCTCTGCACCAGTCAAAAGTAAACATTGAAATGATTTTCTATTGTTTATGACTGGGATTTGTGGGTAGCGGCATATAAGGATTTCATGATATCTATAGAACTGAACCCTCCAATCGCGCTGCCACTCGTGACTGTCATTTGTGCCGCTACCAATTACAACTTTCCACGCTAGGTTTAGTTACGCTTTTCATCTGTTTTAGGGACACGTCAGGTGTAGGCTCATTGTTAGTTGTTGATATGGCTACCAACGCAGTAGGACGTGACGAACATCTTCCTGTTTCTTGTGAAGGATGTTATTTGTCCTATGGTGATTTTTGTGGAACTTATTTCAAAGACTGTGAAGAGTTACTGAAACTGTTAATGAGACATGGTTTACTGCCTGAGAAGAAACTTTGTGAAAAGTGCGGGAAGGAGTGCTAGGTTAGGTTAGGTTAGGTTAATGTCCTAGCCGCGGGGTCCAGGGGGGCGCAGCCCCCCCAGCTAGATTAGGTTAGGTTATGCTAGGTTAGGTTAGGGAAATTCGAAATTTTCAGGGAAATTTTCTTAGATTTTTGTAGGCCCATATTTTGCTTATTTTTCATCCCCCCAAAAAAAAACCCAGATTCCCCACGGGCCCCCAAGCTTGTTTGAAGGGATAGGGGGGTGTTGGTGGGGAATCGGGGAGGCGGACTTAATATCCAGAACTACCCCAATTTCTGCTTATTTCTTTATTAATTCTACATTTTTCTAGTTTGAATCCATTATTTCTTGTTCTATCCTGACTACTGATCGTAAAAACTTTTCCTACATCCCCCTTATTAAAACCCTTCACCCACTTAAATACTTCAATCAGATCTCCTTTTACTCTACGTCGCTCCAGTGAGTGCAATTTCAAAAGCTTTACTCTCCTTTCATAGCTAAAATCCCTTCTATCATTTTGGTCATCTTTCTCTGCACTGACTCTAACAAAATTATATCCATTCTATAATACGGTGACCAAAACTGCACTACATAGTCGAGGTGAGCTCTGACTAACGCTAAATACAACTTCTGAGTTCTGAGCTAACCTGGACACCCAAATCCCTCTCACATTCTGACCTATTCAGCATTACCCTGTTTATATTGTACCTGTTGTGAGGATTTTCCCTACCAATATTCATTACTTTCACACTTGTCAATATTAAAATCCGTCTGCCAATTAACCCACTCGTTTAGCATATCTAAGTCGCCCTGCAAGTCTTTTACATCAGACTCGGATCTAATAATCCTACCTATCTTAGAATCTTCAACAAATTTACTAATATCAGTACTAATCCCATTGTCTAAGTCGTTAATGTATATTATAAATAATAATGGCCCTAATATAGATCCCTGTGACACTCCACTTGTTACCCTCCCCAAATTAAACTTGGAACCATTAATTGTAACTCTTTGCTGCGTATTGCTTAACCATGACCTAATACAGCGGAGAACTTTCCCATCATTCTCATGCACTCTAACCTTACTTAGTAGTCCATGTGGAACCTTATCAAATGCTTAACTGAAGTCCAGGTATATAATATCGTAATTTGCATCATTATCTACTGCCTCCTAAACATTCCTATGAAAAGTTAATAAGTTAGTGAACCCATGTGAATCATTTATTTATTAAACTAAACTTTTCCAAATACTCTCTAATCTTATTTGCAATAATAGACTCTAGTAATTTACCTACAATTGAAGTCAGACTGACGGGTCGGTAATTAGACATTAATGCTCTATTTCCCTTTTTAAAAATAGGAACTACGTTCGCTTGCCTCCACATTGAAGGAACCTCTCATAAATCCACTGATTTCCTGAAAATATTAACTAACGGCTGGCTAACTACTTCTTTACATTCTTTTATTACCCTGGGATAAACCTCATCTGGACCTGGTGATTTAAACTTCTTCATTTTATTTATTTCCCTTACCACTAATTCCCTAGTTACTTCAACATCTATTAGCTTTTTGCTTTCCTCTCCTCTAAATATTTGCTCGCAAATTGGAACTATATTTTTGTCTTCCTTAGTAAAAACACTTCAGTAATCATTAAGAACCTTACACATATCCTCCCCTGAACTTCCCATCTCTTCCTGACCAAATTTCAACGGACCCACCAATTCCCTGTTTTTTGTCCTATAGAGCTCCTGCAGTGACGTCACGACCTTGAGCCGAAATGTCAACAATCGCCATATTTGTAGGCTAGTCACTGTCATAGTGAATATTTATTTGTATTTCATGTGTGTATATAGACACTGTCATAGTGAATAGTTATTTGCATTACGGTCGTGTATATAAATACTGTCATATAGAATAGTTATTTGCATTACAGTCGTGTATATATACAAATATAGAGACTCAATACTATACTGTTGGGTTCGTGGGTATAACCTTTGTATTGACACGGTTGCACACCTGGCAGAGGCAGGTGTCAGGTCACCACCCTAGAAGGCAGGTCACAACCCCTGGCTAATATCCAGTACCTATTCACTGCTTGGTGGACAGGGGGCATGGGTGTAGGGAGACCGCCCAACGTTTTCCACTCCCCCCAGGGAATAGAATTTGTTTTACAGTCGTGTATATAGACTGTCATAGTGAATAGTATTTGCATTATAGTCGTGTATATAGACACTTCCGATTTGCGACGGGAACAACTTTCAAATTCAATTAAATCACATCAAAATGTTATGGTTAGATTAAGGTTGTTAGGTTAGGTTACAGTTATGTTATGGTTAGGTTAAGTTAGGGTAAAGATTAGGAAGACGACCCAGTCTGTTTTATGTACAAAGCAGTTTTTTTCAGATAAATTTTGAGGTGTTTTGAATTAATCTGATTCTTGTTATGCATTACAATTTTTTTCTCCAAGGTAAAAATTGCAACAAAAAAAGTCAGATTAATTAAAAACCATCACATTTAATAAGAGAAAAATTTATTTAAGTAATGTTAAGCAAACTTAATTAAACCTAACCTAACAAACCAAGCCTAAACTAGGTAAAGATTCGTAAGACGACCCAATAGGTTAGGTTAGGTTTAATTAGGTTTGCTTAGGATTACTTAAAGCAATTTTTCTCTAATTTCTGGTGATGGTTTTGAATTAAACTGACTTTCTTGTGGCAATTTTTACCTTGGGGAAAGAAAAAAAATTTGTATGGCATAACAAACATCAGATTAATTCGAAACACATAAAATTTATCAGAAAAAACTGCTTCGTCCAAAAAACAGACTGGTTCGTCTTCCTAATCTTTACCCTAACTTAACCTAACCATAACATAACCATAACCTAACCTAACAACCTTAACCTAACCATAACTTATACCTCCCTTAACATAAACGGATTTTTCTTGCGAGTCCCTACGGATCGCACAAATTCACGGATCCTTACGATTTGGCCACTTTTACGACCGATTTGAGAGTTGTTACGAGTTATTACGAGCTATTTACGGTTTATTACGATGTATTTACGGAAAAATTTCACGATTTGTTAAGAGTTAACTACGAGCAACTTACGGGCATTTTACGAGTTTTTTACGGATTATTACGAGTATATTACGGAATGTTACTATTCATCGAAGGTTTTACGTGTTAGTTACGACCTGTTTACGTGTTACGAATAGTTACGGGTTAGTTACGAGTATTTACGAGTCCTTATGATATTTTGCCAACAACTATATAAATCGTGGCAGTAGCTGTAGCTGCACCATCGTCCGAAGCATCACTTTTGGAGATCGAAGAGTCACGTTTACTGGCTACTATATCAACTTCAATTTCAGTGTCTTCAATGTCTTCTACATCAACATGGTCTAACTATTACCCCCTTCACATACACGGATTCTTCTTACGAGTCCTTACCGATCGCCAACTCGTAGTCAATCCCAAGCATCAGTAAATAGCTCGCTGGTATCCGTAAATAACTCTTAACAATTTGTAACAACTCGTAGACACTCGTAAGGATCCGTGAAAGGAGAGGCAAATTTTTTGACATGTCAAAAATCTTCTCACGATTGTCCACGGATTTATTTTTCCGTCAATTGCTCGTAACAATCCGTAAGCTATTGTAAACCGCTCGCAACAACACGTAACCATCCGTAAACTGCTCGCAAGAATCTGTAAATGACTTAACAATTTGTAATAATTTTTCTTTATTATTTTTGACGGTTATTTTATGATTTGTTTACGGATCATTTAAGTGTTGTTTACGGATTATTAAAACTTATTACGAGCACTTTACGTGTAGTTACGAGTACTTTACGAATAGATGCAGATTTGAATATTCAAACTGTTTTAAGATCCCGTGTTCTATATCCGGCTTGAAGTTCAGGGCATGAGAGAGAGAGAGAGAGAGAGAGAGAGAGAGAGAGAGAGAGAGAGAGAGAGAGAGAGAGAGAGAGAGAGACGTAAAAGCTTCGATGAATAGTAACATTCCGTAATATACTCTTAACAACCCGTAAAATGCCCGTAAGTTGCTCGTAGTTATCCGTGACAACTCTTAACAAATCTTGGAATTTTTCCGTAAATACATCTTAATAATCCGTAATAAACCATAAATAACTCGTAACAACTCTTAAATCGGTCGTAAAAGTGGCCAAATTGTAAGGATCCGTGAATTTGTGCGATCCGTAAGGACTCTTAAGAAAAATCCGTTTATGTGAATGGGGTATATGGTTGTGGTTCATGGGAAAACGAGCATATCCTCTTCTTCCACGGAGATTTTCGAAGAGTAGGAGACTTCTTGTTGACTGCCTTCTTCTTTGGAGCCATGCTTGTAGATACTGTCTCCACACAACCACTCGTAACTACACCTTTTCACACTCAAATTTAGAAGAAGAAAAAAACTGAACATCAAATTAAAAAAAAACTGATCAAATTAAAAAAAAGCTGATCAAATTAAAAAAAAAAATGAACATCAAATTTTAAAAAAAACTGGTCAAATTATATAAAAAAAACTGAACATCAAATTTTAAAAAAACTGAACATCAAATTTAAAAAAAACTGAACATCAAATTTTTTAAAAACTGAACATCAAATTTTAAAAAAACTGAACATCAAATTTTTAAAAAAAATGAACATCAAATTAAAAAAAAAACATCAAATTAAAAAAAAAACTGAACATCAAATTTAAAAAAACATCAAATTAAAAGAAAAATGAACTGAACATCAAATTAAAAAAAAACTGAACTGAACATCAAATTAAAAAAAAAACTGATCAAATTAAAAAAAAACATCAAATTAAAAAAAAACATCAAATTAAAAAAAAACATCAAATTAAAAAAAAACATCAAATTAAAAAAAAACATCAAATTAAAAAAAAACATCAAATTAAAAAAACATCAAATTAAAAACATCAAATTAAAAAAAAAACTTCAAATTAAAAAAAAAGTCAAATTAAAAAAAACACGTCAAATTACTTCAAATTAAAAAAAGACCGTCCTATTAAAAAAAAAAAGTCAAATTTGAAAAAAACGTCAAATTTAAAAAAAAAACGTCAGATTAAGAAAAAAAACGTCAAATTAAAAAAAAATTTTCATCAAATTAATTAAAATAAATTAAATTATACTAAAATACCTAATGTGATAAGGTACTCTTCACCACCACCACCACCACCACTACCGGTAGTGGTGTTGACTGGTGTTGATTGATGGTGGTGTTAATTGGTGTTGACTACTGGTAGTGGAGGTGATGGTGGTGTTGACTATTGGTGGTGGTGGTGATGATGTTGACTGGTTGGCTATTGGTGGTGGTGTTGGTTTAGGTGATGGTGTTGACTGGTGGTGGTGGTGGTAGTGGTGATGGTGATGGTGCTGGTGCTGGTGCTAGTTGTGGTGGTGTTGACTATTAGTGGTGGAGGTGATGGTGATGGTGGTGTTGACTATTGGTGGTGGGGTTTTTTTGCTGGTGGTGTTGATTAGTGGTGGTGGTCAAGAGACCGTATTACATTAGGTATTTTAGTATAAATTTTATTTATTTTAATTTAAAATTAATTTATTTTAATTTGATGTTCCGCTTTTTTAATTTGAAATTCATTTGTTTTAATTTGATTTTCTTTTCTTTTTTTAATTTGATCAGTTTTTTAAATATGATGATTTTTTTTTAATTTGAGGGTGATAAGGTGTACACGTAAAGTGCTCGTAATAACTCTTAACAATCCGTAAACAACACGTAAGCACTCGTAATAATCCGTAAACAGTCGTAAACAAATCGTAAAATGTCACAAAAATTTTTTTTTACAAATTGTTAAGTCATTTACGGATTCTTGCGAGTAGTTTACGGATGGTTACGTGTTGTTGCGAGCGATTTACGATCGCTTACAGATTGTTATGAGCTATTTACGGAAAAATAAATCTGTGGACAATCGTGAAAAGATTTTTGACATGTCAAAAAATTTGCTTCTTCTTACACGCTTTCACGGATCCTTATGAGTGTCTACAAGTTGTTACGAATTGTTAAGAGTTATTTAAGGATACCAGCGAGCTATTTACGGATGCTTGGGATTGACTACGAGTTGGCGATCCGTAAGGACTCGTAAGAAGAATCCGTGTATGTATTAACCTAACCTAACCAACATAACATAGCTTCAAAAGACGTGGTGAGCACCGCCTGAAACCTTCACAGATGTGTTCAGTACACTATGTATAGTCATAGGGAAAGAGAAAAAAAGAAAGGGCAGGAGCAGTAGTTGTAAGGAAAAACCACATTATCATGTGACCAGATGCTTTTATTACTATATACCTCCAACAAAGATCACTGCACACTCACCAATGACTGCCCTTGGCATCCCACCGCCTATGAAGCTTCTTTATGCTCTGGGCTCTCTTTAAAGCAGAAATCCATTTGTCACGGATTTCTTTGTTGGCTGGTATTTTGTAAAAATGCCTCTCCATAACCTCTCCATGCCTGGTGTTACATTTGTATACACAACAGGTAGTTACCATGGTTGAAAATGGTCAATTTTATGCAAGTCTTGCGGTATTTTCTTGTAATTGTGCCCCCAATAATTTGGTCGGGTTGCCTACAAACATGGCGGTTGTTAACATTTCGGATCGGGGTGTGACGTCAGGTGCAGGAGCTCTATATACTTGAAAAAATCCTTTAGGGTCAGTTTTAACCTGGCTACCTACCTTAATTTCATATTGTTTCTTTGCTGTACGTGTTAGCTTCTTAACTGACCTAGATAATTCGATATACAGTTCCCTATAGTTATCTTGTCCTGCCTTAACTTGTATTAGGGAGGGAGGGAGTGAGTGGAGAAGGGTGAGGTTATATAGAGAGGGAGAGAGATTGAGTGGGGAGAGGTTATAGAGAGAAGGGGAGAGAGGGAAAGGGAAAGGGGGTGGGAGGGATTGAGTGGGGGAGTAAAATTTTATGGAGGGAGAGAGCTATGAACTGAGAAAATATATATATATTTTTTTTTTTTATGAAAGTAAACAAAAAAAGTTAATATATATATATATATACATATATATATATATATATATATATATATATATATATATATATATATATATATATATATATATATATATATATATATATATATATATAATTTTACGTTAGTGTGTATGAGTGTATGTACGTGTCTGTGTCTATGTATTTTGTCAGTGTGTATATATTTTTACTGTGTTGATGTATGTATGTATTTTGTATATATTACTGTATGTGTATTACTGTGTATGTATTACTGTGTGTGTACTGTTAGTATATGTATATATGTACGTGTGTGTATATTAATGTATGTACGTCTTTTCAGGTTGTAGTACGTGAGTTGTCTCGTGTCCTACAGTTCAATTCAACAGACACTGTAACCTTCAACCTGCTTGGCCTGCTGCCACAACCTGCTCATAACCTGCCCTACTATCAATACAGGTCAATATTATTATTTCTATTACTATTATTACTATTACTAAAAAAAAAAAAGAATTTAATTACTACTATTTATTATTTTCATTTGCTATACTATTATTTATTATCAATATAGGTTAATTACTATTGCTATTGTTACTATGTTTGCTTTGATATATTACTAAATACTATTACTACTACTATTACTAATATTTTTATTACTACTATTACTGCTACTACTACTACTGTTACTACCACTACTATTACTATTCCAGTTCTGGTGTGGGTGAGAAGTGCGAGCTAGCAGACTGGCTAGTATATGATAGCAAAGTGGGCGTGTCTAAAATGCTATTAGATGCTATTAAACCCTACTATTACTCTGCTATTGATGATGATGATTACACCGCTACTGCTACTACTACTATTTTGTTGTATTCTATGTAAGTATTGATTTTTATTTTTTTATTTTAGCTACGTTTTTATTTATTTAAAAGTATACTGGTTAAGGAAAAACAAATACGTTAATAAAAATCCAGCTTGTGGCCAGACCCTGTAAAGACGACAGTAGGAGAGGCGGACAGGCAGACAGCAAGGGGTGGAGGTGCAGTTAACATTAGAGGTGTCTTGACACTTCTTTTGAAAGAGTTTAAGTCATAGGCAGGTGGAAAAACAGGCAAAGGAAGAGAGTTCCAGAGTTGACCAGTGTAAGGGATGAAAGAGTGAAGATACTGGTTAACTGTTGCATTAGGAAGATGACCGAATAGGGATGAGAAGAAGTAGAAAGTCTTGTGCTGCGAGGCCGCGGGAGGGGTGGAGGCTTGCAGTTAGCAAGTTCAGAAGAGCAGTCGGCATGAAAATAGCGGTAGAAAAGAGAAAGATGTAACATTGCGGCGATGACTTAAAGAATCAAGACAGTCAGTTAGAGGAGGAGAGTTGATGAGACGAAAAGCTTTAGACTCCATCCTGTTTAGTAAAGCTGTATGAGTTGAACCCCCCCAGACATGAGGGCCATACTCCATACATGGGCGGATAAGGCCCCTGTTCAGAGCAAGCAGCTGAGAGGGAGAGAAAAATGGACGCAGACGCCATATAGGACACCTAACTTCTTGGAAGCTAATTTAGCAAGAGTAGAGATATGAAATTGCCAGTTTAGATTTTTAGTAAAGGATAGACAGAGTGTGTTTAATCTGGAGGAGAGGGGAAGTTGAGTGTCATTGAAGAAGAGGGGATAGTTATCTGGAAGGTTATGTCGAGTAGATAGTTGTAGAAATGGAGTTTTTGAGGCATTGAACAGAACCAGGTTTGCTCTGTCCCAATCAGAAGTTAGACGTCCTATAGCATCTCTCCTTGAGTCATTTAATTTTTGTTGGGTTGGGCGTCTTTTGTACGACTTTGAAAAATGCAAGGTGGTGTCATCAGCATAGGAGTGGATAGGACATTGAGTCAGATTTAGGAGATCATTGATGAATAATAGAAAGACTGGGTGATCGGACAAAACCCTGAGGAACACCACTGTTGATAGTTATAGGGGAAAGAGTGACCATCCACTACAGCAGCAATAGAACGGTCGGAAAGGAAACTGAAGATGAAGGTACAGAGAGAAGGATAGAATCCGTAGGAGGGTAGTTTAGACATTAAAGATTTACGCCACACTATCCAAGGCCAACAGCAAATATTTCACCGAAGTCCCTAAAAGAGGATGACCAAGATTCAGTTAGGAAAGCAAGATCACCAGTAGACCGGTCTTTACGGAAACCATTTTGGCAATCCAAGAAGGTTGTAAGCTGATTGATGCCTCATTATCTTATTAAGGACAGACTCGTAGGCTTTAGAAAGGCAGGAAATCAAAGGTATAGGGCGGTAGTTGAAGAATTGGAGCAGTCACCTTTTTAGAGATCGGTTGAATGTGAGCAAACTTCCAGCAAGAAGGATAGCTAGACATAGAGACACAGACCAAAGAGTTTGACGAGTTGATTTGGTTAGGATTATTTTTTGGGTTTAATTTATATTGATTTAGGTTAGTCATTTATATTAGTCATTTATGTTAGTCATTTATGTTCTTTTATATTAGTGTAAAGGAATTTTGGGTTTTTTGTTAATTTAGTACTGAATGTGATTAAATCTGGTAGGAAGTTAGGGAGAATTTTTTATATTTGTGGTTAAATGTGGTGGAAATTAGTAAGATCTGTTCCTAACTTGTGTGTTAGGTAGGTAGATATTCCTAACTTGTGGGGTTAAATGTGTTTGTTTTAACTGTTTATTTTTCTTTATTATAGGTGGAGCAATGTGGAGGAAGATAGAGTTAGGAACGTGGATGGTGTTATAGGGGACAGTGCCCCTTACCACCCCTACATCCACGCCCATTCCCCCTCCAATCAAATTATCGACCCCTCTAAACCTGCTGCTGCTGCTACTACTATTACTACTGCTACTACTTTAGAATTGTGTGTTAGGAACGCTAGACAAGCTGATACTAACACTACTACTACTACTACTACTGATTCTGATTTAGATATATTTACTACTAATACTACTAACGATACTGAAAATGATACTACTGATAATTCTTCTACTTCATCTACTGATATTTCTACTTCTATAACTACACCTACTAATGCTACTACACCTGCTACTACTAATACTACTAACGATACTGCTACTAATACACCTACTACTGCAAATGATACTACTGATAATTCTTCTACTTCATCTACTGATATTTCTACTTCTATAACTACACCTACTACTGCTACTACACCTGCTGCTGCTACTCCTACTACTGCTACTCCTACTACTACTTCTGTTTCTAACACTTCGACTTCTATATCTACTGCTACCTCTGTCACTACTACTTCTACTACTAGCAATACATTTGAAACTACTAATTCTACTACTACTACTACTGTTACTACTACTGCTAATAATATAGCTCAAGCACAAATTGCTACCACTGCTACTACAGATACTACTACTACCACTACTGCTACTACTACTACTACTACTACTACTACTACTACTACTACTACTACTACTACTACTACTACTACTACTACTTCTACTTCAGATAACATTACTGCTACTACTGAACCTATTACCACAATGCCAGGTACAGGAGTGTGTGGCACTGTGGTTAATGGTGTGGTAGTGGCAGTGATGGCGGTGGTTGTAGTGGTTCTGTCCTAACTTACACGTTCCTAACTCGTACGTTCCTAACAGTACTACTAACTAAAATTTTACTATTATTATTACTACAAATTATATAGCTTTCATATATATATTTTCTTACTATAGCTACTACTACTGTAACTACTATATGTTCAGAGTTGTATATATATTTAAGTAACCTTAATTTAGTGCTTTGTAACTTTTTATATTATTGCTGTTGCATACTGTTTATTTAATATACTTTATAAATTGTTTTTGGTATAAATCTACTTTTTTTTTTTTTTAGATTTTTTTTCTTATTTGTGTATGATAATTATTTTCTGTTTATTTGTTTATTTCTTTCGCTCTTTCTTTTTCTTTTCTTTCAATCTCTTTATCTTATTCCTTCATTCTCTTTATCTTATTCCTGATTTAAGTGGCGTCACACTACCATTTTTTCCGTCAATGTTAACTATTTCAACATAATTTTCTTATTCAGTCTTCCTTAAATTCCTTTTGAGTCCATCAGTCAGACGGACATGTAGGTAAGCTAGTTATAGTAGTAGTTAAAGTAGTAGTAGTAGTAGATATAGAAAGAAAATATATATTTAAGCTATAGTATTACTAGTAATAGTAGTAAAATTTTAGTAGTTAAGACATAACCACTACTACGTGTGTGTGTTATTTAGTTAGTTTTTTTTTATCAAGTTTAGCTCGTCTTCAATGGTCAAGACGCCTAATTAAATGCATATAAGCTACTGTTTGCCATGTTTGTTTACTGAGGATGGAAACCTTGTAGAGGAATGGCTGTGTGTCTCATACTGACCAATCTTTGGGTTACACCGGGACAACAAGGTCACAACTCCTCGATTTACATCCCGTACCTATTCACTGCTAGGTGAACAGGGGCTACACGTGAAAGGAGACACACCCAAATCATCTCCGTCCGCCCAGGGGATCGAACCCTGGCCCCCTCAGTTGTGAGCTGAGTGCGCTAACTACTACGCTAGCGGGGGGGTGTGTGTGTGTGTGTGTGTGTGTGTGTGTGTGCGTGTGCGTGTGCGTGTGCGCGCGCGCGCGTGCGTGCGTGCGTGCGTGTAAATGTGAGAAACGGAAAAGGGTGAGAGGAGATGAAGATGTTCTGGAATGGTGTGAAGGAGTTTTACGGAGACTGGGAGAGGGAGCAGGATAGTGTTGTCTGGAGATACAAATGGAAGTGTTTCAAATATTGAGGTTGCAGGTGTGAAGGTCCTAACACTAGAAGAAGGTCGCTTGTACGGTGGAAGGATAAGGTTAAGGAGTACATGTGAAGGTCCTAACACTAGAAGAAGGTCGCTTGTATGGTGGAAGGATAAGATTAAGGAGTACATAACATAAGGGAAAAAAGTGTATGCGTCATTCAGGTACCTTAAGAAAGTGTATGACAGAATTGATTTTATACAATGTGAGATGCAATGAAAGTGTATGAGATGGGTGGAAGCTTTTTACAATGATGCAGACATGTATCAAGTTCAATGGATAACAGAGTCCAATGTTTGGAATATAGAAGGGTGAAAAGGGATGATTTAGGAGGAGAAGAGGCAGTATAGATAAGTGTTTGGGGTCAAGATGTGTGAAAAATAACTAAGGAATGTAAAAGATCTGTGCGTGACATTTATAGACCCAGAGGACAGGCTGTGTAGTGTTAAAATAGATGGAGAGAGAAAGACCATGAAATGGATGGGGATGAAGGTTAAGGAATCATTGAGTGATAGAGGACTAAGCATCTAGGATGAAGAAAGGCATGTAGTATGTTACAGAGTGAGTTGGAGCGATGTGTTATACAGGGAGAAACGTGCCACGGAAATGTAGGACATGAAGGGGTTTGGGTACACCACTGACAAACTGGTTGTGTCTGTGGGTGTGAAAGAATGTTGAGGTGATGAATGTTCCCTGCAGGACTTGGGTGTCAGGGTGACCTGGTGCTCACTTTCTGTAACAATAACATACATTACTTATTGTGTCAGCTGTTTTCTGGGTGAATATTTCTTCAAATGAAGTAAGCTGTGTTGTCTTAGTGTTTCCCAGACATAATGTTTTTTCATTGGATGTCAGTCCATGGTGAATTATTTTTCAACCCAACAAAAAAATAACAATAATTATATAATAAATAGACAAGTAAATAAAGCAAGTGGCAATAGAAAATGCAAAACCATTAATTTCAATTTCTATACATTTAACTATTAACATTGAGTGTCACTTATAGCTTTGCATGTAGTCAATCATTTATATCACATACAAAATCAAACTACTTCAAAATCTACCCTTTTAAAAGGTAAGACAAGCCATTTAGGGTTCAGGGAGACTTTACTCTCCCTCCTCTTATGCAGTCTGTCTTTTCATAGGAGAGAATACAGAGGAGGAGCTTCCTAGACCACCCTTTCCATCGCCTTTTACAGTCCATAGGCAATAAGGTGGTAGTATTGATGTTAGGAAACCAAGACTGTACATG
>JAPQNM010000024.1:166194-191194 GCA_029783475.1 Metacarcinus magister
GGTTCCTCTGAACGAGTTGGGATTGGTGTCGTGTTAGGCCTGAAATAGCAAATTAATTTGTTTGACACTTTTCTTTTCAGAACAGCAACTTGCAATCAATGACAAACATTCATATCATATATCAATCATATTTGTTAACATGATCAGTATTACTTACTTCTGCACCAAAGAGGCTGTTTCTGTTGCGGGTATGACCCCTTCATCCCACTCCTGACTGCAGAGATCCCCCACAGCAGACGGGGACTTGTCAGCAGGGAGGTTGTGTTCCTACTCGCGTAGAGGACAGGTTGTCGTGTCATGTCTGAAATAGCAAAGTAAAATTATGTTAAACATTTCTCTCTCCAGCATTGGAGCTTGCAATCAATGTCAATCATTAATATCATATATCAATCATCTCTGTGAACATGATCAGTAGTACTTACTTCTGCACCAAAGAGGCTGTTTCTGTTGCAACTTTGACCCGTTCATCCAACTTCTGGCTGCAGAAATCCCCCACAGCAGAGGGGGACTTGTCAGCAGGGAGGCTGTGTTCTTGCTCACGTAGAGGAGAGGGTGTCATGTCAGGTCTGAAGTAGAAAAAGTAAAATTATGTTAAATATGTTTCTCGCCAGCATTGCAGTTTACAATCGATGTCAATCATTAATATCATATATCAATCATCTTTGTGAACATGAGCAGTAGTACTTACTTCTGCACCAAAGAAGCCGTTTCTGTTGCGGCTATGACCCCTTCATCGCACTCCTGGCTGCAGAGATCCCCCACAGCAGAGGGGGACTTGTCAGCAGGGAGGCTGTGTTCTTCTTCGCGTAGAGGAAAGGGTGTCGTGTCAGGTCTGAAGTAGAAAAAGTAAAATTATGTTAAATATGTTTCTCGCCAGCATTGCAGTTTGCAATTAATGTCAATCATTAATATAATATATCAATCATCTTTGTGAACAGGATCAGTAGTACTTCTGCACCAAAAAGAAAATTTCTGGATCGGCTATGACCCCTTCATCCCACTCCTGACTGCAGAGATCCCCCATTGCAGAGGGGGATCTTTCAGCAGGGCGGCTGTGGTCCTGCTTGCGTAAAGGAGAGGGTGTCGTGTCAAGTCTTAAAAAGCAGAGTCAATTTTGTTAAATACTCGTCTTTTTAACCTAATCTAACCTTACGTAACCTAACTTTACCAACCTAACCTAGGTTAGTTTAAGTTAGTTTAGGTAAAACCTGACCTAGGTTAGATTAAATTAGGTTAAACCTAACCTAGGTTTGGTCAGTTTAGGTTAAACCTAACCTAGGGTAGGTTATGCTACGTTAGACTATAATTAGGTTAGGTTAGGTAAAATGTAACCTAGGTTATGTTAAACCTAATCTAGGTAAACCTAACCTAACCCTTGCTGCCCTTAGTGTGGCGCCCTTGGTGTCATGCCCTTAGTGTCTTGCCTTTGGTGTGGCGAGCTATGATCACACATTGGACTGGTGTTGCAGGCCGAAAATGATGTAATATACTTTCATTCACTTTTTTAAGTCAAAATTTCTCGATAATTATTGGTCAATAATAAAAGGTAATTTCTCGCCGGTCAGACTTTTTAGTGATTTAGTGAAATTTTTTGAAGAGTAAAAAGCTACTTTTAGAGATATTGGCTCCTAAAGATTTTTTATAAATTTCATCCATGTCTTGCCATTTGTATTTGTCTGATTGGCATGAAATTTTCGCATATGGTTGTGCATACCTTGTTGATTAACTGGAGAATGATAAGGCATCTGGCGCATATATGGAGGTATTTGCAATGTTCCCAACATTCCTTCATTTTTTTCCGATTTTAAATAGATAAATTCTGTACAACACATGGATTATTCCTAGAAACTTGCAACACATTTAAAAACTTTAATTGAGCTAAAAAATAGAAAAAATCATATGAAAATATATCAAAAATAGCTTACTAAGAAGCGAAATTCGCAGTAAGCAGGTGTAATTGCTCCAAAAGTCATAATTTTTTAAGCCGAAGTACCATCCTCTAAATGCAAACTATCATTCCTGAAAAGCGAAGTCTCGAGTCTTTAATGGTACTCGAAAAAATAACCATTAATATATTTTTTGGGTAAAATAAAGAAAATAAAAACCCTTATAATATGCTTAGTTTTCTTCGGATTGTAAAGAATACAATATCATTATATTGCCAATATTTTTTTTCCGAATAAAATGATACTAGTGTCAGTTTGATTCATTGAGAATTGAAAAATTTGCGTATTCCATATTCTGGTTAAAAAAAAACCTTATAATATGCTTAGTTTTCTTCGGATTGTAAAGAAAACGATATCATTTTATAGCTAACAATTTTCTGAACAAAATGGTACTAGTGTCAGCCTGATATCTTAAGATTAAGAGATACTACGTCATTGCCTTTTTAGGGTATTTCATGACGTCCAACACAGTAATTTTCCATTTCCGTAACTAGAATATAGCAATATCCCTTATTCTCAATGGATCAAGCTGACATTAGTATCATTTTGTTCGAAAAAAATATATGCTATAAAATGATATGACTGAAGTAAAAAAATAATATTTTTACAATTAAGGTCCCTCAATTTTCAAAGAAATGTACAAATTCATCAATTTTTTTTTACGGTTTTATGAGCGTTTCACAATAATAGATAAATTCTATACGATACATGGATTAATCCTAGAAACTTGCAACACATTTTAAAGCTTTAATTTAGCTAAAAAAATAGAAGTCTTATGAAAATGTATCAAAAATAGCCTACTAAGAACCGAAATTCGGAGTAAGCAGGTCAAATTGCTCGAAAAGTCATACTCTTTTAAGTCGAGGCACAATCCTCTAAATGCGAACTATCATTCCTGAAAAAGCGGAGCCTCGATTCTTTACTGGTACTCGAAAAAAAATTACATTAATGGATTTTTGGTAATTTAGTGAAAAAAAGAAGAAAAAACTTATAATATGCATAGTTTTTTTCGGATTATAAAGAAAACCATATAATTTTATAGCCAATATTTTTTCCCAAAAAATTATTTTAGTGTCAGTTTGATATATTGAGAATAAGAGCTAATATTCTATATTTTCGTTATTCATGGTGATTGATTACCAAGACTTATTTCTTAGAAAAGTAATTTTCATGCCCGAACAAGAAATATATTTTTTATCACGAGTACCATTAATGACTTCAGTCTCTGCTTTTCAAAAATAATAATTTGCATTTAGAGGATTGTGCCTATGCAAGAAAATTGCGTAACAATGTACATTACAAATTTAAAAAATTAGCTTATATATTAATTAATTAATTCATTAATATTTTTAATCAATTAAATATTATAAACTAATTACTTAATTAATTATTATTTAATAATTATAATATTATTATAAATATATTTATTTATTTATTTATTTGTTAATTAATCTATTTAAATTTTAATATTATTAATTATTTAATATTAATATTTATTAATATTAGTTAATATATTAATAATATTTTATTTATTAATAAGTTTTAATAATCTTTTAATATTATTATTAATATAAATTTTATAAATCTGTTTCCCTTCAAAATTACTCTCCTTCTAATATGTTACATCATCAATTACACTACGTCATTCCTGATTATTTGGGTGCAGTATTACAAATAGTTTAAGTGTTATAGTCATATAATCTTTCTGAAAGCGTGCGTCCATTTGGATTCCAAGGCGTCACTAACTTTTTTTCTGTTCACAGTTAAGACCTATAAAAAATTATGATGAATATTTGATGGTAATGCAGTAAATTATCAGGAGGAGAACACAATAGCTCATGAAAAAAAATGAAAAAAAAAACCCACGAAGGAAAAGTTAGTTTAGGGACCAGGCTTAATTCCGGTCCGGTCTCGTTCGGACAGGTTATTTTTGTGTATCCCCTTCTCACATCCTCAAATTTAAGATTCCCAATTGAATAAAAAAAAAATTTTAACAAGGATTTAAAATGCTTTCGAATGGTATTTTCAAAAACATTGTAAATCAAATTTGAAAAAATTGGGGACAAGTTTGCGTCGATTTAATTTCATAAAGCCCGTGCGTTTTATAGTAAAATTTTTAGATAGAAGAATTTGGGCGCTATCAATGAATTCCCCGTAATTTTTTCTATCTTAAAATTTGTGTAGGAATATTAAACAAAACAAAAAATAACCGAAATGGAAAATGCTTACTTATTCATACCTCACCCCTGAAAACGCAAGTTTTTTAAACCCCCAAAACTATAACAAAAAATTGATATATTTTTTTGAAACTACGTATGATAAGAGCCAATGGCAGTACTTAATGATATATCTGAAATTGGTAACATTCCTACCAATATTAACGATAATACAGAAATGTGTATTTTTTATGTTACGAAAAAGACGAAATCACAAGGAAATTCAACTTGTAACGGTTATTGTACAGGTACTAAATGTTAGATTTAGGTTGGACACCTGTCTGGAGGTATGATTTTAAGCAAATAAAACGAATTAAATACTGAATATAAGAGCTCAAAAATCAATGGACTGGTTAAAAAAACAAGGGTAACAAAAAAGTGGGATAAAAGTATCACTACGTAGTTATTTTTTAGTTATTTGACTTAAAAACTTGTATGATTTTTTTTTTTTTTTTGGTCGACCCAGGTGTGATGACGTCATCGTGGTGATTGGGGTACTTTTTTGGGGGACAGGTTCGTGTATTGACCAGTCCCGCGACAGAGTTTCCTGAGACAACTCAATACTTAAAAAATTTGTTTTGTGGTTTTTTTTGCATCTTCTGTTAGTTCAGGGCAAGGGGTATCTCGGAATCCACGAATATTTAAAGGGCTTGGCGAGCATTTAAAGGGGGCTTGGAATGGTTTAGAATGAGTTTTTTCTTTGTTTTTCCATTCTGGATGGTGGAGTCCTTTCCATGGTTCTGCCTGCTCTTAGTTTGCGGAATTGTGAGTCTTCAATTGTTGACCAGCACTGATCAAGGTCTATTTCATCGTTCTCTATTGCTTGAAGGATTTTGTTGGTATCCATGTTTTGTGATGTGAATGTAATTTTATATTTCCGTTCCTCTATTCCTTCTATTAATTTTTTACGGGTGAGTGTGACCTTTGGCCAGCCTGTAGTGCTTGATGTATGTATCTGTATCCTATGTCTGTTGCCTTTGTTTAAATTGTTTTCTTGTGAGGTGCTGGCTTCTGTTGTGGGTGGAGTGCTTCTGCTTGTGGGGGTGATGTATCTTCTTCTGTGTTGCAACCTTCCGTATTCTGTTCTTCGTCCCTGTTTTCTTTGTGTTCTGTTGAATTGCTCTTTTCGTTGTAAATGTTGGTAATTATTTTATTCAAATTCGGGTTAGCAGGTGCTTTTATATTGGGGAGGTTATTAAGGGTAAACATGGTGCTTAGCTCTTTCTCGTAGCTCCCGGGGAAGGCGATGTTGCCGAGGTGAGCGTGCATTATGCATGTCAATATTTTTGCGTGAGTTTCATTGTTGATATTTGTGATATTTGACTGATATAAGAGTTTGGGATATTTTGCTGAGTTGCCTGGCCTGGGTTGGTTTTTCTTGTGCTAGTCTTTTGTCTTTTATTGTTTCTTTCCTGATGGGACATTTTGCGGCGAGAGTCCTGTGGTCTCCTTCGCAGTTTATACATTTTTTTTTAATAGACGTGCATTCTTTCCAAGTATGATCGGTGCCAGAACATTCAGAGCAAATTTCGTATTCTTTGGGTTTGCAACATTGGTTTGTAACAGGATCTTCAATTTTATAGCATCTGTAGCATGTGGTTAGGTTGTAAAATTTTTCCTGTTTTATGTAATGGCCTGGGATCCTCATAAAAAATAGTCTCCAGCTGACTGAGCTTTTTTGGCCAGTGCTGTTTGTGTGAAAGTTATTTTAATTGTCTTTGAATTGGTGAATTTAAATATAGTGTCTATTTTTCCGTTTGCCCACGAGTTCTTGTCGTATATTTCTGAAATGATGCCATCTTCATTGTTATTATATATGTGGTTGCCTACGTTTATGATGATTATGGATCTGTTGGCCTTCAATTATGGTGGTATCTGTGGTAGGAGGTCCTTTGATGCTAGTTCGTTGATGGTGGCAGTATTGAAGTTGCAGTCCAGGTCCTGTTCATCACTTGTGATTACTACATATCCATCCGGAGCGGTATAAGTTTTGTGATAAAGATGTCATTTTTGGAGAGGGTTTCGAGTAGAGCGTTTTTCTTTCTTGGGTCCTTGCTTGCCGATGTTTTGATCTTTACTCGAGGCATTTTACATAATATTTTTCCAGGTCAGCAGCAGAGATCCAGCCGAGGGTGCAAGGTGACTCTGTCTCAAAACACTCACACACACTAGCATACAAGGTAGTCCCTGGAGAAAAAACAGAGTCCCGTAAACTAATGGACTCTGTCTTAAAAACTCGTACACACTATCACACAAGGTGGTCTAGGAGAAAAACAAGAGTCCCACGAACTAATGGATTCCGTCTCAAAAAGCTCGTATCCACTTTCACACAACACAACAAAAATACATCCAACAAACCAAACTGCCTGAGCAGAAACACAGCTAGAAAGAATATGAAGGAGCCTGCCTCAGCGTTCCCCCGGCTCTTGAAAGACGTCGAAGGGTACCGGCCATGCTGCACCCAAAGGGTCTTCCTATTAAACCCTAACAGTGGTTTGGCCACCCTGCGACTTACTTTAACCACCCCGTCTAAGGGGTCCCCTTGTGTATAGGCCTAGTGCCTAAAACCGCGGGGTTCGGTTTCGTACCGCTCTAAACAGGATGTCTAAGGTCAGAAAAGGAAATACATTAAGAGGAAAAAAGATAACTACACAAGGGCGGGCTCTCAACCAAGTGGGAGAAGCCCCCGGTACACAAGTGTAGTTGACAGCCTTTATGTAGCGGTGGCAGTTGTTATGGCAGCGGTGTTTGCAACAAACGTAGCTACTGCTTCTCCGCTTTCTGTCCAGAAACCGGCAGCTCGTCACTCCCGGTGGTGTTCAGCCGCTAAGGTGCTAGAACACCCCAGGAGGCGGCTGGAGTAAGTCCACAAAACAACTGGTTTTTGCTCGTGGGTGGCAGGAGCAGAGCGGTTGAGGTGTTGTCACTGCGATGAACAGAGGAGGAGTGTCAGTGTGTTGTGGGGAGTTGTTGTTGTTGGGGGGAGGGGGGATAGAAAGAGATGGAAAATAGAAAAATAAAGGAGAAGAGGTAAGGTTGGGTGAAATGATGAAAAAAAGTAGGAGTGTAAAAAGGTGGCGGGCAGTCCGCCTTGCTAATCATCATCAGAACTGTCAATGCCTACTTATTTATTGGTGTATTTCTTTTTGTGTTTATTAATTACTCATCAGCGGCAAGGGTTGTAAATATAGGAGGAGGTTTGTCTTTACTTAATGTTGTTATTGGTTTTCTGAACCAGTTATGATCTTGTGTACCTTCATTATTTGTTATTAAATCAATATATGTTGGATCTTTTATTTTATATACAAGTTTGTCCTTTATTTTATTTTCTCTTTCATATAGGGCGATGTTTATTGGTTTAACTTTAGCTAATAGGTATAGATCCTCTGTTGTCTTTGTAAATGGGTATTTTTCATTGAAAGCAAATCTGAGATCTATTTTGTATTCTTTGTAAATAAATAAATAAATTTATTAATAATAATATAATTACTAATTAATAATTAATTTAGTAATTAATTCATGTTTAATCTGTTAAAAATATTAATGAATTTATTAATTAATATATAAGCTAATTATTTTTTTTTTAAGTGTACATTTTTAAGCAATTTTCTTTCATAGACACAATCCTCTAAATGCAAACTATTATTCCTTAAAAGCAGAGACTCAAGTCATTAATGGTACTCGTGATAGAAGAAAAAAAAATTCCTTGTTTGAGCATGAAAATTACTTGTCTTGGTAATCAATCACCATGAATAAAGAAAATATAGAATATTAGCTCTTATTCTCAATATATCAAACTGACACTAGTATAATTTTTTTGGAAAAAATATTGGCTATAAAATTATATGGTTTTCTTTACAATCCGAAGAAAAAAACTATGCATATTATAAGTTTATTTTTTGTTCATTACATTACCAAAAATCCATTAATGTAATTTTTTTTCGAGTACCATTAACGACTCGAGGCTCCGCTTTTCAGGTATGATAGTTCGCATTTAGAGGATTGTGCCTCAGCTTAAAAATAGTATGACTTTTTGAGCAATTTGACCTGCATACTACAAATTTCGGTTCTTAGTAGGCTATTTTTCTTATATTTTCATGACTTCTATTTTTTTAGCTTAATTAAAGCTTTAAAATGTGTTGCAAGTTTCTAGGATTAATCCATGTATCATATAAAATTTATCTATTATGGTGAAACGCTCATAAAACGGTAAAAAAATCATGAATTTGTACACTTCTTTGAAAATTGAGGGACCTTTACAAATGAAAATATTAATTTTCTACTTCATTTTTTTTTCTAATTGTAATGACATTCGTTTAATTTTATAGCATATATTTTTTCGAATAAAATGATACTAGTGTCAGCTTGATCCATTGAGAATAAGGGATATTACGTTTGCTATATTCTATTTACGGAAATGGAAAATTACTGTGTTGAACGTCATGAAATACCCTCAAAAGGCAATTACGTAGTATCTCTTAATCTTAAGATATCAGGCTGACACTAGTACCATTTTGTTCAGAAAAATGTTGGCTATAAAATTATATGGTTTTCTTTACAATCCGAAGAAAACTAAGTATATTATAATTTTTTTTTTAAACCAAAATATGGAATACGTAAAATCTAATATTCTCAATGGATCAAGCTGACACTAGTATCATTTTGTTCGGAAAAATATTGGCTATAAAATCATATACTAAGCACATTATAAGTTTTTTTTAAATTATTATTTCTTTTACCAAAAAATACATTAATGTTAATTTTTTCGAGTACCATTAAAGACTCGAGGTTTCGCTTCTCAGGAATGATAGTTCGCATTTAGAGGATGGTACTTCGGGTTAAAATATTATGACTTGTAGAACATTTTCATCATATCCTAAATCCAAAGTTTTATTTTCAGTAGTTTAATTTGGGCAATCCAAAGTGATTTTAAAGTGAAAGATCTAATAAAGTTACTAGAGTCTTACTAGACCTTCAACTCAGGGCCATGCTTTTTAGTGATTTAGCTCAAACACACGTCATTTGGAATCCCATCTTTCGGAGGTAATTTATGTAATCTCCTATTTGAAATCAATCCATTTTGAACAAAGTTACGGGCGATTAGTACTATAATCCTAGTACTAGGGGAAAATAAGCAATTCTGACAAACAGGAAACAAAAATCAGACCAGATAGTAGTGGCCAAAGTTCTGGTCCGATTTGAATGAATCTGGTACCGCTGTGCTCAGGAGACAACGGGGCATCCGATTCATCCGCTGCATTGCTTGAAAACAAACATGAAACTTAAGTAGCGAGAATGTTCCCGCGACGGATCTGCCAATCTTGAAAATCGAAAATGTAAAATTTGCAGAGCGAGGCATGGGTTAAAAGTCATTCATATGTAAGCGTGCGTCCAAAATAAAATTGGCCCTGTCCGTGCGTGCGTTTTCGACTTATTCGACGCAAACGCTTACTTTTAGAACTACATGTAATATAAATGTGTTCCAACTCGGAACAGAAACCGCATATATTTGGGGGGTAACTTTGACCGTGTCCGAGCTCCTGTTCAAAGTGGGGTAAAAAAATGTAACCTGTCCGAGTACTGAGAGAAATTACCCTACTTTAAGAAATTTGTTCAACTATTTAATTTTCTCATTTAATGGAAAAAACATCAACCCGGTGGGGTGCGTCGCTTACCCAACTCTACGTAGCCATTCTTTAGGGTTCCCCCGAGTAAGTGTTGAAGGAAACTCACTTTCTTATCCATGTATATCCCAGCAGTAACAACTATGACTCATTTCGAGCCTACCTCTAGGACCGTGTCGCTTACCCATTTCCTAGGGTTCCCCCGCGTAAGTCTACCTGACGGCATACCCCTTGTACTACTTGGCCTAATACAGACATCCAGCAAGCTACTTGTGTTTTTGCAAAGAACCTACTACCAGCAGTCGTGTTAAGGGCACACAGCTGCTTCCCAAGATCTATGCCTATCAGTGACCATATTAATTTTTGTTGTACGATAAAATCTTTCCTGTATATCTGTAGTACATACTTACTATCATTCCTTTAACACACACGTAGACTCGAATGTCTAAGCGAAGGAAGAATAATACTGGCTAAGTGATGTTCCTGTTACAGAATTATTATGTCATCACATTCTCTGTATCTAAGTCAAAGATGCTGTACTGGGTACTTGACTAGTCTGAAGAGGTACTTATTCTACTCATTGGTGGATTTATTACAACTGAGTAGTGATGTAATGTTTCTATTTGATCCTCGAAAATTGTATAATTTATAACTTTCTTAGCAAATAACATTTATGTAGGACTAATTTTGCATATGCATCATCTGTGTCGCCAAAACGCTTGCACGCCAAAGTTAGTAGTTCCTTCCGTTGATCCGTCTTGGTCTTCTTTTTTGGTGAAATTCATGTGAAGGATTGTGCTGATGTGGAGGCGTCAACCTGGAAATCGATGGTCACAAACATATAAATACGTATGACATTCATTTACAACTTAAGGAATACGGTACTCAGCTATATATGATGTTACATAATAATTTATTTGATTCCTACAGCTTCCCAGGACAACAGAAGAATGAAAGGTGATTGCAAAGGGCTTCGAAAAGCACTGGAACTTCCCTCAGTGCCTTGGTGCCATAGACAGCAAGCATATGGAAATAAAAATGTCTACTGAACTTGGGATTTATGTTCTACAACTACAAGAAAACATAGAACATTGTACTAATGGCAGTTGTAAACTCTGAGTATGAATTCATAATGGCAGATGTTGGTATTAATGGTCGGGTGTCTGATAGAGGTGTATTTAGTCACACGACATTTGAACAGTTGTTCAAAGATCAGTCTCTACATCTCCCTGAACCTGCCTGTTTACCAAACAGTGACAGACAAGTTCCATATGTACTGGTAGGTGATGATGCTTTTCCTTTGTCGGAAAACCTGTTGAAGCCATACAACCAAGCCGAACTGATGAATCCTAAACGTATATGCAAGTATCGGCTTAGTAGACCAGGGCTCATTGCTATGAATGCGTTTGGGATTATGAATGCTCGGTTTGGTGTTTAAGAGGCCTATTTGTGTATCACCTGATAAAGCCCAGTACATTTTTTTTTAGCCTGTTGCTATTTACATAATTACTTACGAAGAAGAAAATCAGATGCATAGCAAGGCATTATGGACATACAGAATTTGGAAACCGGACAGAATCACAAGGGATCATGGCGATCAGTAACAAAACTACTAAATTTGCAGAGTACTAAGACTAGAAATCCAGCACAGCATGCAAAACTGGTTCGGGAGAGCTACTGTGATTACTAAAACCTAGAAGGAAAGGTTCCATGGCAGAATAGATACGCTATATAAAAAAAGGGTACAATAGACTGCATTTGTACCACTATTATGTTGATTTATTATGTAGTTTCCTGTATACTAATAATATATTAAAAAAGTGTCACACGCCTAAGCCTACCTTGCTTTTTATAGGCTGTATCATTCAAGAATCAATTATTGTATAGCCTTGCTTTATATAGACTGTATCATCAAAGAATCAATTATGATGATGATATTGATGATATGATGAAACAAGGCTATACAATAATTGATTCTTTGATGATAGTCTATATAAAGCAAGGCTATACAATAATTGATTCTTGAATGATACAGCCTATAAAAATCAAGGCTATACAGTAGTTGATTCTTTAATGATACAGCCTACAAAAAACAAGGTTATACAATAATTGATTCTTTGATGATACAGCCTATAACTTAATATTCATTATTAATGTGGTATCATATGTTTGTTTATATTATTAGCAATAGTAGTTCAATACATATTTTACTTACCGATGATGTTTCATTCATCATATTTAATTTAATTCCTCATCCTTCTCTATGCCTTTTGTACTTGTAGACTGTGAAGACGTTTCTTGATCTACTAGAAACAGCATCTCATCAAAATGTCATAACATTGGTTGATTAACGTTATCTGAATCAGCCCCATATTTCTGTGAACTTTTTAATTTGGATAATTCCTTATTAAGTTTGTTCTGAGTGATTTTATTTTTTTCTTACCGCATTTCTTGTACCTTTTGGGTATTTTTTATTATACTTTTTCAACAAGACTTCATATGCAGTCTTTCTTTTGTCTGTCACTGTATTCATTGCTTTTAACCTGCCACAGTACAGGTAAATCCCTATACAATTGTATGATACAAGAGTGCACTAGACTTTGTATTTGGACCACTATTATGTTGATTTATTATGTAATTTCCTGTATACTAATAATGGATTAAAAATAAAGTGTCACACGCCTAAGCCTACCATGCTTTTTATAGGCTGTATCATTCAATAATCACTTATTGTATAGCCTTGCTTTATATAGACTGTATCATCAAAGAATCAATTATTGTATAGCCTTGCTTTATATAGACTGTATCATCAAAGAATCAATTATTGTATACAATAATTGATTCTTTGGTGATACAATCTATATAAAGCAAGGCTATACAATAATTGATTCTTTGATGATAGTCTATATAAAGCAAGGCTATACAATAATTGATTCTTGAATGATACAGCCTACAAAAAACAAGGTTATACAATAATTGATTCTTTGATGATAGTCTATATAAAGCAAGGCTATACAATAATTGACCCTTGAATGATACAGCCTACAAAAAACAAGGTTATACAATAATTGATTCTTTGATGATACAGCCTATAACTTAATATTCATTATTAATGTTGTATCATATATTTGTTGATATTATTAGCAATAGTAGTTCAATACATATTTTACTTACCGATGATGTTTCATTCATCATGTTTCATTTCATTCCTCATCCTCCTCTATGCTTTTTGTGCTTGTAGACTGTGAAGGCGTTATTTGATCTATTAAAAACTGCATCTCATGAAAATATCATAACGTTGGTTGATAAACGTCATCTGAATCAGCCCCATATTTCTGTGAACTTTTTATTTTCGATAATTCCTTTCTAAAGTTTGTTCTGAGTGATTTTATTTTTTTCTTACCTCATCTCTTGTACCTTTTGGGTAATTTTTATTATACTTTTTAACAAGACTTCATAAGCAGTCTTTCTTTTGTCTGTCACTGTATTCATTGCTTTTAACCTGCCACAGTACAGGTAAATCCTTATACAATTGTATGATTTCCAGTAGGAATGGTCGATCATCTTTCTCGCAAACAATGTCGACAATATTAAGGCAGAAAACACACTGACAGGAGATTGTGCATTGTTACCCTCACACTACTCAATATATTCGTATTCTGCAATAAAATATCAAACTCTTGTTGAAGTCTTCAATAGTATCCCTATACTTTCAATAATATTGTAGAAAACGGAATATTGCACATTAATATTGTTCTTGTAGTTGACGCTTAACGAGTCCTACTTTCGGAGATATTAAAAAAAATTTTTTTATTTATATTTATATCATTAACCGTTGGCGCCAGTAGGCTTATTGAGGCACATATGGACTTGCCTCACCTGTTATTTGGCGTAGGTTTTCAGATTTTTATAGTGACGCCTCAAATGTTTAGGTTCTCGTGAATATGTTGAGAACGTGCGAGGCTAATCACTGCAACAGCCTCAGACGCATATAAACGTTGTTAGTCCCGTCTGAGGACAGTATGGCAGCAATTTGGGTAGTCTTTGGCCACTCAGCGGTGATATCAAAGAATGAAAAGTGGTCAGCGTATAACGGGGACTGTACCACTGCAAACTTCGCTTTATAATAGGCTAATTTAGGGAAATCATAAATTATCTGCTCATATAAAGCATGTAAACGTGTTGCATGTATCTAGGATTATCCTATTTTATTTATAGAATAAATTCAGCACTGTAGGGCGTTCATAGAACAACAAGAACATGCAGATGTGATGAATTTTTTTTTTTTTTAATTGATAATAATAATTCAAGGAATAAAATCCTTATTTTTTTTACTTATTTTTTTTCAAATTGTAATGTAAACCATGTAATTTTAGAACAACTATTCTGTTAAACATAATGATACTCGTATCAGCTTGATATATTGAGAATAAGAGATACTTTTCCATATTTTGGTTATTCTATCATGGCAGCCTATTTAAGAGCGGGGCGTAGCGTAGCGCCGTCGGCCCAAGCTAGTGAGTGAGCAATAGTCCCAGTCTGCTGGCAGCTGCGGCCGTGAGCAGATGTGACTACGCTGCTCCCAGCCTATACACAGGCAAGATTTTTTTTTCTCTGGCTCTCTCCTCGTTACTGCAGTGCTCTTTCGTAGCACATTTTCCTGCTGGTGCTGAACAGAGTTTAGCTGGTATTGCTCACAGAGATATGCCGATTAAATTTGTTCTTTCCGGCCGGTTGTGGATTGCCTGGCGTTTGTTTGGGAGGCTCCTTGGCCGCTAATGGCTCTCAAACAGAAGGGTCCGCGGAACTGCCCTAGTTACAATTAGCTGTGTCGTTTGTCGGGTTTAAGTCGCTATTATTAGGTGTATGTCGTCGTCGTCGTCTGGGTAGAAAGTTGGTTTGCTCGTTCGGTTGCATGTCGGGTTACCACTTCGGTGATGAGCTCTCTCTGTTTTGCTAGTTGTGTTTGTCTGGTCCTGCACCGTTGTTGCAACTTTTTGAGGATGAAGGGATCACGTATCTCCATGCTCCTCACTACTCCTAGTAGCAAAAAGCGTGCGAGACATGCTTCGAGCTTGAGAAGCTAACCAAAGTATTATTGATATAATACCGTCGAATACCATTAATAAGCTATTATTAATATATCTTCTTTAAATGCCGGTTATAGGCTATAATTAATCAAAATATCGGTAGTAAGCTATTCATCATCTTAACATACTTGTGATAACCAATGAAATTGATATATATTAATAATATTGTACAGTTTGAGAGGTAACTGTCAAATTTTCTTATATGAATTTTACTCCGTCACCAATTGAAACACTCACACTTCCCACTGTTATGTCTATTTCCTTGACTGCATCTTCCTCAACTGTTTTAGCCAAAGACTTTAAACTTCACTAAATCTCCGTGTGTGTGAAGAATTTATTTTGGTCCTTTTTTGTTAGGTGTTTATGACACTGCCTGGTGTGTCTTCTAATGTTGATGCTCCTGCCAGTAGAGTGCAGTGGAAACTTATAATTGGAGGTTGCCTTCACAGGACTACTCTGCTGTCTCCCACTGAAAATTTAAGGCATGAAGAAGAAAAAATTCAATTTTGAAAAGTGGGAGCCAGTGCCCCAAACCGTGAAAGCAAACCTGAATGGCTATGTTGGTCCACGACACAGGACAGTGTGCAACCCTCAAAAGAGGGCTTCCCCCATCCGCCACTCGGGGGACGCGCTGTTGGATCCCACAAGCAGTACTTGCGAAACACATGATGAAGGAACAAAGGATACAGAGCAATAAGGAACTAGAGCTCTGAGAGGCCCCATGAGAGGCCCAGCTGCAAATTTCTAAATGATAACATTATCTAAACATATTCATTAATTAACTCAAGTTCGCTAAAAGCCTCTGAGGCCCACTACGAGTTCCTCCCTGATAAGACGTCTATGCATATTTATTAATCAACTCAAGTTCGCTAAAAGCCTCTGAGGCCCACTACGAGCTCCTCCCTGATAAGACGTCTATGTATATTCATTAATCAACTCAAGTTCGCTAAAAGCCTCTGAGGCCCACTACGAGTCCCTCAACGATAAGAAGTGTAAACACCCATTAATCAAGAGACATGTGGCTAGCGATCGGGCATACCAGCTCAGGGTCCCGCGTTCGAGCCTCGGCACGGGCTGGCCACTTTTCTTCGTTACTACCGTCGAGTGGCCTAAGATCACCCACATGTTGCCATAACACCATCACCGCCGGGACTGCAACGTTATATGCGCGAGGAGCTTCCGCTGGCAGCATGAGCCTATCAATAAGAAGAAACAAGGCGTCACTTAAAAAATCTAACCCGCGCTACTAACGGGCGGAGGCCAACCATCTAAGGTCTCCCTGAAGCCTACCGGCGCCATGGGTAAAAGATAAGATAAGATAAGAAAAAAAAAGAAAAAAAAACACATCGTGAGTCTGACCTAAATTACTTGAACTGAATTATGAGAGAGGAGTACTAGCTGAGGCAGAATCATCTTGGACCTGGTAGCGAACAGTCAAACTGTGAGAAGCCTCTCTTAGACCCAAGCCTGCTCGACTCGCAGCAGAAAGAAGACAGAACAGCGAGTCTAAGAAACTTAGAAGAGAGTACAAGAGCCCAAGAAAACCTCAGAAGAATTATACAAGAGGGATAAGGATTTAAGAAAGAAGAATAATCCTTACAAAAAGAATAAGGGATATAAACGAAGGAAGAAGCGCCCTATCGAAGAAGAAAGAAGCGTAAGGACGAGAATTCAACAAGAAGAGTTTGTGAAGGCATTTGTGCTTGCCGAGGAGGTTATAAAAAAGTTAGTCTTCAATCTGCGGACAGCTGATAAGGGAGGTGGCAGGGCTGCGGGAAGAAGTGAAGGAACGGGACACGAGAATCTCGTCACTTGAGAAGGAAGTCGAAAGACTGAAGACTGCTATGGATGACCAAGAACAATAATACTCAAGAAGGAACAATCTCAGGATAACTGGCATCCCGGGAAATGAAAACGAGGACATTGCCACTGTGACACTTGAGCTGATCAATAAGGATGTGTGTGCGGACGAACCCATCACCTGGGCTGACACCGCGTACACCGTCTGGGGCCCCGAAGAGACGACAGGTCACCTCGCCCAATCTTGGTGCGCCTGTCCACCTATCGGATCCGAAACCGTGTCTTCAAACATAGGGTGATGCTCAACCCTAAACGGCAGCATGCTCCCCCCGGCGACCTGTGGAGGTTGGGCGGCGGTCGGGCTGGCAACAGTGAGGCGGTGGCGGCAAACACGGCATTGCCTGGTCCAGCAGCTGGGAGGCAGAATGTCTTCATCAATGAAGACCTGACTAAAAGTAAGGCAAAATTACTCTGGCATGCTATAAAAAATGCTATAAAAAACTGCTGGTCTGCTGACGGAAATATATTTGTAAAAGACAAACACAGCCGAATCCGTCTAGTGAGTCAGTCAGATAAAACGCTCCTAGATCTTGAGGCTGCATAGGCAATTGGTATCAACCAATCATGATTTGTCTTTTCTCTGAATACCACATATTCACAGTCATACTCCTCTCTTATGTGTATCTTTACAAATTTACTCAGTATAAACTATCTTGTTACATATCAGTATCTAGATTATGACATTCATCCTATCAATGCAATGCTTGCTCTAGTGTCAGTGATCTCACAGACAGTTTATTCATTTAGAGATAATATCTTGTGTATTAAGTTCATTCCCCAATGTTTGTATAAATTACTGAGGCTTAAAAATGTAATGTATTTCCTTTATTTAAATGGCTGACCAAACTTGTTCTTTGTGTGGGCATTTAATACATGAACCTGATGTGGATCAAGGTCTTACAGGTGCAGGTAATTATGTGTGTGAGAACTGTACTGCAAACACTTTTCCATTTAATGACATTTCTGATGACATTATCCTTAGAAACGTCTCAAAATCTAATTCTGTATTGCCACTGACTGATATCGGACATCTTGATAACACAGAATTTAATCCTGATGCAGATAATGTAGATCCTCATTCTCCTTTAAATGATGTTGATCCTGATTTAAATTTCTTACAGTTCATGGGACAGCAATATTTTGAATGTGACTATTATACAGAGTCAATTTAATAATTATGTTATAGATAGAAAAAATAAGTTTGATTAATTTTTTGTATTTCATATGAATATTCGAAGCATTCCTAAACATATACATGAACTAAGCAGCTATCTTTCAAATATTCATGTGAAATTTTCTGTGATTGGGTTATCTGAAACTTGGTTAAATAATTCAAGTTCAGGTATATATAACATGGAAGGATATACCCAAATAGAAAACTTCAGGAAGGATAGAACTGGTGAGGGTTTCTATTTATATCAGGGATAATTTTAAACATGTGGAAAGAAGTGATCTTAATATGTTCAGTGAATCATTAGAATCTGTCTTTGTTGAAATTGACAAGCAATGTTTACACAGCAAGAAAAACATTATAGTAGGTGTACTGTATTGCCCACCGAACACAGACATAAACTCATTCTCTGAAAGGCTAAACACTATTAGAAAAGCTTGAAAGTGAAAATAAAACTATATACCTAATGGGTGACTTTAATATAAATTTACTGAATAGTGACAGTCATAGATCCACTGCGGTCTTCGCCGAATCAATGTTCTCACACTTTTTTGCCATTAATAAATAAAGCCACCAGTTTCGAGAACCTCTGCTTCATTAATAGATAATATTTTTTACAATGATGTGTATAATGTGCCATTACTTAATGGGATCTTATATAATGATATAACTGACCACTTTCCAATGTTTAGCCTAAGTCTAAGTTTTAATATCGATGAACACAAGTGTAGAACTTTCAAAAGTAGGAATTATAGCACCACCAACATTTCTAAATTCAAAGTATTGCTTCAAAATGTTGACTGGAATGAAGTTCTAGCTATGAATGATTGTCAAGTAGCATTTTCTAAATTCTACCAAATTTACCTGAAATGTTTTGAAAAATGCTTTCCCATAATAACGTACAAAAGTAATTATTGCAATAGGAAACCATGGTTATCAACTGCTTTAAAGAATTATATTAAGGCAAAAAACAGGTTGTATATTGATTTAATTAAAAGACCTGTTTATAACATAAATAGATATAATGTTTACAAAATAAACCTACAGAGGATTATGCGTAATGCAGAGATAAATTATTTAAAGAAAATGTTTCCAACATTAGGAAATCCTGGGAGGTTCTCAAAGGAATAATAAACAAGAATAAGCCACTTAGGATGAAAAACAATAAACTTGTTGTTAATGGTGTAGAGGTGAGAGAAAACAAAGCTATTGCAAATTCATTTAATGACTATTTTGTTGATATTGGACCAGAGTTGAGTGCATCAATTTCCCCAAGTACTTGTGACTATGAGACGTTCATGCCAATTAATAACATTGCTTCATTATTTTTAGCACCCTCGTGTCACGATGAAATATCCCAGATAATTAAAAATCTTCAAAATAAAAGTCCAGGATGGGATGGCATCATCACCAAATTAGTAAAAGAATCTCATTCAGTAGTTTGCCACCCACTGTCACATATTGCAAACTTATCATTCAAGCATGATGTTTTTCCACAAGAGTTGAAATTAGTCAGAGTCATTCCAATATATAAAGGAAACAATAGTGAATTAATGTCCACTTACAGGCCAATTTCTGTTTTACCAGTATTTTCAAAGATATTTGAACGCTTAATGTATAATAGATTGAGTTCCTTTATTAATCATCATAAATTGTTATATAAATATCAGTTTGGATTTAGAAATGGTTATGGTACAAACTTAGCTCTAATTACATTAATAGATAAAATTGCAGTGGCACTAGAGACAGGTAAATTTGTACTAGGAGTATTTCTAGATTTCAGTAAAGTTTTTGATACCATAAACCATCCAATCTTACTAAGGAAATTATACAAGTATGGAATAAGAGGTGTTGCACTTGAATGGATCAAAAGTTACCTCTCTAACAGATCACACACAGTATGTCTGCTACAATGACATCAACTCATCTGTTAGAGATGTTACTTGTGGTGTGCCACAAGGCTCAATTCTCGGACCCTTGTTATTTCTTCTTTACGTTAACGATATAGCCAATGTTTCTCCCTCGCTTACTCCTATACTTATTGCAGATGATACTAATATTTTTCTTGAGGGTAACGATGTTAATGAAGTGATCATTAAGTTGAATGCAGAGATGCTAAAGGTAATGGACTGGATAAATGCAAACAAACTGTCTCTAAATATAAACAAAACTAAATGTATGATATTTCGTACAAAATTAAAGCAATTTTCACTAAATATTGATGTATCTATTGTAGTGACACCCACATACACGCCACACCTACACACCCAGAGCCTGAGCCTATAATTACTTCCCTCGAGACCGCGGCTGAGGTCGAGATTAACTTGACCTCACCTCACCTGTCACTTCACCTCACGTGACCACCAGGTCCGCGACGCCAATATAAGCCACCAACACACACATCGCTAGGTCAGTCTACCTGCAATCTACCACCTCACCAATACCACTAGCTCACGTCGGGGAGTCAAGCCTCGGGGCTCCCCTCACACATCACTCACCATCTCCAGGCTCTCGATCCACTGTACAAGCTACTTGTGTGTCTACCAACTCGTGCAGTAATAAACTACCAAAGCGAAGCCTGGGTGTTGTTCCAATCTTTATGTAGCACTCCCGTACGCTACATCTATAAACAACAAAGTAATTAACAGAGTAGGTAGTATTAAATTCTTAGGCATCACTATTGATTCAACTCTATGTTGGTCCGAACATGTTAAAATAACTAAAAAATAAAGTTGCTAAAGGAGTTGGGATATTGAACAAAGCAAGAAAATTTGTGAACAAACCAACTCTTTACAATAGTTTCATATATCCATATTGGTTGTATGGCATTGAAGTCTGGGGAACTGTTAGCAGATACTACTTTGATCCTTTATTTAAATTACAAAAAAAAAGCAGTAAACATTATTTCATCTGCAGGTTATAGGGAACACACCAGACCTCTGTTTCTGTCACTTCAGGTATTACCTCTTAATAAAATTTATGTATTGGCTCTTAGTAAATTAATGTATAAATATAGTGTAATGCCGTAATTCACTTTCGTATAAATACCGGGCAAACGACCGTTGAGTAGCAAAGTTAGGAAATTTCCACTAACCCCCTCGCGAGCATGCACCCCTTCTGACTCACCACTAGGAGTTGACAATATAGGGACTAGAAATTAATTTAGGTCATGGAATAAGAGGACTATAAGAACTTTTCCCTCCTTTTTCCAGTTAACTATTATAAACAATTAAAAAGTAAAGAATCAGGGCAGTCTTAAGTCTTAAGGATATCACGGTAAATAGCAGGAGAAAATAGGTTAGGAGGCAACCCTCACTTCCTAAGACCCAGGCAGCGAGGCAGTGTAGGGAGAGAGGCGAGTCACTAGCTCACCAGACGTCACTCCAACAGGTTAGTAGCTTCGTCCTCTAAGAGTAGCCTAGCTAAGGCTTACGACATTAGTTGTGATATAGAAAAAAACAAATTGTGATAATACATAGAGTTAGAATGCACTAGCTCACCAGACGTCACTCCAACAGATTTGTGTGGCTACATTGAGCCAGACCACCACCACCACCACCACCACCACGTGGCACATAAACACACCCTCCCCAAATATAAATATATTTTGTGTAATGAATAGGATGTGTTAGGAACATCAAGTGCAGCCATCAGTGCTCACTAAGGTTATTTATTTTGTGTAATGAATAGGATGTGTTAGGAACATCAAGTGCAGCCATCAGTGCTCACTAGGGTAGTAAAGCAAGAATGAGTGGAAGGACATGTGCAACTTAGCCAAGTGTAATTAATTCTCGAGAGTGGAGTATATTCTACCCGGCCGTAATTGTTCGTTACGTTACGATAAAAACTACTGTCATTCCTAAAGACTAAATGTTCATTTAAAACTTGTTAAGTAGGCACGCTACCACTTACCATCGGTGCCATACCTAAAAGTGTTCTTAGTCAATAAACAAGACTGTCTTTAATTTAATCTTTGATTTGTAATACCAGGTAACATAACAATAACAACATCTCATACATAATTTATAAAGACGTAACAAAAGACGTTACAACCTCACCTCACCTTCTCTCACCTCACGTCACATCCTCTCACCTCGCCTCACTTCACCTCACCTCACTTCACCTCACCTCACCTCCTCTGACCTCACCTCACCTCACCCCACCTCTTCTCACCTCACCTCACTTAACATCACTTCCTCTGACCTCATCTCACCTCCTCTCACCTCACCTTACCTCACCTCACCTCGTCTCGTCTCACCTCACCTCACCACCTCTCCTCACCTCACTCTCACCTCCCCTCACCTCCCCTCACTTCCTCTCACCTCACTCTCACCTCCCCTCACCTCCTCTCACCTCACCTCACCTCACCTCATCTCACCTCACCTCACCTCACCTCACCTCACCTCACCTCACCTCACCTCACTCTCACCTCACCTCACCTCACCTCACTCACCTCACCTCACCTCACCTCACCTCACCTCACCTCCTCTCACCTCACCTCACCTCCTCTCACCTCACCTCACCTCACCTCACCTCACTCCCTCACCTCACTCTCACCTCACCTCACTCTCACCTCACCTCACCTCACCTCACCTCACCTCACTCACCTCACCTCACCTCACCTCACCTCACCTCCTCTCACCTCCTCTCACCTCACCTCACCTCACTCTCATCTCACCTCACCTCACCTCACCTCACCTCACCTCACCTCCTCTCACCTCACCTCACCTACCTCACCTCACCTCTCTCACCTCACCTCACCTCACCTTCCTCACCTCACTCTCACCTCATCTCACCTCACCTCACTCCTCTCACCTCACCTCACTCACCTCACCTCACCTCACCTCACTCCTCTATCTCACCTCACCTCACCTCACTCACCTCTCTCATCCTCACCTCACTCTCATCTCACCTCACTCTCACCTCATCTCACTCACTCACTCCTCTCACCTCACCTCATCTCATCTCATCTCATCTCATCTCATCTCACCTCACCTCATCTCACCTCATCTCACCTCCTCTCACCTCACTCTACCTCACTCTCTCACCTCACCTCACCTCATCTCACCTCATCTCATCTCATCTCATCTCACTTCATCTCACTCTTCACCTCACCTCATCTCACCTCACCTCACCTCTCTCACCTCTCACCTCACCTCCATCATCTCACTTATCACCTCACCCATCTCATTCACCTCACTCTCACCTCTACTCACCTCACCTATCTCACCTCATCTCACCTCATCACTCACTTCACCTCACCTCGCTCACCTCACCACCTTACCTTACCTTACCTCACAACATCTCACCTCACCTCATCTCACCTCACCTAACCTCACCTCACCTAACCTCATCTGACCTCACCTCTCTTCACCTCACCTCACTTCAACTCACATCGCTTCCTCTCAACTCACCTCATCTCACCTCACCTCACCTCACCTCACCTCACCTCACCTCACCTCACCTCATCTTACCTTACCTCACCTCATCTCACCTCACCTTGTCTCACTTCAACTTACTTCACCTCCCCTCACCTTACCTCACCTCATCACCTTACCTCCTTTAACCTTACTTCACCTCACCTTAGCTTATCTCACCTCACCTCACCTCATGTCACCTCACTTCACTTTTCCTCACCTCCTATTTCCTCACCTCACCTTAACTCAATTAGTCTTACCTCACCTCACCTCACCTCATCTCACCTCACCTCATTTCACCTCACTTCGCCTCACCTTTCCTCACCTCATTTCCTCTCACCTCACCTCATCTTACCTCACCTCACCTCATCTCATCTCACCCCACCTCCTCTCACCTCACCTCACTTCACCTCACCTCACTTCACCTCCTCTCACCTCACCTCACTTCACCTTCTCTCACCTCACCTCACCTCACATCACCTTACCTCCTCTTTAACTTTGATTTATTGAAACATAAAGTTGACGCAACAGTTGTTGATTATATCGCCACATGTTATTCTAACTAAACCTACTCGAGTAACTTCTTCATCAGCTGCCATCATTGATCCCATTTGGTCACTCCAAGCTATGCTTCGGGTCTTTGTAAATACGTTGCTCGGAGCTTCAAGTTAGCGGTCTAAAGCTCCAAAGGATTCACAAGCGAACACATGTAGTTGTGTGTTGACCGGAGTGAAGGCAGAGCACACCCAACTCTCGTCGGAGACACCCTGCCTGCCTCCACACTCCACTCACAGTACCTACTGATATCTGGTAGTTTCTCTGCACCGCTAAGTATTTATTAATTTATTATTATATATGTTTCTGCCGTTCATCTAGGTTTATTTTTGTTTTTATAGGTATATTTTTATAGTCATTATAAACATTGTAACAACTGTGGGATTTATGTTATTCTTTTGTTTGTAAATAATAACTTATATACTGGGCTTAATAATTTTATTTTCATTTAAAAGAACCCGTAACACCTGCATCAGAGAAAGAGATTTAATTAACACATTGAGCCAGTTACGCGATTCCTCTCCGGGCAGTGATGGCATACCCATGCCTATTTTACTAGAAGTTGTCCCATTGCTATCAAATATTATTTCACATCTTTGTAATACATCATTTTCTAGTGGTGTTTTTCTGACTAACTTAAAGTTGCCAAGGTCATCTCTATTTTCAAATCAGGGGATAAAAAATCTATTTGTAAATCACCGCCCAATATCAGTATTACCAGCTTTTACCAAAATTCTTAAAACAATCATGTATAATAAGATACTAGATTTCTGTACTACTACCAATATTATCTCTGGGGACCAGTATGGATTCAAAAGGGGACGTTCAAAAGAATCTGTTCTCACTACCTTTAAGGATAACATTTTTTGAATCCAATGACAATAGACTCTTTTCATTTGGTATATTTCTAGATCTTTCCTAAGCTTTCGACACCATTGACCACCAAATTCTTATTAAAAAAACTTGAATATTATGAAATTAGAGAAATAACAAATAAATGGTTTGTATCATACGTAACTAGCCGTACACAATTTGTAAAGGTTAACGATCAAAAATCAATTAGAGAAGATATTTCCTGTGGCGTTCCACAGGGATCCATACTTGGTCCATTACTCTTTATC